>JBBMOE010000092.1:984360-1019128 GCA_037975065.1 Chaetodon trifasciatus
CACACACACACACACACACACACACACACACACACACACACACACACACACACACACACACACACACTCTAAAGCTGCTTTCTGTTGGGTCAGGGAGTGAGAGGACTGCTGATCCCTCATCATCACCATCATCTCCTCTCTTCATGTCAGCCAGAGCCGCCATCTTTCTGCGGCCGCCATCACATCCTGTGCAGAACTTCCATAGAAAAAGGCTCGATTTTAAATGCAGGGTTACAGATTCAGTCATCTGACCGTTCGGCGTGTCCTTGAGCAAGGCACTGAGCGTTCGCATGCTGACTCAGCCGTGATTCATTTTGCTAAATGTTTACAGCTCAACCAGAGCGCCTTTAAAAAGAACCACAGCGCTCCAAACGCGTCACTACAAACTGCAGCTTTTCAGCTGTCCACGGACCCGGGACGGGTGGAGAGCGGCTCCGGTGGAAAGCCGGCACTTTGACTCATGGAAACTGGTGTTGCCTGTAAAATTCAGGCCATGACACTGGTGACAGAGGAGTTGTGAGGAGTCAAACAGGTGAACGCAGCCTGAACCTCCTTCAGAAACGAGGCAGCTAAACGGCTAAAACACCAGCATGTGACGAGCTTATCTGCACATCAGCAATCACACCTCCTGTAAACAAAGGGCAGGGAGTGACTCCTCCTAGACTGGTCTGTCTCTATCTCCCTTCCTGTTTCCTCCCTGCCTCCTCCTCCGTTACCTCCTCCTATCCTTCTCCTTCCCCTCCACGGTTATCTCAGATCAGCTCTTTTGTTTTCTGCCTCTCGCTCTCATCTCCCCCCCTCTGCCCCTCCTTCCTTCTCCATCTTCTCTTATGTCTTTTCAGTCCTCCATCCTTTCCCCAGCTTCCCGCTCCCACCGGCCCTCCACTCCAGAGCCCGGAGGCAGGCGGGGAACCTGACCCACGCAGCAGCAGAGACAAAAAGAGGGACTGTAACCAGAGACAGAGACAAAAAGATAGAGAGAGAGAAAGACTCATGACCTTCCCAGTTATGAATTGTGAACTGGAAGGAAATGGGGGGATGGGGAGGGAGGCGGGTGGCGAAGGAGAAACAAAAAGCCGACAAAACCAGCAGGAGGCCGAAGGAGGACATGAGGAAAACAGGCTGATTCAACTCGATGTCCAGTTTAACTAAAAGCAGGAAGAGAAACTTAAAAGTTACTCGTGCCGCACGTTAAAGGTCACTTCTTAAATATCTGCGAGCGGCTTTAAGTCACATAAAAGGCTATTTAACATGAATGTGAGCGTTTTCACTGCGGGGCAGATATTTGTCATCATGGTGTCAAAGCTCCGGGTGTGAGACTCGAACACGAGGACAGACGGCAGCGTCTTCTTTTACCTTTCCTGCACGTCTTCTTGGCAGCTTTAAAAATGGACAAAACAGGGGAGCAAGATGTCGAGAGGCGGATCGTAT
Source organism: Chaetodon trifasciatus (assembly GCA_037975065.1). Classification (NCBI taxonomy): domain Eukaryota; kingdom Metazoa; phylum Chordata; class Actinopteri; order Chaetodontiformes; family Chaetodontidae; genus Chaetodon; species Chaetodon trifasciatus. The sequence goes on from JBBMOE010000092.1 coordinate 985,792, forward strand.
TTCACACTGTCAGGATATCTTTAGAGCGGGACATCCCCAGGAATGTGTGTGTGTTTGTGTGTGTGTGTGTGTGTGTGTGTGTGTGTGTGTGTGTGGAAGCAGGGACAGCTGAGAAAGACATGATTAAGCAGAGTGTGGACATGAGACTCCCCCTTTCTTACTCTCGTCCTTTTCATGTGCTGGTATAAAAAGTGATGACAGCCTCTTCCTCAGGAGGACTGCCGCTCCCTCAGCGCTGACAGCAGTACTGCAGTATCTGTGGCCTGTACTGCAGTATCTGTGGCCTGTACTGCAGTATCTGTGGCCTGTACTGCAGTACTACACTCCTCGCGGTGAGGAACACCTTGAGGAAGATTACTGCTGTCGTCAGCACATCTGTCTGAACTAATCCACGCTGGCGGGGGTCCATGCACATCCACGTCCAGGCCAAAACAAGCCATCTGTGTCCTGATTGGACGGAGCGACACAAGCTTCGCAGACAGAAGCTTAATTGTTGTGTTACTGTACGTCCTTGAGCTGCTTTTACTGCTGCAAATGCTAAAAAAAAGTCTACTTTCCATGTAATCTGTTAATGCCACCCAAAATAAAATCCTCTTGTCACAGCACGGACGCAAATATTTCACTCCAGAACAATGGATTATGGGAATGGAAGTCCTACTTCTTTGGTCACAACATGTACTGCACTTAGCTTTAGTCCTGTTCCCGTCCATCTAGCTAACGTGCAGCACGCCAGTACGTTTTATTTCAATTTTTCTAGTTTAGCTTTGACACAGAACTTCGCTCAGATGAGTTCTAGCCCGTTGCGTTGGTCCTGTAGGTAGTCCAGTTGGTATCCAGAGATTATCCACTACCCAGATCGTATCAGAGGGATTTGCTCTCTGTGCCAAGACTTCAACTCTGCTAATGAGGGCACAGAGACTGGCAGCCTGGACTCTGATCACCAACAGTAACACAGACCTGCACTGTGTCCAGCCCACCTGGAGGGGCCACATGCTGAAAGCAGGACCCTACAGGAACCACCTGAGCCACCTGATTTCCCCAAAACTGAGCCGCCGGACGAGTCCTCCTCACCGCCGGTCTCATCTGTCTTATTCAGAAATGTTACACAGCAGCTTGTTTCTACCTCATCTGGACATTTTCGAGCTCTTTGTCCCAAAAACAAAGTTATTCCTATTCTGGGTCAGTGTATCAGCAACTGTATCTGTGGTAACCACCTGCTTTCACACACACACACACACACACACACACACACACACACACTCCAGAGTCAGGTTGCATATCAACATACCAACAACACGGCACATAAACCAACAGACAAGCTTATTCTGCACGGATGACGGTCGAGTTTACTTTAATGAGACACAAAGTCCCTTCGTTTTGTCCACTGAACAGGAGACAAACTGGAAAATAAACCTGATAAAGGCTGATTAACCAGTGGTTTTAATTCAAACATGGAGCCAGTTTGACATTTACGTCAAGAAGTCATCAAATAAAGTAATAAACGCCCGTTTTCTGAAAACATTCGTGCTCGTTGGCCGTCTTCTGAAGTGGAGGTTGTAGTTTATCTCCACATCGCTGACACTCTTCTCACACTCCCACACTGACAGACTGTCTTTTCAGAGTCGTCCACACACACACACATGCACACACACACACACACACACACACACACACACACACACACTCTGTTTAACTTTCCTCAGACTGTTAGAATCTAAAGCAAAAACAAAACAGCTGAGAGACTCTTTCTGTGTCTGTCCTCCCGTCCTCCCGTCCTCCCGTCCGCCCGTCCACAGCAGCAGTTTGGGATTCTGGCACCGGCAGCCAACCAGGTCACTGATGACCACATGGCCAATTAGCAGAGCCAAACAAGCAGCAGATTCCCCCCACAGCCCGAAACCCAACGAGCTTTCATCCAAGTCACTGATGGGAAAACTATGAGAGAAATCTGGGCCGAGGGGCCTCGGCGGCGGCAGACAAAGACGTGCGTCGAGCGAGCGGGGACGCCATGTCCATCATCCTGAAGGACTAGTCGCACATTTACAGTGAAGTCTGAACGGGAGGAAACTTATTTTCTTTAATAATCTGTCAAAGATGTTTTCCACTCACACCTTAGTCTGTAAAATATCAGACAACAGTGAAATTGTGGTTTCTCTGAGCCACAGGCGACGTCTTTATGTTTGCTCCCTAACATCTAAAAATAATCAATTCCAGAGATACGAAGCACATCGAAGTCACATCAATCACTGCTGTTGATCGATCAGTCAGCTCACATGAAGACTGAGCCCCCGTTCATTCACGCTGAAGTTTTCATTTGCCTGGTGTGAAACTGAAGTTACTGTAAATTCTGTACAGAACGTCGTTTGTGGCGCTGACAGAGCAGCCGGAGGTCAGGATCAGCTGAGGAGCAGCACCTCCCTGCAGGAGTGGGGAGTCATACAGTTAGCTTATACTGTAAGTGTTGTTTCAGCTCTTTAGGAAACACACACACACACACACACACACACACAGTCGAACATACAGCCAAGCAGTGATAGCACCAACGTGTGTGTATTTGGCGTGTGTGTGAGCCAGGAGTCACAGTGAGTCACACACACCGTGACAAATCCAAAAAAAAGCAGAATTAACGTCAGTTGACAGGTATGGCGCCCCAGTTTAGCATTGTCATGGTAATGTGATGCATGTGCTCGCATGTGTGTGTGTGTGTGTGTGTGTGTGTGTGTGTGTGTGTGTGTGTGTCAGAATGTTGGCCCCGGAGCGAGTGCATTCGTGAAACGGTGTGAAAACAGGATGACATTAACACCCACTCGCCTCCCGAGCCATGAGAGCACACCCCTCACCACAGACAGGACAGACACGTCCAACCATCACGACCACGAAGTCCTCACAGGGACACACATCCAGGTGACAGAGACGGCCTTCAGGTGGCAGCGAGATGCAGTTTGTCCATTTACTCTGAAGGCAGTGCCATGGACCTCTGCTGCTGCTGTCATGTGACCGTCTCTCGTGTCCAACTGTGTTAATTTCTCATGTCTTAACTTCAACCAAATGATGACGAGCTCCTAAAATTAATTTAATAACTCATAAGGCAATAAAATCCCGCCACACAGTTCACACACCCATGGCACAGCATCAGGGTTCAGTATCTTGCCCAAGGATACTTCGGCATGTGGACTGCCGAGGCCAGGGATCGAACCACCGACCTCCTGATCGGTGGACGACCGCTCTACCTCCTGAGCCGCAGTTTGACAAGCAGTACGTCAATGAACAGAAGTCCAAACGCAGACAGACTTCAAAGAAGGTAATAATGAAGCTTTGCTGCATATTTACACCAAGCTGACCCGACCCAGCCCACCTTCGCAGCACCTTGAGCCAATCACAGCCGGCTTACCTTTGGAAGGTACGCCGCGTTTCGTATCCTGTCCACCATCTCCTGGCCTTCAGGATGCACGGCGGCCACGTGGGACCACATCCTCTCCCAGGTGACGCTCTCGATGGGAAAACCGGTCCTGTTCACGTAGAACAGAACCCCTCCATCCTTCTCCTCTTCCTCCACGGGGGACCTGGAGCTGTTATTAGGGGGGGAGGCGGAGGACTCCTCCTGGGTGCTGCAGCGGAGGAGGCAGTGGGAGCTGGTGCTCTTGGACCGGCCGTGCCTGCTCAGCTTGGCCGGGGAGGTGCCGGTCCGGCTTGGGGAGTTGGGTCCCGTCATTGGATCCCAGGAGGGCCGGGAGGAGGAAGAGGAGGAGGAGAAGTCGGGGCAGGGAATCCTCCTCCGGCTACAGGAGCTTCTTCTTGTTTGTCAGTGTTGGACAGTTCATGTTGATCTGGGGCAAACCTGGCAGGAAGCAAAAATAAACCTTGTCATCACGTCGTACCAGCACCTGCAGTGAGTTCAAACCTTTTAAAACAGATCTACAGCGTTTCTGCACAGAAAAGCTCACTTTTAAGCATTTTCCCAGAAAGGTAAAGAAGAGTTTTAATGAAGTGCTGTCCACCCAAAAAGGATCTGAGCCTTTGCTGTTTTAGAGGAGGAAGGATGGTGTATGAAGCCTTGACAACATGACAACAAATCCCTTCAGGAGGCATGGAGCAGCACTCCACCAGGCAGTAACACAACATATGCTAAAAAACATGAATATGACTGCAAAGTCTGACAACTGTGAGGAGAAACCACAGCTTAAAACGACCCACAAATCACCCACCAGGCAAAATCCTGTTACACATGTTCAATACTCTTAATCAATGCTGATTAATCACTGGAGAATCTGATCACTGGAGGAGCCTCGAGCAGCAAAGGCGACAAAATGACGAAGAGCACAAAGAGGCTTTCATCAGTCAGTGAGACAGACAGACAGACAGACAGACAGACAGGCTGGTTTCTGTTCAAATGGGACGATATGAGCAGCACGTACACAATTAAAGCCGTAACTCTGAAAGAGCCTCGAAACTCACAACTGAGTAGCACGAACGGAACTTCATGAGGACATCAGGGGAATTTCGCTGGAGTGAATCCGCTGAAATATCTCAGCCGTTATTAATCCAACCGTACCGTGTTTTCCACCGGGGCTCCGGCTTCAGGCAAACGGCGGACCCCGCGCTTTAAACGGCCTCTGAGTGGACAAACACACGGCGAGAGGAGGTAGGTCCCATTCATAACAAGGCGTCGTTGTCCACCGCAGGCTGTGAAGTCTTGTTTTGCTTCAAGGCTTTGTAACTTCACCCCTTCTTGTACGTGTCAAGCTAGCAGAAGCTAACAACCGTTGGGCTGGAAGTTCCCACTGAAGTAAAAGCGCCACGTTTGCCGATCTTGCGTTTATAAATGGTGAGTACTACGAATCGTTGCAGCACACTCATAAACCATCACCTCTTCGTCTGTAAAGGCTTTACATGTGTCAGTAAAAATAGTATATGGGTAACTCCCACCTCACCAAACGTCTTCTCGACGGAGCTTTTCTTATTTTGAAAATATCATCCGGAAGTCCTTCTGTTTTGCTAGCTAACTGACACCAGTCCTCTCTCTCGGTCTCACAACACTGCAGGGGCCGTCGCCTCCCACCACCCCAGTCCGGGAAAACGACCACCTCTGCGCATTCCTCCCGGTCAGCAGCCCGCGCGGCGCCTCGGTATCAGCTATCGACCGAAGAAAGCCGCCTTCATGCTGACAGAGAGCGCGTCTTCTGTCCTTCACATGATGGAATCATCACGGATAAAACGGTCCCAGTTGCTCCCGACTGTTCTCCTGCATCCCTCCGTTGCACGTATCGCCGGCAGCCACCAACAATCCGCGGCTGCTCATTGGTCGAGCCAACAAAGAGGGGCGGGCTGGAGAGTACGCGCCACCATATATGGAACTGATGCTCCTTTCTGATTGGTGGATTTTGATAGACGAAGGCGTCAACAAGTGATATATCTGCAACAAATTGGATTTTCTGCCCCTTGTTGTAACTGTTGATTTTGCCCATTTTGTGCATTTTGAGGTGTTTAACGAGGTTGGGCTGCAAATTCACTGAGCAGAGCACAAAAAACAAATATCATTCCATCGAAAGTCTGTCCACACGCCTCAAAAATACAGACAGAATATCAGTTTTAAGAAAAAAATCCTAACGTGGATGTAAATAATGAAGACTGCATAATAATGATCATATCATTGCGTATAATGCAACTACAGGTGAAACATGCTTTTAAAAAGTTAGAAACAAAATCACTCTTAAACCTTGAAGCACCACCCAGACGTCACAGCATAATAATGTGCCGAGCTGAAAGTTCATTTAGCAACTTAAATCATATTTATATGGCAATCAGCCATGTGAGTGTTGGGCCATGACTTCTGCACTGTGGAAGTCACTGAACTCACATCTCCCCCTAGTGGACGAGCAGCTCATTTACAGCAACAGTAGAAGGAAAGGTGAACACTGTATGTTAAAACTGCAACATTCATTCATTCATTCATCTTCTATACCCCTTGTATCCCTTTCGGGGTTGGGGGGGCTGGAGCCTATCCCAGCTGTCAACGGGCGAGAGGCGGGGTACACCCTGAGCCGGTCGCCAGCCGACTGCAGGGCAACACACACACAAGCATTCACTCTCACATTCACACCTAGGGACAATTTAGAGTCACCAATTAACCTAGTGAGCATGTTTTTGGTCTGTGGGAGGAAGCCGGAGTGCCCGGAGAGAACCCACGCATGCACGGGAAGAACATGCAAACTTCACACAGAAAGGCCCCGCCTGACAACTGCAACATTATAATGTTAAAAAACATCAGTGAGATGGAGAATGAGGATTAAATATAAAATACTGTGCAAGATTTGGATTGTATTGACAATTCCTTCAGAAGAATCAACACAGTACCACTAAAGCAAAGCAAAACAAATGAATTCTTGTTACTAAAAACAGACTTTTTCACTCCAGAAAGCTTTAATTAACAAACTATAAATGTGAAATATTGTGATAAATGCGGTGACGTTAAATTCAGCTGTACAGGGTAAGGTTTTGGTCAGCTGATGGTGGCATAGAGGTTGCTGGGATCAGCCGAGGCTCCAGCAGAGGAGGAGGGAGCTTTCACGGTGCTGTAGGTCACAGCTTCATCACCGCCCCAAATCTGCACAACACAACATCACAAAGTGCAATAAAACACAAAGCAGCATTTAAAAGAGACCAGCGCAGTCCTTAAACAGAAGATTATTCGGGATTTAAGGCTAAAACAGAGGTTCTGTCTAACATTTCCTCTACATTCACACCAGCAGTATTAAGACAGACAGCTTACTTTACTGCTGCTCGTCTTGGCGTGGCTGATGTAGGCGTAGGACACATCAGCTTCAGGATCAGCCTATACAGAGAAGATGACATGGCTGCTCAGGAACATGTGAATTACACTGACTCACTCTCACACTTCTATCATCATCCGTTTGAACTTCTTTTACCCTCGCCAGGAGGTCATGTTGCTTCTCTTCTGTCTGTTTGGCCGTTTAAAATGTCTTTTAGTGTCCTGGTTCTGAGCCGTCTGCTGGTTTTGATCTTGTTCAGGACGTGGTGTTTACTGCACTGCCACTTGCTACCTGTTGCACATGTTTTATATTTTCATAGAAATTACCTGCACTACCTGTATGTATTTAAACTTTGGATATTCTGACTATTTGCACTTCTGGTTAGATGCTAATCTGCCTTTCGTTGTCTCTGTGCTGCCCTCTGACGATGACAATAAAGTTGAATCTAATGTAGAAATCTAGTGAAGCTGGTCACGACAGGAAACCAGAGTGCGTCGCGTGTAAACAGCGCTCAGAATGGATCGAGCATCACTCTTCTATTCTGGAGGAGTCCAGTTGCACCATTTCCTTCCCCTTTATTCTCTGTTGCAGGAGGGTAAGAGTGTGTCATGCAGCTATACGTTGAACACAGATTCCAGTGAGTGTATCTCTGCAGTGTGTGATCTCACCGAGTGCTGACTGCTCTCTGGAAGAGGAGACTGAGTCACGGCAGGGTTTGAGGTCAGCCCCTGGACAAACACAGGCTGGTCACATTTGGTCAAAAAGCTTCTTAGAGTTCAGTTACTGCCAGGGAGCAAAACAAGCCACATCTGTACAACGCATGCATCAGAATCAGTCATCAATAATCAAACTGTGTTCACTGACGGCAGTTTCCGAAGTGTCTCTGAGTCCATGTTTTAACAACATGCAGACAGATACGACACTGGATCCTCTTGCTGTGAAGCTTCATGTTCAGGAGTTGATTCTACTGTCCTTTTTACGCTTAGTTTCAGCACATCACAGTCATTATTATTATTATATTATTGTGTCACCAGCTGTGTGGAACCACAGTTGCAGCCATAGTGAAAAAACGACCATAAATCCATCATAAAGCTCTGATTGTTTTCAAACTCACAATGTTGTCATCCTGTGTTCTGCTTGCTGAAAAGACAAAGAAGAGACTTTAGCTTCCACGCTGAAAAAGGAGAGATAATCCTTTAATTTTTTTTACAGTTTTTGTGATTTCTCACCTTTATTTCTCCTCCATCTCACGACCACAACAGCAGTTATCAAGAGCGCCGCCACACCCGAAGCCACCAGGACGAACCACCACCAGCCTGGAGCGAGAGTCGAGACACAAACATCAGCTGCAGCAGTTATGAAACATCCATTTGCTCCTCTCCTCACTAAATGAAGCGATTTACATCATTAGAAAAGCAGCACTCACTTCTTCCAGCTGGTGTCATCGATGGGTCTATTGTGTCCTCACCTGGACAAATAAAAGGAAAGTGCTCAGGTATAAAACACCTCGTCGTCCTTCTGCAGTCACTACAAAGAACGGCGTCATCAGACGTGTTGAATTAACCTGCTGTTTGAGTTGAAGCGGCTCTCTGTGCTCTCACCTGTGTCCTGCCCTGAAGACTGAGGCTTGAAGGCAAACGGATGCACTTCTCCATTATAATTATCTGTCACGTTACACGTCAGGAACTCCTTATTCTGTGACAGGTTCCTAAAAAGAGAAGCCTCAAAGGTCACGTCGGCCGAGCAGGTTGACTGCGACGCCTTCACGCCTTCGCCGCCTTTCTTCACACCTTTGTTCACAAACAGCCACCTCACTGTGTGTTCACACCGTCCGAACGGCCGCACAGAGCAGCGTAACGTCACCTCATCTGTGCCCTTATGTTCAGTCACTGGAGAAGATATTTTCAAACAACAGGAGTACAATTCATGTTAATCATGATTACTGTAATGATTCTAATAAGAGCTGAGGTCATCCTGATGTGAATACTCACAGGTGGTGATGGACAGATAAACCTGAGATTCTGGACCTTGTTGTCCTGATCTGAACTGTCTGCACGTGTAGGAGCCAGCATCCTCAGCTGAGACCGTCTTAATGAGCAGAGAGCAGTTTGCTGTCATGCTCAGTCGGTCTGCTTCAGCGGCGGCCTGGCTGTGAATCCGCCCGTGCTCGAACAGCGGCGCCACCGTCGAACTGCTGAGCAGCCAGGTCGTGCTGCTACACTCATGCTGATCATTAAGCACACTTTGACAAGGCAAAGTGGCTTCATCTCCATCTCTGACCATGAAGAAGAGGTTAAGTTGTGCCGTTACAGCTGCTGAGAGGACGAGAGGCAGATATGAGACATGAACCGAAGAGAGAAAAAGGCAGTTCAGGATGACTTCAGGTGCCACACAGACGTCTGCTGAAATCACCGTTAAAACACTTCAACGAGCAGCATCACTCAAATAACATCTGGAATATTTCTGCTTCTTATATTTGCATTGCGTGTAGCCATACCTGTGATCTGAAGCACCATCAATAAAAAAGACATCTCATTCCGTCCAAGTTCAGCCATCGTGCTTCTGTCTCTGGTTCACTTTCTCAACTGTCCGGATTTGTCTTTCAGACAAAAATTGGTGTATGAAAACTCGACTTCCTGTGATCAGTAAGGTGTCACTTCCTCATAGTGATGTCCTTTTCCCCTCTGAATTCAGCTGCTGTTTTTTTTTTTTTGTTTTTTGTTTTTTTTCTTTTTGTTTGTTTGTTTTTTGACCAAAGCGTTAGATTTTAATTATTCTTTTCCTTTGGTGCTGCTTGAACAGGTCAGTGCTTCAGACCTGCTGCAGGTGACTTTAACCTTACAGCAGAACAAATTCACACACACACGTTTGGTATAGACGTGTGTATTTCACCCTCAGGATATATAACTCCTCATCTAGCGCCACCTTCTGGGCAAAATGCAAACTTCTACAAACACGTTGATAAATAAAACCAATGCCATGACCATCAACCTCAGCTGTACTGTGTGTTTAGTGCTATGCAGTACCCAGTAATACAAATACTTTCCTGAAATTATGATCAAAATTGCAGTTATAAAACCTGATAATGTCATAACTTCACCAATAATGTAGCAAAATGTGATTGATACTGTAATAATGTATCATTTTGATTGACAATAATATCAACTCAAGGATTTATGTGGAATTTGAAATTTAAGATTGAACTGAATAACAAGGCATGTTGTTGTTGTCAGGCAAAGAGTCAGTATATTGGTGGCGAAAGTCTCCACCACTCACCCACCACCCAAAAACCACAGCGCACTTCCTGTCTACAATCACAGCATCTCTTCATATAATGCTTATGAAATGGGCTCGCAGGGTGTTTTCACTTCCTGTGCACAGGGGCAGGAGCTCAGTAACCCCAACAGACACAGAAAGATGAGACGTTTACAACCTGTGTTAACTAAATGAGAAGGATTCATGATGATTCACCATGTTCTTATTTCAAACAGCTCTTTTTATTCACCTGGTTTCTCACCTGGACGCTGAGGGCTGAAGGTAAACCGCTGAACTTTTCCAGTGTGAATATCATGTGAATGAACCACGTCCAGCCTCTCCACTGAGCAGAGTAACACCACCTCAATGTCTGCATGTTCAGTCGCTGGTGAAGGTGGAGATTCTGTGAGAGAGAGACAAAAAGAGTCAAATTAACTTCATATTCATTCTGTTTAACCGGACTATTTTATGACTTACATCCTCTCTGTTAATAAGAGAGATCAACCAAAGCACCCTGAGCTCCTTTTTCTCTGATTTGTACCTCTGACAGACACAACGACCAACATCCTCTTCTGTGACCGTCTGTATAACCAGAGAAGTTCTCTGTACACTCAGTCTGATTCAGCTCTGGCTTTTTCCAGTTTAAGCAGCTTTACTGCTGCTGTTCTCCCAGAGGATCCAGGTGGCGCTGTCACACTGATCCTGATCCTGTACCAAAGAGACCATCTCTGGCTGTGATGAGGGAATACTGACGTGTTGATGCTGTGGAGGAAATGAAGTGTTTAAACATTCACCCTCTTTATAACAAATGAAGGCTTTCACGTTTAAGCAGCCTGTCGAAAGCTTCGATCCACCTGGAACCTCAGATTCTGCTGTCAGTGTTTTTTAGGTGGGTGTAACTTACCATTGTGCAATTTGCTGATTTTGTTTCTGAGAGAGGAAGTGTTTCTTACGTGTGAAGCTTGGCCACCATGTTTATTTCAACTGTGGGGGAGACATCCTGGACGTTTCATGAAGTTCAGACTGAGTCAAAGCTTCAGTCACTGCAGTCCTGCTCTCTCCTCCTGCCTCCCACTTCATCCCATCCACCCAAACACGATTCAGTCTTATCTAAACCAAATGCATGTTTCCTGCTCTGAGTCTCACGAGTGACAAAAAAACAAAGCACAGTAAAATAAAATGTGTTCTTTTGCAGGTTTTATAAAAATATACGTATGTAGGCACATTTCATACAAGAAATGCAGCTCCGTGCTTTACAACAAAGAAAAAACATGCACCAAGTGCTTCATACAAAAAGACTTCAAATTATGGGTATGGCTACAGAAATTATAAATAAGATGGAGAATAAACCCACCTGATAAAAATACTTAAAGGACAGAAGGCAGAAGTACACAGAAAGCATAATGCACAACATCTTAAACGAAGTGCAGCCGTGTGTGTGAGAGAGTCAAAGCATGAACAAACAGCTACAGCTCGAGTGAAGAGACTCACTTGAATTCATTTTCAGTCACTTGACTTCATCTTAATGTAAACAAGCCTCCTCTGAGCAAACAAATGAGTCTCTCTGTGCAGCCGGATGTGAGACAACTGTGCAGGGACCGTCTACAAAGTGCAACACTGAAAAGAGATATTCAGTACTTCACACTTACACAGTGTAGTGTCGCTAAGCTCACTTGGTTCGCTCTGCTTTTTTTAAGATAAAGTGCAGCGGCACCAAATTCACAAGTCCTATGAAACCGCCTGGTTTTTAAAGGCTCTGACAGCACAGTCAGCTGCTCAGAGACCAGTGAAGATCGTCTAACTCAGCGGAGGCTTCAGACTCAAAAGAGGCTCTTTAACAATGTTTCACTCATGAGCTGTTGATCCAGGAAGGTCGAATCTGTGAGCGTCTTCCCAGCTTTACTGTTTATTGTAACTGGTGAATGTTCCCACCCGCCCACAGAGAGAGGGACTCTGTCTGATCATGAAGCCCGCCCCCTGGTGGCCCCTTGTGGAGCTGACGCTGCTGTCGACGCGTCAGCTGCAACTCTGATACATAGAGGTGTTGCCGTAGAGGCTGCTGGGATCATCAGAGTCTCTTGCACAACGTGAGGAAGCTCTCACAGCGCTGTAGGTCACCGTATCACCTTCATCATCATCGTCATCATTTTTGACCTGTACCTGAGGAGCACCACACACGTGATGGATTACACACACAACATAAAACATAAATAAAGACATCATGAGGACACTCTGATCAGCTTACCTGAGCTTTGCTGTTGGTCTTGATGTAGCTGACGGAGGCGTAGGAAACACCGTCTTCAGGATCAGCCTGCACGGAGAAGACAACATGGCCGCTCGGTAACGTGGACTTACAGGATACTGACTCATGCAGAATCACTTGTGTTTTTTTTTTTTGTAGCTGCTCATGATTTAATCTCTGCCATCACCCAAACCTCACACTCAGGACTTCCTGCCTCACATTTTCTATTCTGTCACAAATCAGCTGCATCGACTTCCTTCCTCTTCCTTCTCTCATGCAGAAAACAATCAAACGCAGGCGTCTCATACGGTTATAGTTTAGAGAGAAACACACATAACAGTGAGTGCAGCTGTACTGGGAGTAGTGTGTGGTCTCACCCCGTCCTGACTGGTTTCTGGACCAGGCTCAGTCACCGCAGGGTTTAAGCTCTGTGCCTGGACAAACACAGGACACATTCCCATTGATAAAACCACAACTTGTGCTTCTATAGAAGAAAATATCCGCTGTAACTTTTTCTTGATCTCGTCTGGTCATCAGAGCAGCGGGTTTACATGTCGGGCAGATGGATAAACTGTTGTTCGTCACGAAATATTTCTGTATTGATTAAACAAACTGGATGTCACATGTGAGTAAGTAAGCTTTAAATGTGCCGATAGGTGTATTTGTGAACTGTGGACAGAGCTGAGCTAGCTGTGTCCCCTGCTTCCAGTCTTTATGCTAAGCTAAGCTAAGCTAAGCTAATCACCCTCTGGCCCAGCTCCAAACTACACTGTTATGAACAACTTCGTCCTTCGCTCTGTGAAGTCGAAACTGTACCAACATGTGAGAGTTCAGTTCACACTCACTGTGTTTTCATTCGTCTGTGTTTTCTTTGCTGAAAAGACAAAAGAGTCCAGAGTGAAAATCCAGCTTTTTCAAAACTTCTTCTCTTGATAAAAGTTTCATCTGTGAACGTTCTCACGTTTTGTTCTCTTCCAAATGACGACAGCCACAATGACTATCAGGAGTGCAGCTAAACCTGCAGCCACAATGAAGTACAACCACCAGCCTGGAACACAGATGAAAGCGTTAAAACATCTGAGCCGCAGATTTCTGCTCACCTCGAAATGAAACACAAAGAAACTATCTCCCCCCACAGCCAAGTTTACAGGGCTATGAGTCCCTACTTTGTGGTGTTGGAGTATCAGAGACTGCAGGTCCTGATGAGTCCGTCCTTGTTCTGTTGCGGTTCACAGTTGTTCCCGTCGTTAATGCTGTTGCTGCTGTTGTTGCATCCTCTCCTGGACAAATTAGAAAACATCCAAAGCTGTATGGTGAGAGCATTCTGCATGCTTTACATCTGCAGTAAATATGTCAAAAACACAAATGTACTTTGTGATTATGCACATTAGTTTCAGGAGGTTATAAACAGCTCTTCATAATCTCACCTGAGGACTGAGGACTGAAGTCAAACTCCTCCTTTTCCTCACTGTAATAATTGATCACTTCACACCTGAACAGCTTGCGATACTTTGACTCCTGGTTAAGATAAGTCGTAGGAAACTTCACAGTAACTTTGCACGTAGAACGTGATATCTCCACGTCTTCATCTTTCTCCACATACAGCCACCTCAGTGTGTATTCACAAACTCTGTGGGTCAACAAAGAGAAGGACAACTCCACCTCCTCAGCGTTCCTACGTTCAGTCACTGGTGGAGACATTGTGAGAGACAGAGAGTAAAACTAAGTTCATGACTGTAATCATAATTATGTCATAATGTTTCTGTATATTGATGTAAATACTCACTGGTAATAACAAACAGATGAACATTAGCATCTTGATATGGTCCTGATGCAAACTGTCTGCAGGTGTAGAAACCAGCATCCTTGACTGTGACCTTCTTTACAACCAGAGAACACGTCTCTGTCACGCTCAGTCTGTTAACGTCAGCGTTTCCAACAATCAGCCCCCTTTCAGACAGTCGTACTGTTGCTGCGCTTTGTGGAGTACTGAATATCCACTCAACACTGTCACATCTGCTCTGATCACCATTCAAACGTCCACAAGGCAAAGTGACCTCATCTCCACCTCTGACAATAAAGTGTGGGGCACGTTGTCCTGTCGCTGCTGCTGAAGAGAAAATGTGAGCATGAATATGGCTTTTTGAGTTTGTCTCATTTCTAAATTTCATAAAACCCGCCATGTTGAAAACAAACGTTGCTGTCTTAGCTAAACAAAAATCACTGCATGTACTAATGTAGCGTTAGTAATACTAATACCAATACACTGGTATATTTGTACATGTTATATTCATCTTTACCTGTAAAGTGAAGCATCAGTATTGGAAATAAAAACATTTCAGTCCATCTGAATTCAATCATCGTGCTTCTGTCTCCTCAGTCATTAACTGTCTCTGAGAGAGTGACAGACAAGTGAAAAACTGACTTCCTGTGAGCAGTGATGTGTCACTTCCTCATTGTGACTCTGCTTTTTTCTTTATTTTGGAAGTTTAGAATTTCCAAAGAGCATCTGTGCAACATCATGTTTGGCACTGTGCTGCATGTTGACCGAAGTTTGACTTCGCATCCCTGATTCCAACAAAGTTAATCAGCGCGTAAAACAAATAAAAACAGAAACAAACAAACTGTTCACTGACAGCAGATTCCTGAAGTGTCTCTGAGTCCATGTGTTCATCTCCTTCATCCAGTCATGTGTTCACAAAGTGAACTCGCTCCATCCTCTATGATCGAGTGAGCCTTTCCAGGACGCCCCTTTCATACCCAATCATGATCCTCTCACCTGTTACCAATCAGCCTGTTTACCTGTGGAATGATCAAACAGGTGTTTTTGGAGCGTTCCACATCTTTCAGTCTGTGAAACGTGTCGCTGCATCAGATTCACAGTAAGCAGATATTTACAGAAATCAATGAAGCTGATGAAGAAGAGCATTAAAAATACTGACTTTGTGCTGTTTTCAGGTCAGTTTATGTCAGAAAGGTTCAGCAGGTTCCAGCACTGATTAAATCAGGGTTGTAAATGTCTGAAAAGGGAGACAATAAAGGTTAATCTAATCTAATCTGCACTGGTGGATGATCAGCCTGATAAATCTATACTTGAAAAGCCAAAGAATTTAACTCTCAGATTTTATTCACTTAGCTAACTACGTGGATTCACACCAGTCAACAATAGGTTACTGAGTTTACTAGTCCAGCATTAATAATTATCAGATCAAACGAAGAGTAATGAGGTCAGTGATCAGACACCACAGCGGCCTGTAAATCTGTGGAGAAAAGCAGACGGGGTTCAGTGATACTTTATTTAATTGGCCCTGTAAATTTTAAATAACGTCTTCATTTGGAAAATAAATTTGGTAATAAAACTTTTTTTTATATTTCTCTGTATTTTTTGAGTTACTGCCTGTAATATGTTTTCACCAAAAGACAAAGTGAATGCAGTTACCTTAAAAGGCAAAGCAACAGATTAGGATTTTTATACGGAAGTACAAGACCCAACACCAGAGGGGGAAGCTGTGGTTCGGTGCACTTAAAGGACATGAGCCACTGATCTCAGACGAGTCTGCAGAGACAAAAAACTTTTTACCACAGTCGGTCTCTGTGTTATATTTTTTACTTTTTAATAGTTTATTTTTAGAAGATTTGCCATGCACCAACATCACCAAAACAAATTCCTAGTATGTGTAAAATCGTACTTGGCAATAAAGCGTTTTCTGATTCTGATTCTGATTTTCTGATTGTCTGTGATGAGCTAAACGGTTCACCCGAGGCTTTGATTTCATCCTGTGGTCTTTCAGATCAACTGTACAAGTATTTGTACGGTATAAATTACAAAGTATTTGTGATTTAGTACACTTTGTAAAAGGGCATACTTTAATCTAAGCACAAAAAATAAAAGTGTACTTGTACTGACTTTTCTACACTTAAATTCTTTTCTATTACACTGAAGTATTCTACGTTTTGACTGGGCTGGCGGGCCTCGTGCAGCGTTATCACATGCGCTCTTCCTCACAAGGAAAAGCTGATTCAGACTGTTCATCAGAATCATGATGATGATGATGATGATGATGATGATGAAATGATTTTATAAAGAAAGGAGCATCAAATATAACACGGGGTGAAAGGTGACGAGAAAAAAGGTCAAAGGATGTTTGATATTCAAATGCTACGATGACGATCTTTGCCCTCAAATAAACAACTTGGTTGATGTAGTGAGATTGTTTTTCTGTGTAAAGCCAAATGAGATCATTAATTACCAGGGTTTTAAGTATGTGGGTCAGGGAGACATCCGGGATTGTTTGTTAGCTGCCAATTTATTAAGCACATCTAGCTGAAACTTAAAGAGCAGTTCTGCATCAGTAAGATTTCAATGCTTAGTTTCTGTTGGACCTGTTCTTTCAGTGAAGGCTAAAGTTGTAGAGCTGCGGGGTATTCCAGAAAGCGGGTTATGTAAAAACTCAGAGTAAGTTAAGCCTGACATGAGGGAAACTCTGAGTTTTCCGTTCCAGAAAGAGAGGTAAGTGAAACTCTGAGTCAGTCACCGTGGTAACAGACTGTGAACATAACCTGCTCGCTGGCAGGTTTACTATAAGAAACCCTGAGTTTCTGCCTGTGTCCTCCCACATAAAGAAAGCTGTTAGACATGGATTTCCCATTCATTCCCAGTCCGATTGATATCGAAGCCCAACTGATTCGAAACGCTTTACGTCACAAGAGAATCTTCCGTCTCAGATTAGATGTCCTGTCATTTCCAGAGGAATATCTGTTCGAACGCTACTGCTTTTCACCAAACGGTATAATTTATCTCTATATTATACCATGGTCTGGGTGAATACTCGATTCTGATTGGCTGCAGGGTGTCCGTTACAAAGTGTTGTAGGACACCTATAAAAAAGTTCCGGTCAAATAGCCTGATTGTTCTAAATTATTGCGCTGACTCAAACGCTAGTTGGTAACCGTGGCAACAGAAACTCAGAACATACGTTAACATACGTTATTTCACAGTTTATTTATCACAACGGCAAAGGCAGCAGTGTGTAGAGCTGAACTGAAACGCCTGTTACCAATGATGGCAGGTGACTGGTGACTGATGTAGAAATCATATATTTTAAATTCTGATATACATTCTGCTGTGAGTGAGTGGGTTCAGTAGCTTAATTAGCTGTCATTTTGCACGGCTTCCAAAGTGATAGGATGCATAGATGGGACACAAAATCCTTTTACTGTGCCTGCAGAAAACGAAGGGGACCATGTGAGTAGAAAGTCCTTTTACAGCATCAATGTCCAGCTTTATGACCTACCTTCTTAAAAATTATGTACATGAAAATGTATACATTACAATACACTGTAAGTCATGTCATTCTCTGCACTGTGAAGATCATATGTGATGCAGCCTACATCATTACGAATGTAGAAGCCAAGTGGCCTGGCTCTGTATGTGACTCCCGGATCTACTGGGAGTGTATCTGAGCAGCAGATTTGCACGTGCAAGGAAGCTAAAACTTTGTACAAATGTTCTTTGTTGTCCTTTTTAGTGCGCTCAAATGTGTCCTCTGTAATTACAGCAGTGTTTGATGGCTACCTACCGGGGGGTCGAGGCTATCCATGCCAGCCCACTCTGTTGACCCCTTACCCTGACCCTGAGCCGGGGCACCAACAACGTTTTAATGCGGCCCACTGCAGGACCGGAGCCCGGGTTGAGGTGGCCATAGGCATACTCAAATCCCGGTTCCAGTGCCTGCGTAAGCTCAGGGTCACCCCAGAGAGGGCATGTGACATCACTGTGGCATGTGTTGTTCTCCATAATAACTATTAGAGGAGAGCAACACCCTGCTGTACAAATGAATGACCCTGAGGATGACCATCCCATCCACCCTGCAGACGTCCAGGATGGAAGGGCTGTAAGGGACCTAATCAGCAGAAACTACTTTTGATTAAGTCAAATGAAGACAAATTCACATGTGGTTTAGTCTTCTTAATTCCCTAAAAGTACAAAAGCAGCAGTTAGGATTTGTAATATAGTAACATCCATGAACATATTTCACCTGTGAAGTGCACCCACCTCAACTGGCGTTCCAGTAATAGAATCTCAAGGTCTGTTCTTCTAATCTGGTGATCCAGACAGACCATTTCCTCTTCACTTTTCTCTGTACTCTTCATGAGGTGGACTCTATAAAACTCCTTCATTGGTAACTGGGAAACTTATGGACGACATTTAAATCCTACAGTTCTACATACAGATTTAACATGGTATTGACCGAAAATCTCACTGTGGAAGCTGATGGACCCTCCTCCTGGTGATGCCCAGCCATGTTCTGTTGAAGGACAAGAATGTGCTAGTTGTTTGTCCATTATCTATGCTCATCACTTCAGTGTACATGTCCAACTCCAAATTCCACTCCAGCATGTAAAGGAATGTGAACGGGTAGAGCACTGCCAGTAGCTCCACATAATATTAAGACACACTTCAGTAGGCCTCTCTGGATCTCTCCCTGTGGCAGCAGACAGTGTTTCATCATCATCATCCTCCTGTGATGAAGGAAAAGATACTGTTTCAGCATACTTTGAACTACCATCTGAGGCAAGATCTGAGTATGGAATACTTACAGCTGCAGGGTGTTCAGTTGTTTCAGTAGCAGGAGGTTGAACGAGGCAGATGACACCATGCATCCACAGCTGTTGGGGGGTGGAAATTTTATATAGTTTTATATATAAGAGGTTTTATATATAATATACGTTTTATTTTTTAAAAAGACACAAGTGTATACCTGCGTCTGATGTGATCACTTGTGTCCTGGGGGGTGACAGGCTCAGTGAGCTTCCCCCGGGGAGGCCTTCAGCCCCCGGTCCTCAGCCTGTCAGAGGTGGTGGAGGCGGGCCTCCACCCATTTTTCGGGCCTCTGCCTTCTCTCTGTTGGCTGAGCAGAACTCAAATGTTAATCTTTTTTTAAGTTAGTATTTTATTGAGTGTTTGTGGACACATCGTCACATTTTAAATGACTTCAATACGTATAAAATAAAAATGTGTAAACACTGTATCAAGTGTTAATCTACTGAGTGGGGTATTAAGTGAGATGACGTGTTAAAACATTTTGTTATGGGTTTAAATTACTACTTGAAGTAGCCACTGAATTAATATTTACTTTGTTTAATAGCCTCAGTCAATTAGAAAATAAAGTTTAAATCAAAGTGAGGTACAATCATAGCCTAGCAAAATATGCCTCACCTTTTTGAATGATGTTTTTATATTTCATTTTTAGCTGCTTCTTTCTCCCCTGTTGGATTACACCTACATGAAAATCAGATTTTATTCCCACTTATATTCATAACTGTATGCTACGATCTTAAGTACAGTTAAATGTTAAGTCGGTGGAATAGTACATTCAAACTTACGCGTTGGCTCGGGTAGCAGTTTACTCCCATGCCGTTTCTCTCTCCTTCGCTGCTGCAGCGGTGAAGCTCACACTCCCCATAGGCCTGCAATAAGACCTCCAACTCCATCAAGGTAAAATAACTCGATCTTTTTTTTCAGTTGTCATGGTGACTCGTGGTATCGGGGCTCTATTGATGATAGCTTTTTATAGTGGTTGTGCACGCGCACAACTCAAGGTTAACATACTCAGAGTTGATTGAACTAACTCAGATCAGCTGTTCTGGAACCGGATACTCAGAGTTCCTCCTCTCAGAGTAAGTCAACTCAGAGTTCAGGGATAAACTCAGAGTTTGTTAAACCTCCCACCTGTTCAATTGTTTTGCTTTATTCATATCAATGAGGGCCGGGTGGGTATTTTCCCCCCATTGAATCATTTTGTTACCTATTGCTGCACTGATTCATCGTCCCACAGGCCTTTGGTGCACTAATGTGAAAGGCGTTATTGTGCAGAACATCACATCCTTTTAAGGGCAGCGCGTGCAAACCACAGGCACAGAGAGAACGTGCACGCTCAGCGCAGCTTGAGTCAATCAGGTTTAACCTTTGCTCCACATGTTTGTACAGCGCTCTGATCTGCTTTCTGTCGCAGACGTCTGGTTGATTATATCGGGATCAGATTCAGAAAGTGGTTTTATTATCTGCCTACTTGTTCTGCTGTGATTCCTTTGTTTTTAACCCCAGAAGTCCTTCAGTTGATCTAGAAAGCTGCTGCACGTCATTTAAAGTGTGTCCTTCCAGTCTGAGGTAAACACTGGACATGTGTCTAGGTCTGCTGGACTGGTCATGTCATGGAGGTTACATGTCATAGGATTAAATCCATTTGGCAGAATACTGAGCAGCTGTGAAACTGTGCCATCTTATGATTTATATGTCTGAAGAAGTAGCTCAGCACAGGTCAAGCAAAGTCACAACAAGTGAGCGAAGGGGCCAAAACAACATGATGATCTTTTATACTGTGCTGTGCAGGTTTCTGCTTCACAGGAGCTCAGCGGTCACTTCACACAGACCAAAATGAACTACTTTACAGTCACTAGTTCACTATTCAGATTTCTGAGCTGCAACGGCTGAAAACGTCCTTGAATGTAGTTTAATGAGTTACAAATCTGTCTCCCTGATGGAAGACGAAGGTCCTTTACATAAGGGGGACAGTTGGACTTGGTTGGAGGAACTTTGGCAGCTGCTGGCTTGCGGTCTCACCTTTTGTAAATGATTTTCCATAATCATCAGTTATTCACAGATATTTCCTGCCACTGGTTTGGTTCTTCAACTTAATGTGCCAGCTTGTTGCTTAAATGTAGGCACAGCCAGAATTTCCGTTACGCAATGGTTTACTGGGTAAATGAAGTCCAACATATTTAAATCTCTCCAGTCATATTGTGTGGACAGATTGTCAAAATACTGTTTTCCCCTGTTGTCTCTCTAAGATCTAATAATCTGATCTCTAATCTAATTTTTCATCCCACCCTGTTCCCGTTTTGTGTTTGTTTGTTTGTTTGTTTGTTTGTTTTTACCTCTTATTAGTATGATTCCGTTCCCTCCTCCTGCCGTTGAATTCCTTCTGGGTTCCACTCACGGGATGAATAGTGAAATCGTAAATTACATTTACTGCATTAATCTCTTTTCAGTAGAACAGAACAAAAGCCTGTTGTGTTTTAATCATTATATGGACAAGCAAAAATGAACATCTATCACCCCGTTCATCTCCCTGTAGTGGAACCTTCTGGCCCGAACCACTTTGCTAACACAGGGGCGCTTGACGAGACGTCGGTGTGCTCCCGAGACCAGTAATTCATTTTCAAGCCTTACACAGCCATGCAATCCACCTTAGCCACGAAGAAGGCAGCAAAGAAGAGGGAAGCTGCTAAAGCTCGCCAGCGTACCAAAAAAGCTGATGATTTAAATGAGGAGAGTGAACAGCCAGAGACCCAGCGCAAAGAAGCACAGAGCAATGGTATTGTCAGTTTAACAAAGGAGCTGAATGAATTTGAGCTGGCTAAGACTGAGGCACAGGTGGTGACAGGTGTTTTGGCCTCACACCCCAACAGCACTGATGTCCACACTGTCACTCACTGTGGCTGATTCCAGCCTGGAGCTCAACTCAGGCAGACGCTATGGGCTCATCGGCCTTAACGGCACAGGAAAATCCATGCTGTTGTCAGCCATCGGGCATCGTGAGATTCCCATTCCAGAGCACATCGATATTTACCACATGACCCGGGAAATGGCCCCCAGTGACAAGACAGCTCTGCAGTGTGTCATGGAGGTGGATGAACAGAGGATTATGCCGGAGAAGGAGGCAGAGAGACTTGCCCATGAGGACTCTGAGTGTGAGAAGCTGATGGAGCAGTATGAGCGTCTGGAGGAGCTGGACGCAGACAAGGCAGAGGTGCGAGCCTCTCGGATCCTCCACGGTTTGGGTTTCACCACTGCTATGCAGCAAAAGAAACTGAAGGACTTCAGCAGAGGATGGAGGATGCGCGTTGCTCTGGCCAGAGCCCTGTTCATCAAGCCCTTCATGCTGTTGCTGGATGAGCCCACGAACCACTCGGATCTGGATGCTTGTGTGTGGTTGGAGGAGGAGCTCAAGTCGTTCAAGCGAATCCTTGTGCTCATCTCACACTCTCAAGACTTCCTGAACGGTGTGTGCACCAACATCATCCACCTGCATCAGAGGAAACTCAAATACTACACAGGTAACTATGACCAGTATGTGAAGACCAGAGAGGAGCTGGAGGAGAACCAGATGAAACACTTCAACTGGGAACAGGACCAGATAGCATACATGAAGAATTACATTGCCAGGTTTGGTCATGGCTCTGCAAAGCTGGCACAACAGGCACAGAGCAAAGAGAAGATGCTGCAGAAGATGGTGGCATCTGGCTTGACTGAAAAAGTTGTGAAGGACAAGACTGTCATTTTATTTTCCTCCCTGTGGGAAGATTCCTCCTCCTGTTATCATGGTTCAGAACATGAGCTTCAGTACAGTGACAGCACACCATACATATATAAAAACCTGGAGCTTGGTATTGACTTGGATACACGAGTGGCTCTGGTGGGACCCAGCGGGGCAGGGAAGTCCACGCTGCTAAAGCTGCTGATGGGAGAGCTCCTACCCTCCCATGGCATGATCCGCAAACATTCTCGTGTGAAGATTGGCAGATATCACCAGCATCTGACAGAGCAGCTGGAGCTGGACCTGTCTCCCTTGGAGTACACGATGAAGTGTTTCCCAGAGATCAAAGAAAAAGAGGAGATGAGGAAGACCATTGGTCACTACGGGCTGACGGGAAAACAGCAGGCCTGGCTGGCCTGGCAGAACCCACACATGCTGTTCCTTGACGAGCCCACCAATCACTTGGACATCGAGACCATTAACGCGTTGGCAGAAGCCGTCAACGAGTTTGATGGCGGCATGATGCTCGTTAGCCACGACTTCAACAGGTGGCTCAGGAGATCTGGGTGTGCGAGAATCAAACCATCACAAAGTGGAACAGGGACATCCTGGCGTACAAGGAGCACTTGAAATCAAAGATTGAAAAGCAAACGAATGACATCTAAAGAAACCTCACACTCTGAGCCACTCCGTTACCTCACATCATGGATTTGACCTGCGAGCTCCGGAGGGGACGAGCAGGGTTTGCTTTGCCAGAAATGTCCTAAGTAGAACTGAAACAATCTGTTATTCATCTTATTGGACACGTCTCTTGTACATGTTGCACTGTATCTCCATCTCAGTTTGACAGTGCTGCACCATGCTGAACACAACCCAATCCCCACCCACCCCAACACCTCAGGCTGCACTCTGATTGGCTGATTCACCTGAAGCATCTCAGTGCTGTCTTCATAGAAAGCTTATTTTTCCAAATGTTCTGTTTTATCCCAAAATGTATGCAGCAGCTTTTAGGTCATATTTTATGATATTTAAAAGTTCACTTTTTTTTTCTGTGTAAAAGAGCAGTTTGGCCTTATTTAACAATGTAATGCAATAAAGGTTTGTCTGAATAAACAGAACATTAAAAACAGCAAAAAAACAAAAGCAAAAAAAACATATGGGCACTTTTCTTCTATATGTCTCGCTCAAATACAGTATCACCATGACTACACAACCACGGCTACATCCCATAGACTGAAACATGTGGAAATTTGCCCCTAGCGGGCATGTTTGTCCTGCACCGCAGCAGCTTGTAATGAGCAGAATGAAGTAAAAAAGAAACTTACCTTTCTCGACTGCACAGCTCTGGATTGATTACATAAGCAGATTTTATTTACTCTCCATTTACATCACACGTCAACATTAACGTGCAGCATTTAGGCTACGTTTACACTTGGGGAAAACGCATGTTTTCATGTGGTTTGGCCTCTCGTTTACACACAAACTGAGTTTTTTTCACGGAAAACGATCATTTTTAAAAACTCTGGCCAAAGTGGAGATTTCTGAAAACGCCGGTTATGTGTTGGTTTGTAAACAGGGTTAAACGGCGTTTTAGGTTCCGAAACATCACAACACGCGACTGAAAATACTTAACGTCATGTGAACGACCTGTTTACACTCGCGCCCTTAGGTTTGGCGTAGTTATGATGCGCTCAACGGCGTATTTATCCGGATGAAAACAGAGGGGCCAAAATATCTGTTTTCCAAAATACCCTGCTACATGTGAACGTAGCCTTAGGATAACAAAAGTGCAGTGCCAAAAGTAATTTGCAACTTTCTGTGGTGAACTTTTCCCTCATTTGCCAGCCAGTATAGAAGGCATCTCCTCCTATTTGGCCAGTCACAGAGCCAAAGGCAACAGGACAGGACACACTTTCTTTTCAAGTCATGGCAATATTAGAGCTTTTTCTCCAGTCGTCCATTTCCATCTCCTTGCTGGGGACTCTTGTGGTCCTCCTGCTCATCTACTTTGTCTCCACACTGAGCTTCAGCTCCCAGGAGGACAAGAAGGATCCTCCGGGGCCAAAACCACTGCCTCTCATTGGGAACCTGCTGCAGCTTGACCTCAGGAGAACCTACAAGACATTACTGGAAGTGAGGTTGTTTTCCTGTAGTTTGTTGTTTCTGTTTATGTGTGTGTGTCTTACAAAAGAAAATGTCATGCTGTTATGCCTCTGTTCATAGCTCTCCAAGAAATATGGATCAGTGTTCACCGTCTATTTTGGACCCAAGAAAGTGGTGGTCCTGGCTGGATACAAGACAGTGAAAGAGGCACTTGTCAATCATGCCGAAGAGTTTGGAGACAGAGATTCAATGCAAATAATGGATGACCATAGCCAAGGCCACGGTAATGAAAAACAAAAAGCCCAGCTTTTCCCAAGTCGTTAATGACCTTTGCTCATAATCATCTTATGAACGTATTTTGTCGAAACACTTGGCATGGCCATGGTAAGGAAAGAAAAAACCAGCCTGTCACATTCAAATGTTCATACCGAGTTTGTTCATTTAAAACTGCCATGAATCTCAGGGGTTCTATGGTCCAACGGAGATTCATGGAAAGAGATGAGACGCTTTGCCTTGACAAACCTGAGAGATTTTGGGATGGGCAAGAAGGTGTGTGAGGACAAAATCATTGAGGAATCTGACCACCTCTTTGAAGTGTTGAAGGCATTTAAAGGTAAGTGTTTCATTATAACCAATCACATGATAAGCAGGGGTTGAAAAGGATTGTAAATCCACTTTCTTCATGCTTTCCTTGTTGCAGGAGAAGCTTTTGATACAACTCAACCAATGAACTGTGCAGTCTCCAATATAATCTGCTCCATTGTATACGGGAGCAGATTTGAGTATGACGACCCAGAGTTTACATCCCAAGTCTATCGAATGAACAGAGCTATTCAATTATTGGGCGCCCCGTCAATACAGGTATCATTTCATAAGCTTGTTAAGCTTAGATTTTCAGCATTGTGTTGTTAGTTAACAGAATGCGAAAACTGTGGAAACTGAAGAGCAGAAATTATTTCATTTTTCACTTAAAACATATTTATACACTGTATAGTTTCTTTTTTTTTTAACAGATATATAACCAGTTCCCGTGGATCGGTGCATTGAATAATACCAAGAAGGAAATCATGAAGTTAACTTCTGCCAACAGGCAACAGAACTCACGACTGTTCAAACGCTTGAAGGAGACCCTCAATCCGCAGATGTGCAGGGGCTTTGTGGATGCCTTTCTGGTCCGAATGCAAGATCTGGAGGTTGGTAAGCGTATCATCACATATCAAACCTGCTGCTATGGGAGTAGGTAGCTCTTCTCATTCCTTCAACCACTGACTCCCACTAGTTGATGCCCACAGTATAGTTATCAGTGACAAGTAATGACGTGCAACCCTCTCCATCTTCACCACTACCACTTGAAAATCCCTTAGTGAGTCTTTCAGATGTTTGTAACGTATAAAAGTTCCAGATCAGATTGTTTGAATTGCTGCATTGATTAATCTTCACCTGCAGAAATCTGGGCTCAACAGTCACTTCCACAGTGAAAACCTTATGGTGACAGTTTTTAATCTCTTTGCTGCCGGCACGGATACAACATCAACTACACTGAGATGGGCACTTCTGCTAATGGCCAAGTATCCAAAAATACAAGGTACGGTGCTTAAGACCCCACCAAAAGTCCAACGATATGTGCTTCACCGACACAGAAATCATCATGAAAGGAAAAAAACTTTTCACCTCCCAGACCAGGTCCAGGAGGAGCTGAGCAGGGTGATAGGAAGTCGTCAAGCTCGTCTCAAGGACAGAAAGAGCCTGCCCTTCACCGACGCTGTCATCCATGAGACACAGAGACTGGCCAACATCGTCCCCATGTCACTTCCTCACAAAACGAGCCAAGACGTCACCTTCCAGGGTTACTTTATTAAGAAGGTCAGAATTCAAGATTCAAGAAGCTGCTCTGTAGTTTGTTTTGAGGTCCGTGCCGACACCTCACCTCACTGATATCACTGATGCTTGATAGATCAGTGATGTTCTGGGAGGCTTTGATAACCTGCTGCAGAGCCCTCCTGTCCTGGGTTGGCAGATCTCATGCCAGTCTGTAATTTGTCAGGATGCCTTCTGTTGCTCCAGTGTAAAAGTTAACAAGAATTTGGCACAGCAATTTTAACCCCATAAGTTTCCTAAAGAAGGTAAAGAAGGTTTTGTTGACACTGATCAGCAGATTCTCTCCAGGTTGGGGTTGCAGTCATGGGTGTGCAGCATGAACAGGAGGGGGCTGAGCACACAAACCCTGGGGGCTCCAGTGTTGAGCAGTGTGACCACCAATCAGAACTGCCTGGGGTCTGTTTGTGAGGAAGTGCAGTATCTAGCTGCAGAGTGTGGAACTCAAAGCCACAGCTGTAGACTGAAATAAAAACACTTTCCACGGTCTGTACTGTCTGCAGGGGACCACAGTGTATCCTCTCTTGACATCTGTCCTGTATGATGAGGATGAGTGGGAGAAGCCACACAGCTTTTATCCCGCCCACTTCCTGGACAAAGATGGAAAGTTTGTCAAGCGAGATGCCTTCATGCCTTTTTCTGCAGGTTGGTGAATTTTGCCGTCACTGCTTGAAGTTCGCTTACTTGCAGGTGAGGTGAACAGTTTCCTTTGTTTCCTCTCACAGGACGCAGGGTCTGTGTCGGAGAGAGTCTGGCCAGGATGGAGCTCTTCATCTTCTTCACCAGCCTCCTGCAACGCTTTCGCTTCACTCCTCCACCTGGAGTTTCAGAGGATGAACTTGATTTGACTCCACGTGTGGGCCTCACCCTCAACCCTTCAGCTCATAAACTGTGTGCTATTCCCTGTGAGCAGTAGGCCTTCAGCTCAGTTAAAGTCAAGAGAGTAGATTCTAGTTTCTCCGTTGTCAAATTCCATATATTATAACAGCACTGAATATGTTCAATATCAATGATGTCCCACCGAATAAGTCGAGGATGTATGATCCTACTTAAGTTGGGAAAGGAATGCATTTCTTTTAAATAGCGCTTTGTCGCCATCTAGTGTCTACTCTGAATAGTGATCAGAAACAGTGCTGGTGTGTCTGACAGAACTTTTTCAGCTCCCAAATGGCCCTTCAGCCATTCAATCATGATGACACACACTCTGAGTTCCTTCACTTGTCTGTCAGTTACTGTCATGAAATGTATAAAATGCCAGTCTCACTCTATGTTCTGCAAGCTGTTCTGTGACAGTTTCATTACAGAAAAATGAAAATGTTACTTTCTTCAGATGTATTGTTTATTGTACTGCGAATCAATAAAAAAATATTAAAAAAAAGGGAAAAAAAGTCTAATGTCAGTTTCTGTTGTTTAGAGATATTTACAATTTGTCCACTTCCTCTTCTGAAGGTGTACAAAGCCTCTGTACACCTGTAGCACGATCAGCAGTTACAAATACTTCAACAGTAATAAAATGTGCTTATGAAAAGTACACTTATTTTCCAGCCCTTTGTAATACACTATTAGCATGCTTAATTAAAGTCACTTCAGTTTAAGTATATTTAAGTATATTTCCAGCATACTGGTGATGTAATACAATTGTGGTGCAAGTGTGTTTTGAATGTTCATGATTCATGTTTTTCAATGATTTAGCAATTTAGCAACTATTGAGTGGCACTCGAGGACTACTTCAGTACACTTGAAGGCAAGAAAAATGGCACAAAGTCTACTTAGTACATTCTTCAAAAAGTATAATTGAAGTTCAATATTTTTTCACCTGGGTAGATTGGCAGTTATTTTGGCTGAGTGTCAAAGCTACTTAATCCATAAAACTTGAGGACAGCACTTACAAACGTACAGAAATACAGTTTATGGATCAATAAACTGGAGGCTATTCAAACAAGCGACGGTGCAAAAACATGTAAACATGTACAAGTGATCCAGACTGAAGATATTTTAGATAACACAGATACAAACTGATAATAATCATCTTTATTTACAGAGCAAAATCCAAGTTCCAAAGTGCTTCTCAAAGGCAGCAAAATAAAACAGATCATCACTCATCAGCTTTTGAAAGAAAACATTAAAACTCAGGTAAAATCAGGAAATCCTCTCGGTTTGGATGTTTTAAGAAGAGCCTTGAAGGAGATCGCTGACTCGGCCGACCTGATTTGGCAGATCATTGGTGAGCCTCAGGGTCCTGACTGCAAATGATCTGACACCTTTCAGTTTTCAGCCAGGCCTGTGGAACAGACAAAAGATGCCAGAGGAGCTCATGGTACGCTGCGCTGGGAGAGAGGCCATGAAGAGCCTTCAAATTAATCATTAACATCTTAGAATCTGTCCAAAAACACAATGGGAGCTAAAAGCTTCTTAACCATATTTTACCTGTCTGTCGTCGTGTTTTTAATTCCGTCGTCTGCCGGCCAGTTTACTGAGCTTTTTAGTGCTGCTTTTTCAGCTGCTTTTAATCCAAGCATAGAGGCATAGCATAGAGGAGCAGGTCTCCTGTTTTAACCACACCTGTCAAAATGTCCTGGACTCTGTTGCCCCTTACAAATTAAAACGAAATAATGCCACTCCACAACCATGGCTAAATGAGTCCACCAATCACTTGAAATGGGATTGTAGGAGAAAAGAACAGCATTGGAAGAAGACAGGCCATGGTATTTTATGAAATTTGGAGGCTATGAGGAGGCTATGAAGACCTACCAGCGAGCAGCTACAGAAGCAAGAGCTCACTTTTTCTCTAATTTAGTTTTAACAAATAAAAACAACCCCAGAAGTTTATTTAAGGTTTTAGATGCTGTCACCAATCCCTCCCCCTGTCCTTTTAATGATGCATCTGAGGGGCTGTGTGAGGAATTTTGAAACTTTTTTACCAATAAAGTCAATAATTTAAGGAATCAGATTACCCCCCCATCACATGTTAACTTCTAGTAGAAACTCTCAGTGTTATTTTAGCAATTTCTGCCAGTCATTTTTATATCAAACCATAACCCACATGAAGCCTCGATGCCTTGCCCACAAAATTTCTTAAAGAGGTTTTAGACACAGTTGGACCCAGTATTTTATCCATCATAAATAACTCTTTAACTGAAGGCATTTTTCCAGCCTCTTTTAAACATGCTGTGGTCCAACGTCTTTTAAAGAAACCAAATCTAGACTCCTCTAGTTTAGGAATTTTAGACCAATTTCTAATCTTCCATTTTTATCTCAGGTTTTAGAGAAAGTGGTTTCAACCCAGCTTTTAGATTTTATGTCTCTTAACAACCTCTTTGAGGAGTTCCAGTCAGGTTTTAGAGCACAACGTAGTACAGAAACTGCACTCCTCAAAGTGACCAATGACATTCTTTTAGCTGCTGTTAGGGGCGAAAGTGCAATTTTAATCCTTTTAGATTTAACAGCAGCCTTTGATACAATAGATCACAGCATTTTAATTAATCGTCTAGAGACTTGGGTTGGCATCAGGGGCGCTGCACTCAGCTGGTTTCATTCGTACCTGCTAGATCGAACCTATGCGGTCGCCATAGGCAGTCACACCTCCTCTAAAGCTGCCCATGGTGTACCGCAAGGCTCAATTTTAGGTCCAATTTCATTTTCGATATATACATGCTCCCACTTGGTCAGATTATCCGTCGCCATAAAGTTTCTTTCCAGTGCTTTGCGGACGACACACCCAAAACTTTCTTCAACTCACTGGATCAAAAACAGAAATCTTATTGTTCACTCCCCCACATTCCAACTTTCCCACAGAAAACACCCTGGGCCCAAAGTCCACATACATCCAGCCCACTGCCAGAAATTTAGGAATTATATTTGACTCAGCCCTCACCTTCCAACCCCACATTAATAAACTCGTCCAGTCCTGCTTCTTCCAATTACACACCATCTCCAAAATCAAACCTATGCTTTCACACACCAGCCTGGAAAAAATAATACACTCCTTCACCTTTTCAAGACTGGACTACTGCAACTCACTCTTCTCCGGCATAAACAATAAAACACTCTCTCGCTTCCAACTGATCCAGGACGCAACAGCTAGGCTTGTCACCGGTTTTAATAATCATCACATTACCCCGATTTAAGCTTCCCTCCACTGGCTCCCCATGTGTTTTAGAGAATCAGAGGGACAATCCCCTTTATTTGTCACACAGCAACATCTATCCCATCCTGGTCGTCGTTCCTCCGCGGCAGACCAGGAGCGGTGGGGACCCAGTTCTTTTTGTCACCATTGGTCAGGTGGTGATCTTCTTGCATGTTTTTAGTGGGGGTTTTTAAGGAGGATACCCCAGGCGAACACAGGGAGAACATGCAAACTCCACACAGAAAGGCCCCTTTCCTCGAGCAGCAGACATAGTGGAGGACACGCCCCAAGCACCCACACAGCGAGAATCGAACCCGGGACCCTCTAGCTGTGAGGCGACAATGTTACCACCGTACCACCGTGCCACCAGGATTGATTGATTAGGACTGATTTTAAGATTCTGGCCCCAAATTATATCGCCAATTTGTTGACCCCGTACGATCCAACTCATAGCCTTAGATCGTCGGGTGAGTCACTCTTGGTTGTTCCGAAGTCGAGACTCAAGATGAGAGGTGACCGCGCCTTCTCTGTCAGAGCCCCTCGACTTTGGGATGACCTGCCTGAGGAGGTGAGGCTTGCAGTTTCAGTGGACTCTTTAAAATCACTTCTTAAATTCATTTTTACAAACTTGCCTTTTTATAATGTTATCTCTTCATTTTATTGTATTGTACTTGATTTTTTTTTTGTTTCTGTTCTTTTCTTTTTCTTATCATTTTCTCTCTGTTTACTGGCCCTCTGTTGGGCCCTTCGCTCTGTAAAGCACTTTGTAAACCTTGTTTTTAAAAGGTGCTATATGAATAAAGGTATTATTGTTGTTGTTATTGTTAAAACAGAAGAGATATGAACTCGTCTCTTGGTTCAAGTTAAAAGTCTGACAGCTGAGTCCTGTCCAGTCTGGAGTCGATCAACAGGCTTTTGGTTCAGATGAGAAAAAGTCTGCTGCAGTAATGAAGGCGAAATGAAACGATGGCTTGTAAGATATCCTCTGTGCCTTTAAAAGTTGAGGCACAAACATGATTGCATAAGCGTGGTGATTATTTTTCAATGTTAACTGATCTTAATTTTTACACCACAAAGAACATTAACCTGAAAGGAGCAGACAGTATATTTACTGACGCTATATCAGTGACTGTTTCCACATTTGAGCTGGCAGCCACACATCTACAGATATCTGTTATCGGTCTGTTGAGTCTATTGAGAGTGTGCACTGGTCATTGAAAAACAATTTATTTCAAGTCATGGGGATCGTGGATCTTTTCCTCCATTCCTGCACGCCCGTCTCCCTGCTGGGGGCTCTGGTCGTCCTGCTGCTCGTCTACCTCGTCTCCCCCTCCAGCTTCAGCTCCAAGGCAGCCGGGAAGGAGCCGCCGGGACCCAGACCACTTCCCCTGCTTGGCAACCTGCTGCTGCTTGACCTCAAGAGAACCTACAAGACATTAATGCAGGTGAGGAAGTGACTGGAATACGTATTAGTACTTTTATTTAGGTTTTGTGTGCTCTCCAGGCAGCAACAGTGTTACAATAATACTTCTATCACATTTTCTGTCTTCACGTGTTTGAAAATATTTTACTCTTTTTAGCTTTACAAGAAATATGGATCAGTGTTCACGATGTATTTGGGACCACAGAAAGTGGTGGTCCTGGCAGGATACAAGACGGTGAAGGAGGCCCTTGTAAACCACGCAGATGAGTTTGGTGACAGAGATCCACTGTTGATAGCAGCTGAACTTAATCATGGCAATGGTAAGGGAAGAAAAAACCAGCACGTCACATTCAAATGTTCATACCGAGTTTGTTCATTTAAAACTGCCATGAATCTCAGGGGTTGTATGGTCCAACGGAGATTCATGGAAAGAGATGAGACGCTTTGCCTTGACAAACCTGAGAGATTTTGGGATGGGCAAGAAGGCGTGTGAGGACAAAATCATTGAGGAATCTGACCACCTTATTCAAGTGTTTAAGAAGTTCAAAGGTAAATGTTTTTATCAAACGTGTGACCTTGTGATAAAAAAAAGAATCTGCTGGTATATTGATTTGTTTTTTTTGTTGTTAAAGGAGAAGCCTTTGATACGACCCGATCAATGAACTATGCGGTCTCTAATATCATCTGCTCCATTGTGTATGGCAGCAGATTTGAATACAATGACCCGAAGTTCACAACAATGGTGGATCAAGCAAACAAAAGACTTCAGCTTTTCGGCTCCCCTTCAATACAGGTATCACTCATTATGTCTGCGTCCGCTTTTTAATAGTAAATACATGATGCTGTATATTAACTGCAGTAATTGTATCTAAGAAGTAGTTTCATGTGTCTCACCTCATTTGATTTCTTCTTGAACATGTTATTTGTTATATTTATGTGTACCTACTGTGTATCTAGCTATACAACCTGTTCCCGTGGATCTGCAAATGGTTTTCCAGCAGAAAAGAAATTCGAGACGATTTTGACCACACTATCAAACAGAACTTAAAGCTGTTCGGCCATTTGAAAGAGACCCTGAATCCACAGATGTGCAGAGGCTTTGTGGACGCCTTTCTGGTCAAAAAGCAACATCTGGAGGTTTGGAAACTTTTCATCTGTTATTAAATTGATATTATTGTCTGTATTATTTCTAACGAGGATGTAAAAACAGTATATTTGATTTGA
>JBBMOE010000093.1:0-70000 GCA_037975065.1 Chaetodon trifasciatus
AAAAAGGAAAACTACGCTTGATTACAACATGTAGTTGTTCATGTTCCAAAGTGAGATCTGAGATTGTGGCAAAATCACTGAAAACAGGTCTGACGGGGCGATCAGTCAGGCTGGAAACAAGCTGACAGTTTTCAGATTTCTTTCTGAATTGATCCAGACTTGCTGTGATGTCATGCTGACATCATCAGTGGTAACCCAATCAGATCAGGGCAGCTGCTGATTTTGGATCCCAGATGGGTTGGATTGTCCCAGATGTTTGATCACAAACATTACATGTTATAGAAACTCTTTATTAAGTTATCTTCTGTTCAGCCCAGAGAGGCTGATAAAATTAATTTCAAATATTTCGGATACATTATCAGAATCTTATATAATTATTTAATGTTTCAAGTATCACGCAACAAAAAAACAAGATGTGACAATTCTAGAAACAACACCTCTGCATCTGCACCTGATGTTACGCCCTGTCTGTCCAATTATCTGATAAATCAATGAAGGAAGTTGTGGCTGTCTTGTATTCCTGCCTTTTCTTCTCACTGTTTGCTTTCTGTTCGACAGCCTCCGTTTAAGAGTCTGACCAGCAGCTGATTTATGGCTGGCATGCTGGCTGGATCAAGGCATCCTAAATATTATGTTGAGGCTCCATAGAGGGTCACTTTACAACTAAGATGCAGAAGAGTTTAAAAAAGAGTAAAAAATGATATAAAACATAGTCCATACTGTACCTCCATCTTGGTTGAGTGTCTGCTTAAAATTGTCAATCGTGTCTTTGAAGAAGTTTGGCTCAATCTCGAAACACTCTCCAGCGTACCACTCCAAGTGCTCAGGATTGTCTTTGAAAAACTGTTTCGCCCATTCCAGTTTTGCCTCGACCGTCTTTTTCTTGGTGTCACAATAACCCAGCACAACGTCATCAAGCAATGCTGTTCCCACAAACTGTGGGAAGTTTGGTATTCCAGAAGATCCAGTGAAAAAATACTTCAGGGAGTGTTTCACTGCAGCATAAACAAGGTTTACAGATTCAGTGTAAATACAGTGAACACCTCACGCTCATAAATATGTTGCATTCAGTGTCATTCAGTTCAAACGTAGTATTTTGAAGATGAAGTAAAAGTGAAATTAAGTAATGTCATTGAGCCACAAACTGCAGAGCTTAAAGTAAAGATTTAAAACGTGATCTCACCTGTTGACAAACTGTGACAGAGGAGAAGCAACAGAACAAGCGTTTTCATCTTTTGATAAAGATTAGAGATAAAAAGACGGAACTCCTCCAGCTTCTGTTCAAAGGTTTTTCCTCGCCGAGGGAGGCTGCAGTGTTTCTGCTGTCTGTCACCGGAGATCTGAAGCTTGTTTCTCACCTCTGAATATTTGAGGCGTGTTCACCTGTGTGTGACTCCCTGCAGGTGAGCAAGCCTTAACTTTCAACTCAACTGTCACGATTATTATTAATATCATTGCAGTGTATTTTCCTCACCGTGTGTTTGACAGAGACTTAGCATGTTTTCTTCTTCTGTGTAAACAGAGATATGTTTTCTGATGTAAAGGGTTTAATTTGACTGTCTGTTATTTGTTCCTGCAGCTCTTTGCCTGAAGTCCAGAACCCAACAGGTCATTTAACACACAGCGTTTGACACACTGGCATTTGCTTTACCAAGGGCAATAATATGTGTGCAGCAGCAGTAGTTTTCCAGACGGTCACTACTTTTAAATATTCTCTGAATAACAATAATCCCAGAAGTGTGGATTTTAAAGGTCTGGGTCAGTAAGTTTCCACGTCTCCACTGTGAGACGAGCTGTTACTGTGGTCATCATCTGGATGCACACAAACGAGTGGTTTCTACGTATTCCACTCTTTTGATTTCAGTCTCACAGACTTCCCTGTAGACAACAAACAAACAAACCTGTTTAATGTGCTTTTATTTTAAATTCACATTTCACTTCCTCATGTGAGGAAACTGCTTCAGGTGGTTACACAGTTTCTCACGCCCATACATCTTCAAATGATTGTGGGAATTTGCTCGTTCATTCTACACATCTTGTGGATCCAGAAAGCTCTCATAAACTCTCACAAAGCTTGATATCGTCAGGAGTGCAGGGGTCACTGCCGTGAGCCATTTGCTCCTCGTAAATTCAGATCGAGATCGTTGTAAGAAAATGTTTCTCGACACATTTTGTTTGTGATACTGATGCATATCAAGCTGCGGCTGATGTCAGGGGATTGTCACTCAGACAGTGGCTCCTGATATTCAGCATTTCTCTGCAGGTAAGATAAACATCAATTAGCCATTAGTCAACAACTGCGGCGTTCTTTCTCTGTAATTATAAAGCAGTTTCCATGTAAAGGAAACTCTGACTGATTATTCACTTTGCACTACGTAAGATGCTAATAACAGAAAGAACATTACAATACTGTGCAAAAACTTTTCTTTCATTACTGACAGCAGCAGGGACTGACTTTACTGATGCCAACTACGCCCTGCTTATACTGTGGTTACATGAGGAGAAATAGTTTGGTCACCTGCCAGAAGTGCTCCAGGTGTGCTGGCGTCTTACATGCACTGATTCTCCCAGATTGAATCTGTGTTTCACGTAAACTCCACCTCCAACTTCCTGGAGGAATCTCAGCCTGAAGGCAGTGATGATGGAGGGATTATGGTGTGAACGCAGACACTTTTTAGCACTTTAAAAAATCCACTGTCTGTGATATATATGAATATATTTATTGTAGATTAGCTGTTTAAGAAAGAATGTTTGGTTTTATTATTATTATTTTACATGTCAGCCTACTTTGAAGTTGTTAGAAGGCACCTTTTACTGAGCCACTGACTCTCTGTTAAATTATTTTATAAATTGCATGGTGTCATTGTTTGTTTGGCCTTGAGTGTCTTGTTGTTTATCAGATTATCTCAACAAAATATACAATACAGCACAATTCAGTGCATGCAAAGCCAGCTTGATGCGTAAGTGAACTAAGTGCCTGATCTGGTCCTCTGCGGCCACCAGAGGGCTCCCAAGAGCTCTTAAAATGCCCCACATTGTCACAGCATATTCAGTTTGTTACCTGCTGCCATTGTCTTCCCATCTGCTCACCTGTGCCATCAGTAGTTTTCCACACTCAGCCACACCTACCTGTCGGCTCACCTGATCACACGCCTGAGGCTCATAGCAATCAGTGCAGTATTTAAGCTGCTCTGCCACACTCACTCTTTGCCGGGCTGTTGTTGTTTCTATTGTAAGAGTCTTCAGTAATTACTAGTGGACTGATCTCCCGTTGCCCAACCTGTCTGTTTCTGACCATGCCTGTTCTCCTGTTCCCCCGTAAACATCTCAGCCTTTTGTCCCCGACCACGAGTCTTGCCTTACAGTTCCTGGATCTTCGCTTGCCTGTGACTGCCTGGTGTTTGATTCACTGTGTGTTACCAGAGACTGTGTACTTGTTGCTGCTAATCTGGTTCTGCCAAGTCTAAGATTAAAGTCGGTATAAGCAATATAGCCATGTTGTAGTGACTCAGCACTTGGGTCCTTAACCACCCTGTTGGAAGTGGCTGATGGTGGTTAGAATTAAAAGATGATCTGTGATGTTCAGCAGCAAACAGGTCACATCAGTCTGGATCGCTGGGTTTGCTGTAGAGTGACAATTTACAGAATGAAGTTTATTCTTTATTGATTAGCCAAAGTATAATTAAACAGAGATACTGTAATTATATATTTCAAGGAGATGTGTGGTCTTCTCCTGCTGCAGTTCCTCGCTGGGGGGGGGCAGCACCGTCAGGGTGGGGACGACTCGACCAACCGTAGAGAGACAGGGATGAATAGATTATACAAGGTAAACTAAACTCCATCCTAGCTACTAGTTTTGTTGTTCCAGATCCGATGAAACTGGCCTTCACTTTCCTCTCTGTGCTCAGTAACCATGGCAGCAGAGAGGCATCGCCGCTGAACTGTGGCAACAGGCGAGTTTCAAGACCAAGGATGAAAACAAAGCTGGCACACCTCTCCTCCAGTGTATTTTTTTAATTAATACACTCAAAAATTCTGTTCTCAGTTAAACCCAAGATGAATATTTTAACTGGCTTGGAGATTTCTTGTTACAAGCCCAACCCTGATAAATGATGATATGTGTTACTTCTCTTCATGTAAGCAGGAATCATCACTGAGGAGTCCGGCATCATTACTGAAACGTTCAAATTAGTATTTGCCTTTCAAATGTCAAATGGCTTTAAGATCATTAGTCTGGGAAAGAGATGGAGTAATGGTAATGCAAACACTAAAGACACATCACTGGTAGAATATAAGTAAAATTTAGGTTATTAAAGGAGCCAAATGCACTGACAGTTAACATCTAGTCTGATTCCTCCTCCAAAGTGATACAAACTCATCGAGCCACTGAAGAAAAACCTCTCAACAAACTGGCCAAACATATTCAAAGTTTACCCAGTGTGTTCAAAATGCTTCATGCACTGAATGTATTTAGCTTTTTCTTTCTTAATGTTAAACCTTTAGAAGAAATATTTATTAATCTCTCAGTCAAATAAATGTATACTTCTAAAGATAAACAAAGCCACTGAAGTCACTGTGGATTTAACAGTTCTGCTGTGATTATTAAGATGGAATTTATTACTTTAATTATATGCATGAGCACCACTGATGACACATAGAGGTCCTTCTCTTTTTTCTTTATGTAAAAACTGTGTTGGGCCTGTCATTTAAAACATTCCTAAGGTGGAAATCTCAGATCACCGTCATGTTCTTTGCCTTTATGCCGATGATGTTTAGCTTTTTATTTCTAATCCTAAAAACAAGATTTCTGACATTCTTACATTTATTCTATGATATAAAACTTAAGTTTCAAGGTACAAATTAAATCTATGCAACAAATGAATCTTCATCAAAAGAAAACTTTAGTCATGCTTTAATCATTATGGGTATTTTTACCAAAGCTCACTAATAGCAGTTGTACCAGCAGAATTTTTTGCACTCGTTGAAGCAGTGTGGGAACACTGGTCTCTCCTCAGTTTCTCTGAGAGTTGAATCTGGGAGCCCTGGGTGGCCCTACAGGTCACAGAGGCCACCTTCCTCCACTGGTCTGCAGGGATCCTCAGGGTGCTGCTCCAGCTGTAGTGGCCGTCCTTCTGCAGCACCCCGGGGCTCCTGCTCTCCTCCCAGCTGCTCCTGCTGCTCCTGCTGCTGCTGCTGCTGTCCACGATCCAGGACAGACTCCAGTCTGAGGGGAAGCCCTTGTTGGCCAGACACATGAGCGTGGCCTTCCCCTGCTGCAGCTGCTCTCTGGAGGGGGCCAGCACTGTCAGGGTGGGACGGACATCACCTAGGAGACACCAATCAGCTTAGAGGACAGGGACCACAGAGCTGTCAATCAAACACTTGAACATGTTTGCTGTGTGAGGGTTGATTTCTCTTTTAAGGAGTGTCCGTCACATGTTTTTCTCACTCATTCACTCACACATTGTTTCACTTCCCTTTAAGAAACCTCTCATGCACAGAGAGAATCATCCAGGATGACCTCAAATAGACCAAACTACACTGAAAAGCAGCAGATTTGGCAACATTTTCACACTTTTCCCATTCAAATTGTCTAAAATCTTAACTGTACTTTCAACTATTTAGTGGAAACAAGCAAATACAGAAAACAAACTGATGACAATCAGATGTTCTTCATGTAGTTTTCAACCTTTTGGCATCATCTTTAAGCAAACTGTTTGAATAATTTCAAACAAGACTTGAAACAACATATCAAAGCGTGAAAAAATAAGAGAATTTGCATGATTTTAAATTCCCATCTATATCTTCACTCTTCATCTATTGCATTCGAACAGAGTGAATTTCAATTCAGTCTAACAACAATTTGTGGAAATTAAACACTAGTCTTTGCAAAGATGTTTAAACTAAACTTAAAGTTCGATAATTTCAACATTTCCAGTTGAATTTCAGTCACACAGGGATAATCATAGAAATGAAATGAACACGCAAACCTCAATAATGTATATATTATTTTATATATTAATTTTCTGGTAACATTTGTGCTCTTCAGAAATGAATTAAAATTTTACAGGAGACAAAACATGTCAGGAAGCATGAAGCCAAAATATCAATGTCTCCTCAAACCTAATTGAGCTCTTCATAAACAGCATCGTCAGAGTAACTTTCACACTTTGGAGTTTTAAAGTTAAAAAACACTATCATGATAAAACATTAGCTTTACGTTATTTCACAGTATTATAAACATTTCTTGCCTAAACCAGGAAAGATCTAGATTGTGTGAGTTTGGCTTTTTCATCCAAAATTAACATTATCAACTACTGAATGAAAAATATCCTCCAAAGTCCACATAGAAAAGATAATAATCATCCTCTGATCGAGTGATTGATCCATGGATCAGCAGCAGCTCCGTCAGCATCGGCTGCAGGACCAGTCATGACGTTTACTCTGACCGTTTAGCCTGGTACCAACAGAGACACAGAGAAACCCTTAAACTGCTCATTTACCTTACTAATAATCGAGTATCAGGGATTCCAGATCGTTTCACGGGCAGCGGATCAAACACTGACTTCACTCTGACCATCAGTGGAATCCAGACTGAAGATGCAGCAGTTTACTTCTGTCAAAACTCATCATACAAAAACCTCCTTCGGTCCGACTGAACAGAAACTGAACTGCAGCTGGAAGCCACTGCTGAGACTGATACACTTCACCGAGAGCACACACACACGTACAAAACCGTTGGTCAGATATGAACACTACACACATCTGTGCTTTTTAAGGACTGCTCCAATGCACGTCAAGTTTTTCATCATCACGTGCATGTGGCGTTTTTTATACACTACAACACATATCATGGGTGAAATAAGCAGCTTTATAACTTAACATGGGTCAAAGTTTAGGACACCATCAGTCCTCCTGGGTGAGAGTTGGGTGTTTGTTTGACTCATCCATCCACCCCACCTTCCTCCAAATGCAGACTTTCTTGCTCTTTATACTGCATCCCCTAATTTCCTCCTCTGTTGCCCATCATGATTATTACAACCACCAGAACAGTAACATAAACATGGCACGACAACATGATAACCTGCTTGCAAAGTCGATCGGACTGTTTTTCTATGAGGACCAACTAAAATTAGACACATGGACACGTTTGCAGTGTGAGAATGAAATAATTCAATATTTATGCATTCTTAAAACAGTTATCATGGTGGTGGAAAATAAAAAATCAGTAAGTAATGTTTTATTAAGCTGCCTGGAGTTTGCCTCCATCATAAAGGAGCAGACATTAAAACATGCATACAACGAGTGTCATAATTAAACCAAGACATTCAAACCACGCAATTTGAAATATTACTCTCAATAAATCTGTTTCCTCCACTGAATGTGTACCATGTTGTGCTCTTGGTCACTGAGATTTCACATGATTCTGATATGAAGGAAGACTGTGTGTCCATCTGCCTCATTCTTGCAAGAAATAATCTTTTGATTGTAGTTATTGTAGCAGTAACGCTGTCATCTGTGGTAATTTAACTAGGTTGTGCTGCAACTGGAGTTCCATGCTGCACACATCACTGGTGACATCTTCTGGTCCAAAGGTGACACTGCACATGTTTAGGAGCGCACTGGCAGCAGGACAGTCCAGGAAATATGTAATGAAAAATGTAGTGCATATACTTGACTTCTACCAACTTTTTTTTTTTTAAAACAAATTTTAACTGTAAATTTGTTGGTTAACTCATAAATAAATTGAATATCATGTCATAATATTCATTAAACAGACAATAATAAACAACAAACAGCTCTATGAGGTTGTGCAGCGATGCTAAGTGCAAACATCCAAACATCTACATGCTAACACGTCCATCGTGACAATGCTATCACGTTTAGCATGTTATATGCTAATATTCGCTAATAAGCATTGGTTCTGGATGAGAAATCAGGGAGTCACCAAAATTCATTGTATTTCATCCAATATTTGGGAGGACATTTCACAAAAAGACACTAAGATTCATCCTGTTGGGAACAAGAGTTAAAAGTTAAAATTAAGTTAAAATTCATAAGAAAATCTGATTGTAACAGTATCATCTAAAACAACTGAAGGATTATTTTCATTGTCTATCAAATCCATCCCATTTGATTTATGCTTTTCCTCCATCTTCACCCCAGTTTTAATTGAATTGAGATGGAGCTGACAAACAGGAACAACCATCTGAGCGTAAAGCGATCGACTCCGGAGACTTTCCTGGACAAGCCTCGGCAGAGACACAGCAGCTGGAACCTGTTCCCATAAATCCCTCTGAAAGGTCAGAGGTATGGGGGCCTTACCATAAACAATGTTAGTTAAGTCAAGCACACAGCAAGACGACAGGAAAGCATGCAAGGATGCCTTCAAAATAAAAGCTCTTAATCGATCATGTTGGAGTATGTTTTCTGTTTTTAGACAAACTTTGACAATGGATGTTGAAAAAACATTTTCTTTTGCACAGTTTTATATGAAAAGTCTGTTTTTTTTTTATGGATATCAACATATTTTGGATATAATTATAATTCTGAATGTAACTGAGTGCATTTACTCAAGTACTGTAATCTTGATGTGCTCAAACTGTACTTGAACATTTTTATGTTATCTTAGGATAATGTACTTTTACTGCTCTACATTTATTTGACAGAACAAAAGACATGAAAGGCTGTTATCAGTTTATCTCCCTAACGGTATTAAAAAATAGATCAAATTAGCATTTATGCATCTTTGGTAACAGTCCGATAATAATCCAGATTAATTATATATATAGGCTAATAAAATGACACTGACAGAGGCCATTTTTACTGTGTTTATATACTTTATTAAGTACATTTTGTTGTAGATATTTCAGTGCTTTTACTTCTGAAACATCTTGAATGCAAGTATTTTTTTACATTATGATTTTTGTCACTTTTACTTTGATGAATTATTTTCCCACACTGGATTTTTGTGTGTGTGCTTTACTACTTTTTTTTTTTTTTTTTTTTTTGTAAAATAAACTTTACAGCACCTGCGCATTCCCGGGGCTTTTATTTTGAAAAGTATGCCTGGAATGAAGCTTAGTTTCTGTGTGGTACTTGACTCCAGTGCTTAGAGCTTAGAAACAGGGAGAGGAGTGTGAGTAACTCAGAGCTTCTCAAGGAGTGTGTCGCTCACTTTCACTGCACACTGAAATTTTCCAAACTCTTCATTTCAACCCTTTTTAAATTCCAGCGCTGAAATGTCGACCACCGGGAGCCCCCCGGCCTTTGAGGGGATGTACTCCAAGCTGATAGACAACGAGGGCACATATGATGAGTTCATCCACAGGCCAGATGTGGGACACAGCGGTAAGACTGAATGTCTCCATGGAGGAATTCAAACCTGCTGTTTTTCCCTCTCAGTCTTATCGTAGTTTTGTATTTGACTTCATGGTTTGTCTTTCTTAAACACTCACTGACAAAACGCTGTACTGAAGCTACATAATGTGACCATAATGCTCATACTGTTCCCCTATAATGCCTCTGTTTTAACACCGTGTGGATTTAGAGCCTTCTATGATATCAGAATATTTGGACTGTAAATGATCATTATTTTTATTACTAATCAATTATGATCATAAATATTTGGGTTAACAATAATGATGATTTTTATTATTGATTAAGTTGGAGATTATTTTCTCTATTAATCAGTTAAGTGTTTGGTCATTAAATTCTGAGGTGATGACTTGTAAATTTTCTCAAACAGTTGAGAAAAGATGTTCAGTTTATGATCACATACGACAAAGAAAAGAAGCAAATCTTAACTGAGAAGTGCAGAAATGACAATGATTCATTGATTATCAATTGCGGATTCATTTTCTGTTGATCAGTTAATGAGCTCATGCTCTAAACTTCATTATTAGAGCACTTTTCAAAACAAAAGTTTTGCTCGTTGATTTTCCTTTTCATCAGCATTTTCTCACCACTGTTGGGCAAAAGCATGAAATCTTCTTTACGGACATTCATGATCCTCAGAGGATGATCCCTTTGATGATCCCCTTGCTTTCCTCTAGCACCACCAACAGGTCAATTTTTCAGCGTTTCATTAATAGGTATGATAGCATCCTAAACTAAGATGGTGAACATTATATTTCCTAAACATCAGGATGTCGGTGTCAACATTGAGTCCAAACCTAACTGTGCTTAGTTTAGTAGTTAATTTAATAGTTGTACTTATAATTTTTGATTACGCAGTACTTAGGAAGTGATTTCACACAGCTTTAGTCTTAGTTTTAGTTTATTATGTATTAGCCTATTGTGTTGGGAGACACTGTCACACTTTGAGGGGAATCCACAGATTTTATTATTTTAAACATAGCTGAGAAACACAAGTGGCTTATAATTCCATTAATATTTCACTCAGCAGACACAGTGAGTACTAAAGGAAACTTATATTCACTTGAATTTCATTTCTGCAACAGGTTTATTTAGGA
Organism: Chaetodon trifasciatus; assembly: GCA_037975065.1. Taxonomy (NCBI): domain Eukaryota; kingdom Metazoa; phylum Chordata; class Actinopteri; order Chaetodontiformes; family Chaetodontidae; genus Chaetodon; species Chaetodon trifasciatus. The sequence continues at coordinate 10,476 of JBBMOE010000093.1, forward strand.
CCCAATTGCAGTACCACCAGAACACGGGTATAGCTTGTACCAACTTTAATCTTGGACTAGGCAAAGACAGATAAGCAGCAACAAGTTCAAAGTCTCTTGAACTGTTTGGTGAACCAAACACTAAATAGTCACAGGCAGGCAAAGATCCAGGAAGTGCAAACATCAAATTTCAGAGTGTCTTTCGGTGTTTGGTGAAGCACACACCAAACAATCAACAGGCAAACAGAGATCCAGGAAATGCAGGGCAAGTGACTGACTCGGGGTCAGAAACAGAAGGCTAAGGTAGTTACCAGGGAACAGGAGAATAGATAAAGTCAAAAAGGATGACAAGTAGTCAAGGAACTGAAGAATGGAGGGCTGTACTGGAGCGTAGCAGGAAATCTCAGGCAGGTAGCCTGAGAACAAGACGGGGACAGTGCAGGAGACGTCAGGTGGATGGCCTGAGAGCTGAGCTGATTGGGGGGAGGGCACAGGAGATCTAACCACAGGCCAGCAAAGAAGGCGAAACGACTCTGGAGGTCTGGCAGGTGGCTGTAGACGAAACCTCTCAAGAGGACAGGCAGGAGCCCGACGAAGGCAGAACCTCTCGGTAGGATGAGTAGAAGGTCAGCGACGGAACACCTTTGGAGACTGTGTGTGAAGGCGAAGGCCCTCTGGAAGTTTAAGGCCGGCGAGAGGATAGCAGGACTGGAGGCTGGAGATGGGACAGCTGGAGCAGGAAATGGCAGCCACTCCGGCTCAGATGGCTGCAGCTCTGCCTTGAGTGTTGGCCGGACCACTGATGAGGAACCAAGAATAGATGTCGCCAATGGGGAAACAGGAGCTGGTGTCTGCTGGGCCGCTGAGCGGGAACCAGGAGCTGGTGTCTGCTGGGCCACCGACCAGAGACCAGGAGCAGCTGTCTGCTGGGCCACCGACCAGAGACCAGGAGCAGGTGTCAGTTGAGCTGCTGAAGGGGAACCAGGAGCAGGTGTGGTCCGGGCCGCCAATTAGAGGCCAGGAACAGGTATTTGCTGGGTCGCCGACCAGAGACCAGGAGGAGGTGTGGCCTGGGTCACCAACCAGTGATTCTGGGTTGCTGACTGGGGACCAGGAGCCCCTCGGGAGGATTGGACCACCATGGTGCTGGACAGCAGGGGCTCCATGGCAAACTGAGATCCAGGAAATGCAGGGCAAGACTCGTGGTCAGAAACAGAAGACTAAGGTAGTCACCAGCAAACAAGAGAACAAGTCAAAAACAGGCTGGTCCGGGGACAAGAGATCAGTCCAAAGTTAAATGCTGGAGAGTCTTGCATGGGAGCGAAGAACAGTCTGGCACTGAGTGAGTGTAGGAGAGCAGCTTAAATACTAAACTGATTAGGAATGAATCTCAGGTGTGTGATCAGGTGAGTGGTCAGGTGGGTGTGACTAGCAGGGGAGTGAGAGTGGAAAGGTCCTGACTGTGCAAGACATTACAAGACTTTCTGTTGACAGGACCTTTACATTATGAGAGAAAGGTCAAAAGTTTGACGCTGTCTCACATCCAAACAAATCAAAATAATTTGCTGTCTGCTTTGTTTGATATTTGCAATACAACCAGATTTCCCACATCCCAGCAGCTGCTCTGACATGTTTGATTTCCACAAGTCTGAACAGCGCAGAGGAGATTCGTTTGGGGATAAATGCCTCTGCTTCCAAAAAAATGTAATTCATCAGTTAGTGTGAAGACGTTATACACAGAGCTCTGCAGGCCACGAAACAACAGATAACAATCTTCTAAAAGCTCATGTTGATTTTAGTTTGGTTGATTTCATGAAGTTTCTTTAATGATAATAAATAAAGGACAGAAGCAGGGAAGTTAAGCTTGTTTTTCATGTGACAGCTCCTGTCTGAGCGTTGAAGGGGTCATGTTAGGGCATTTCCAACTGAAAAACCTTCACATAGTCTTTGTAAAGTGAAAATGCTGATCAGCCATATATCAGCAGTGCTGCCATCATGACAATATTAAGTGTTTGCTCAGTTTCTAATTATTATGAGAATTTTTTTTATTTTTGTAAGATCATTATTGTGTTATAACAATATGTTTTTATCTTATAATGACATATTGAGTATTTCTGTCACAACCACATCATTGGTATGTTGCTATAATGAGAAACTTGCATACAGTGTTGAAAATGTAATACACTTTGATAAACAGGTTGTAGTTGCTGAAGTAAAGATGGGGCAGAACAGAAGTGCAATGTGGAAGATATTTAGTTTAAAACATTCAACGTTATCAGCAGCATCTCAGGAAGTAACTGTTCCGGCATAATGTCAGAGAAGTCTGTGTGCTGAGGTTAGCATGCTAACCAGCTAGCCGCGGCCTGTCTTTGTGCCTGAGGAGGCGGTAGTCCGATGCTGTAGCCTCCTGTAGTTTCAGCTGGGAGATTCATGCAAATTTGCAACATTTCACTGTAATAAATAAACAACATAAACTCACAAAATGTCAAGAAAGGAAAAGTTCTTTGTATCAAAAAAAAAAAAAATACAACCCTACACCTTAAGAATGAGCTTAAACTGTATCCACATGCAATATTCTTATACCTGGTTTATCATCTTAATTAATGATCTTTCCCTCTTTCCACCTCCAGCTCACCCAGTCTCCCCAGTCAGACTGATGGTCAGCCCCAGCGGCCCCGGGCCCTACCGCCTCACCACCATCTGCCTGGCTACGCTGTGTGCCGTCCTGGTGATCTCCATCATAGCCGTCACTGCGCACTGTGAGTCCACATACTGCAAGCTCACGTAAAAATCACAGCTTTCGAGACTTTGAACAAGACTTTGCAAAGGTTTTGTGACACACATAGATTTGAGAGCTTTTCCTACACCCTGTCGTCTGCTCTTTTCTGCTGCTGAAATTCTCCCACGAACCACCGTGTGATTGGTGCTCATGACCGACTACATGTTGAGAAAACTAAGGCAGAAAAAGTGTATTCAAAATAGCTGAATGGGCAGTTTAGGTAAGAAAAAAAGAGGATACAGTGGTTTGCACCTCGCAACACTGACATTTAACACATATGTGTTTTATACACATTTAGTGTGTGTGTGTGTGTGTGTGTGTGTGTGTGTGTGTGTGTGTGTGTGTGTGTGTGTGTGTGGGCTTGTTATGTTGAAACAGTCTTACAGTCAGGAGGCTGAAATGCCACTTCTGCTTTTTAATGAGCTCGTTAGCTGAACTGCTGCCAGCTGAGAGTGAGAAGACAGACGAGTGTTTTCAAATGTGATAACTGGGCTGTAGATGAATTAACATACTCGCTAGACGTGGAAAAATGTTTCATTTTTGCTCATTTAGATAATTATCATGATTTGGGAGTACATTTTCAAAGAATATGAAGTGTAGTAGATCTACAATTGAGATGAAGTCATTTCATGCAGGACTTGATTTTTATCGTTTGGTGTTAATTTTTTTTTTATCGTTCTTGTTCAGCCTGTCCAAAAGAAGAATGAAAAACTATTTGCAATTCACCTTCACTGACTAACATTATTATATTATTATTAAATCTTGAGACACATTCTGATACAAATATTTGGAAGTTAAAAAAAAAAAAAATCTGATATCTTTATGTCAGTAAAAAGGCTAAAACACAGTCTTCATTTGAATACTTCAGATGTGTTTGTGACCAAGATGCAAACTAAGTAAGATTTGAAAAATCTCCCTGTCAGTGCTTCTTGGTGGACAAACTATGTAACTGTGACCTCGCACCCAGTTTGGCATTTCTGTTCAGTAAGTGGAACTGACTGATGTTGGCACTGAGCCCAAACCAGCACTGTGACTAAGTGCAGCCTCACAGAGTTGCTAGCGAACATTCACGTCCCCCACGATGCATTGTAATCAATTTGTTAATCCCCTGATGTTTTGTCAGAGTATTTGACAAATTTTTGATTTGTCAATTTACGACAAAATACTTGCAAAACATTCCCATCAGCCTCAGCTGCACTTTGTGTTTACTGCAAATTAACAATGTAGTATTTTAGCATGCTAACATGCAAATAAAAGATGGCGAACATCACACCTGCAGGCATGCTAACATAACAACGTTACCATTGTTAGCATTGTCATTGTGAGCGTGATGCCCTGCTGATGTTAGCATTTAGCTCAAAGCACCAAATGGCGAAAAGACATTGGTGTGTTGCGCTTTCGTCTTGTTTCCTAAGGTGCTCTTCCAAAATAAATGTTAAGTGATAAGGTTTCCTGTATCTCTTAACTAAGTCGTCCATTGTTCCATTTGTTTCACAGACAAGAACAAACCTCAGGGCGATGGTGAGGTGACTGCAGAGATACAGAAGCAGATGCAGGACGTTAACAAGACGACTCTAATCGCCACCATCGCCAAACTGAAAGAGGAGAAAAACCAGCTGCAGAAAGAGAAAGACGAGCTGCTTGCCAAACTGGCCGCCACCAAAGGTACACCACTGTATATTTTTATATGGGTGCATTTGAGCCAGAGCTGTAAAATATGGCTTTGTTTGATGAGAGACAGCGCTGTTCTGCTTCTGTAGCCTAATTTCTCTCTCTTTCTGTGTGTCGTCAGCGCCTGAGGTGATCAAACCCACGACGAAGGCGGCGCCGGCCCCTATAGTCTGCCCCGTGGACTGGCATCTCTTCAATGACAGCTGTTACTTCATCTCCAGAACCACAAGGGATTGGCCGGAGAGCCAGTCGTTCTGCCAGAGCAAAGGAGGTCACCTGGCCATCATCCACACGGCCGAGGAGCAGGTACGGTGCGTCAAGCTGCAGCCACAACATGAAGAACTGAAGAACTGAACACCCTTTCACCCTGTGCAACAGCCCAGCTCATTGATGTCAAACATTTGCTTCTGTTGATAAGATTGTCCAATATCAACATCCCGTCTGCTGATGAGGTCAAGATGTTCTCAAATGTCTCAGTGATGATCTCCTTGAATTCCTTGAATGTACTTGGACATTTGGCTTGTGTGTGTTTCCTCTCAGACGTTCCTGTGGGATCTTCTTCCCAGAGGACACTGGAATGCCTTCTGGTTTGGGATCACTGACGAGCACACGGAGGATCATTGGAAATGGGTGGATGGCACAACACTGGTCGGAGGGTAGGTTATCTGCCTTCTGACACGTTCAGAACTACGCTGGCAGCTGAAGTCCTGACGTCACTTCTGGTCTAGCCTTTGTGCCACTACCCTCTGGTACTCAGTGCAGTCTCTCGTTCAGCATTTCTAACATCAGCCTTTCTGGAAAAATGAAGCCTTTTCCAACGTGGCTCCACCACAACACTTGCTATTAGAATTTGAAGCTTCTTGATCAATCTTTTCATTCACAGTTGTTACTTCCAGCTGATGTTCCTGTCAGCAGCAACTTCATCACAGGAAGTTAATTAAAGCCGCAAATACACATGATTAGTGTCAGTGTCACTGCTCTCATTTGTATTGTTTCCAGCAGTGAACACTGGACTTAAACTTGTTAGATCACCAAAGATAATGATAGATTAATGCTAATATTCACAACAACAAGGGTAACAGAAGGAAGAGGCTGAACAAAACATGGTAACATTACCCAAAACCCACTAAAGCCTGCAAAACATAGAAAGGTGACACAAGTTCCTCACTCAGTGTTAACATGAACTTGATCATGTATTGAAGAGAGTTCATTTCTGCCCAAACAGTGACTCCACTCCTCTGGCTCCAGGCTGGCTGTGACACACACACACACTTGGACAAATACCCACACACAGATTGACTGACCATTGGACTTTTACCTCTGCTGAACACTGACCCCTCGCATACCGACAGACTTCAGCACATGTTTGGGTCTGCAAGCTGCACAGTGATGGCTGCTGGCCTGGTTTACACTGAATGAGGCCAAATTAAGAGAGTCAGCTGGCCAGAGGGAAGAGCAGAGGGAAAGGTGGAAGTAGACAAGTCGAATGACAAAATTAAATTTAAACTTTTCCCAAAACTTCCCGATTCACTGGAAAGTCTACCCTTATTTTAGACAGCGAGAACCAACAAAGGAGCTGAAGTTACTGAACTCCAAAAAAGGTTTTTGTAATGTTCTGTAAAACTATTTTTGGCTTGAAACCAATGTGATCCTTATTTTAGCCACACTGGCAGCATGGCTCAAGGGACGGCAGTGTCAAGGGGGTCTGACTATTCTCCATCAGAGTGTCTTGTCTCTCCTATTTTGGCAAAAGCTGTTGTTTACTCTGCTGCTAAGTGCAGAAATAATGAACAGGACGGTCAGTGGAGACTTAAAGGTTAGATGTTCCAGATGTGAGATAACAGCTGGAGGGAGGCCAGGACCGTGTCTGCCTGCAAACAGCAGCTCTGAGCAGCATTATGCTGTTACGCTGCTGCACTGCAGGTGACCTGTGATGAAAAGCAAATGTGTCAGAGCCACAGAGTAAACTGTGGAAAAATAAACTCTGCTTTAAAATGAAAAGTCGGGTCGTCTTCATCTTCTCGGTTGTTTTTGGACGGTTAATATTTTGTCCTCTGTGTGTTTGATATGCTGCATTTTCTTCACTTCTGCTCAGACCACAATATTGCAGATGAACGTTTAATATCCAGGTTACTGCGTAACAATTTAGCTCAAATTAGCACACTGGCGTACACAGTCCAGTCATATACCAGATTTCAAACTCATCGTTTCCCAAAGTTTCTTCCGCGTCTTGTGTCAACTCATCAGATTTTCTAATAACCATCTGATTTCTCTTCCTCATTTTGAAAACATTTGTTGATGACCAACCTGTCATCATTCCTCTTTTGCCCTCTGCTTTCCTTCCCTTCCTCTTTTCCTGCTGAGATGTTTCTTATCATCGTTCGGCAGCTGTCGATGGGTGACATGAACCCCTTCTCACAACGTCTGCGACTTTCATGTACCTTAAAATTATTGAGGTTTTTCATATACACATTTCATTGACACTGCCTGATTAAATAAAGGTTTTCATCTTAGATGAAGGTTTTCATCTTGCTGCACAAGCTGAAATTGTGAACCAAAGTTATTGCAGTGCTTCCTGAGGGGGACATGAATGTCTGTGGCAGATTTAATGACAAGTACATCCAGTAGTAATAGCAAAAGCTGCTGGTTGGTCCATGCCATGAAGTGATCTCCATTCTCCAGCATGAGACCCATCCATCAGTCTGACCTCCACATCTTTGCTTTCCATGTTACCATATAAAAGACAAGCTGTTTGCAGTGGCACTGGACGTGAATCACAATAATAACTTTAAATATATTGCTGACCAAATGAATTTCTAACTGTAGTTTTTGGGAGGATGGCGAGCCCAACAACCACATCAACGAAGACTGTGGCTACATCGTGAAAACAGAGGTGTTGGAGCGAGTGGCGATCCGGAGCTGGTACGACGCCCCCTGCAGCATGTACTGGCGCTTCATCTGTGAGAAGGAGATGGGAGCTGGCGCCAGCACCGCCATACCACACTGAGACATCCACGTCAGAGAAGAAGAACGAGGAGAGGAAGTTAACCAGTCAGGTTCTAACACACTGCTGCATGAACAGCTGCTTTTTCTCTGTTTTCTCTCAAGACCTGGGATTGAGCGTGTTTCCTCATGTTTCCTCTATTCAGCCAGATTCATCTGTTGAACATTTTTCCCTGACATTAGTGAGTGGTCTGCTGCTTGCTCGGATGCTCTGCGCTGACCACACATGGTGTGCTGTGCTGACATGGCTTTACAGGGGTATGAAGAAAAGTAAAGGTGGCTGTAATAGTGACTTTATTTTCATTTTTACTCAGACTCTTATTTTACTTTTTACCTATTCCTTATGTTTTGGTAACAGTTTAATGAACAATTCAAATCAATTCAAGTGATAAGATCCAGTTATGATTGACACTTATATTAAATATGAAATTAAAGATGAAATGTTGAGCCATTTGTAGAATCAGAGGGCAGCTGGAATAATGTTTTTTCCTCATTTTTTCTGGTAAAAGTGAAGGTGGAGGTTTTCAGGCTGTGTGCAGAGAAAGAAATAATCATGGCTGAAAAACGACAGTCTGAATAAAAATAGATAATCTCCCCCAAAAATACGCAATCGATATTAAACAACAATAAGACAGTAAAGACAGTAAAAAAAAAGACTTATGCTAACATTAAAGCCTAAATAGCATCAGTTAGCATAATCCAATATATTCCATTCAGTCTGTGCTGCAGGAGTACTGCTAACTGTGAAACACACGTCTGCATGTATGCAAATATAAGTAAAATAACACCAAACTGCGTAGCGGATTGTCGCTCAAGTTTAAGATCTCTTGACCCAATAAAACTGTTATTGATGGAAGTTATTTTACAGCTTGTGATTCTGCAGTGATATCCTGTTTAGCTACATGTTTGATTGAAGGGCACTGTTGATGCTTCTTTGCAACACTTTACACATAAAAACTTTCAATGCCAAACTTAACAAACTGAGAGATGGATTTACAAATTGCTGCAGCTCAGCCTTCTTCTCCTTTGATGGAAATGAACTTAATTCAATTAAAAATGCAGCAACTTGCCTAGAATTTTAAATATTTGTGTTTCATACTCCCGTCATACTGGAAAACATACAGATTTTACACCAATCATGATAGAGATAATCATTTAAATGTTGACGTTATGATGAATCACCTGTAATGGATTGTATAACTGTGTAGAAAGTGTCAGTGTGAAGATGGAGGCCAATGGCTGTTATTGTCGTTGTAACAGGTTTGAAGGACAGATAAATGAAAAAAAAAAAAAAAGCTCAGCTGAGGAGGATTGTGAGGTTTCTACTGCTTTATGTGACCAGTTGTGTTCTATAGCTATGGTCTTACAGTGTATTTGTGCCTGAAATCACATAAATAATATCAGATTTTCAAGATGAATACGACTGTTTTCATTGATTTTTTTTTTCATGTATGAAATGGCCTTCTAAGCAATGATACATTTACATTAGCTACACATAATGTAAGAGTCAGACATGGTCTGATGTGAGATGTTAGTGGTGTCACCACCTCAGAGAGAATGATTCATTTGAATGTGATGCACTTTTGATTGAGCAGCGTAAATAATTAATGCAGAAATGTGTCCTGTGGATCTTGTAAAATAAAGATTATTGTTTTTTATCCACTTAAAGTTGTTATTTTTTCTTCTAAGTCAGCTCAACATGACAACATGACAAATTAATGTTCACCATGTCAGCTGGGATGACCATGTCAGCGTTGTATTAACAGTGTGTTGTGCTGCCCCCAAGTGGCCAAGAAAATAAATTAGGCAGCTTTAATGTGACACCATCGTATATATATTACCAGTTATCTGCTTCATGAGAAACTCCCAAACAGCCAATTATTAAATAAATAATCATGTGACAAATAAAGATATGAATCAACTCATAAAGAGTGACTTTGATAAAAATAAATAAATAAATAAATAATAATAATAATAACAATGAAACATGATATGATAGTTTGGTGTCTGTCATGTCGCCTTTCGTGCTTGTTGTTGTTGTTGTTTTTGTTGTTGTTGTTGTGTCGCCCAGCAGGTGGCACCACCAACACAAGCAACCTACAGTTAGCCTACAGTTAGCATGCTGGGAGCCTTATTATCACATTCAGACACAGAGAGGATCACCAGACTTTAAAAATGACAGAAAACAACATCAGGCTGTAACGCACTTTGAAAGTCAGTCTCTGAGAGTGAGGCCAAAAATGTAGTTTTCAGATTGACTTCTGTTTTTCCATCTACTGTTCAAGAATTTAGAGTTTTTTTCTTTGAATAACATTTATGAGGAGAAAAATGTAAATGTGCTTTGAGCTATCCTGTCTTGACAAGCGACATAATTCCCCCTAAATTCTTTGATTTTTAGTAAACTTTTGTCATTTCCAAGACAAATCAAAGCAAACTCAACTTTGTTATTCCAAGAAGTACATTCTTGGGTTGGAGGTACAACAAAATACACAGAAGCAGTAAAAATACACAAAGCTAAACAACAAAGAATCCACAAACTGAACAACACTTTAACGTTTAGATGTTTCAGATGAGATGAACTCAAAGCTTTTTTCTTGCAGATTTCTGGTTTGATTCTCATTTATTTTCCCTTTTATTAGTTTACCAGCTGCATTTCTTTTAATTATTAATGCACTTGACATACACAGAATAAGTCAAATCTCCCCTGCGGGTCCATCTCCTCCTCTCTGGCCTGAGAGACCTACATTCTGTCTTCCATGTCACCTCATCCACTTCCTGTCTTGTCAAAGTGGGCTAAGAGTCGCCCTGAATGAAGAAGCCAAAGGTGGAGGGGAGTTTGCCGAGCGCAGGGTTTGTGCTCGTGCTTCCCTCCTGAGCTCGTTACCTCAGGGAGTTATCAGGAAGTCAGCTAGCCCTCTTCTGTCACAGTTCATTAGGATTACAGGCCGACACTTACTGAGAGAGAGAGGGAAGGAGGAGCACACAGGCTCTAACACTGTGTAAGAACGGCCCATCAACAAATCAAACAAACAAACCAAAGGCAGGCTCAAAGTTTATGTTCCAGGAAGCCTAAAAGACACAAATGATCAGTTATACACACCACAGCTGACACTGTGAGGACACACTGTGAGCAGAAAAATGCACCAAAACCACCCAAACCTTCTCTGAAGGTAGGTATTCCTTGTAGTCATGTACATTGGAAAATATTTCCATCTTTATTTCAAGATTTTAAAGGTTTGCTTGGGAATTACATTGAAAAATACTCTGAAATTGCACATAAAGGAGAGGATTTTCTAAGTCTGTCTTAAAATAAGAGCTGAGTCCCCAACGTGTGCACTGAGAGGAGTTCATACTGGCTATTAAAAGACTCCTCTATGAAGCCATTTCAGTGGAAGAGATGCAAGACTAAAGTAATAATTATTATTCCAAAGGTTGTCTAATGGTGTTGACCATAAGAGCTGCCAGCTGCTCTCATGAAGACTCCAACATCTTTGATATTTGTGGCTGATACTGGAAACCACAGTGACATCTCCTGTGAGTCTCCTGGGGGAGGCATACAGGTGAATAAACAGATTTATCTTTACCTCCCAAACAGTTTCAGTTCCTTCCGTCCACGAGTTTCTCCGTCCAGGATCTCACCCAAACGTGAGGAACACACTCGGTGTTCTCGCAGGATTCGCAAAGTATGTGAAGAATTGGGGCGCCCCTGTAGCTCAGTTGATAGGTCTGTGTATTGACGCTGTGAGTCAAAGTTATTTAATTCACAAACGTTCTGACCTTCATTTCATAGAACAGTTTACATTCACACACATGCGTGTTCTCAAAGCACGGCGACAGAAGCACGACTCTGACGAACTGTGTGCTACTGTGGTGGCCAAAACTTCCTAATGACAGTCGGTGGTGATAGCAGGTTGGACCTCGGCGCCACTTTGACAGCACATGACTGAAAATGGACCCGCAGGCCTCGAACCTGTCAGTTGTCCTCATGGACGACCCACAAAGCCACCCAGGGCTGTTCAAACTCAGATGTTTGTGTGATTTTTGGCCTGAGCCCAAACCTGTTGCATCAATTACCTAAAAAAGACACGGCCCGAGGTGAGGCTTAATCTACAGATCCCCATTAGAGGAGGTCATCAAACATCTCTGATGATCTCAGCATGCTCCCATGATGCATGAGGACAAACGCTGGATTAGCGGGATCGTGAACAAATGTGGACGGGACTTGTGGCTTAGAGCTGCGGGGCTACATTACCTGAGCCTGAGCAGAGAGTTAAACTTTTCCCAAGTGTTTTAACGTCTTAATGAGACAAACGGCCAACTGGCGCGCTGTCAACTAGACAATTAAGCTCATGTGACGATTTCACCTTTGTCACCGAAAGCTCCCATGTTGGCTGAAGACCACGCTGGAGGTTTAGTGTCCTGACATGCACAAACACAGACCTGCGGAACTCGCTGTTCGTACCGCTTCACCTTGACATTGTCAGTGGTTTGTTCAGCAGATTTCATTCTCCACAAGACTTCCAATCTGGTTTAAAGGTGGATGGTATTATTGTACAAATGCATGAAAACGTTTGTTCTCATATCTGCCAAATTTATGTTTTTGTACAAACATGACACAACAGCTCCCAGAAAATGTCTCATGTATAAATGAAGCTTTTGAACACGTCAAGCTTAAATATCTTTGTTCTCATGGGGAGTTTTCAAAAGCTCATTCAGCCTGAATTTTCATTTCACACCAAACTTTCCTTCTCTGCTGCGCCGCTCTCGATGAAATGCTTACTGAGCATCTTTCATCATCCTCATGGTGGCACGGTGGCACAAGTGGTAACACTGTCGCCTCACAGCTAGAAGGTCCCAGGTTCGAATCCCGCTGTGGGCGCTGGTGGCGTGTCCTCCACCATGCCTTCAGTGCCTGCTGCTCGAGGAAAAAGGGGCCTTTCTGTGGGGAGTTTGCATGTTCTCCCCGTGCTCACCTGGGGTATCCTCCATAAAAATACCCCCACTAAAAACATGCAAGAAGATCACCACCTGACCAATGGTGACAACAATGGAACCGGTCCCCGGGCGCTGGTCGATTAGCAGCCCACCGCTCCTGGTCTGCCGTGGAGGAAGGTTTGACCATGGATGGGTCAAAAGCGGAGAAAGAATTTCACAATTGCATGGCGTGTGCAGTTTCCCTCCTCAACTCTGCATGTTGTGTGTTAAAAAAATTGTGATGAATAAAAGGAATCTTAATCTTAATCTTAATCTTAATCTCTGCCAAACAACTGAAGCAGCAGCTGCAATGTGAGCTCTGCAGTGACCCAAAGCCCTTTGTCTGAACTCCAGCAGGAAATAAACCTGTACCTGTTTCCACTTTTAAACACTGGACCCTCACAGGCATCATAGCGGTATATTATAGCTTAAATAAATTCCTAGATCTGCATTATCACCACAATCAGTCACAAACATTACAGAAAGATTTGTTTTCCACTTTCACACTCCAAAAAATCAGCTCTTCACTGGACTCAAAGGATCTTCTGCCGGAGGTGGTGCACAAAATTCTGGACCCTGTACATGCATATTCATCCTCTACGGGCCCCTCCGTCCATCCACTACTCATAATATCATTGTGGGCCCTCCTCATCTGAGGGGCCTGCATGCTCAGTACCCCCTCACCCTCCCACAAACCTGAAGACATCACAGAGCACGCTGGGAAGTATGCTACCGTATCCTGAGATCTTCAGTATTAAACTGACTCCAGGCCAGAGCTACTGGCAAAACCTTGTCTCGACAGAGTCTGCATCGCTGTCCATCATCTGCTGCTGCTTGTGATGCGTTTCCTGTCACTGTGAGAAGATGACATGTCACAGATCAGGCAGTGCCTTGAAAACCATCAGTCATGACGTCCTCTGATGAGAATGTCTTCAGTACATACAGCACATATCGTGTAAGTTAAGAGGAAATACTTCTGCACGTTAAATGGCCTTGGTTGACCAGACTTAGCAAAGTGTGTCTCATTTAAAAACCAACTGCAGTGTCCTTGAGCGAGACACTGCGTCTTTGCCGTCTCCAGGAGGACGCCGCTGTAGCTGATCCTGACCTCTGACCTCCCTGTGGAATACAGATGTAAGCAAGAAAATAACTTTCTTTGGAGGTGTAATTAATATTTCAGTATGGCAGATTATTACCCGCCCGGACTTCCAGACCACTCACCTTTCCCCGAAGAAAAAAAGAAAAGCCACAAGTCAGATTACAGGATGTGAAAGGGGGGCCGGACCAAATGAGATCATCTCTCACTGGAGACCAATAGCTGCTCTCCTGGCTCAACCCAGAACCTCCCTCCTGTCCTGTCTCTCCGTCGGCATCCAAATATATCTGACCTCCTGCGCTTCTACCTGTCTCTGGCTCGATTTGAGCGTTTCGCGTACGCACTCTGGAGAAGACATGATGGTTTGATCAGGTCTGAGAATGTGTCAGCCCGTTCTGAACGAGGCCCGACTGCCTCGAGCGCAGCAGCTGCCACGTTTCTCAAACAGCCTCATTTTGAAGCAAAACTCTACGTTTGACTCCTGATCCACTTTTCGCCTCTGCCTTCGCTGTGTGTCAGGTGTGACGCACGTTTTGCCTGACCTGCTCTAATTCCCTAACGAGATTCCCCGTTCCCGGATATCCCATTAGACCCTGATTAACCGGGCTCAGCTCATTAGCTCTGACAAACCAATTCACCCTTGTCAACCTCCGCCCCAGACTATCCATCCCCGCTCCTGACAAAAAACATGCTCTGCAATGTCAGGAGTCAGGATACAAAGTCACCTCTCTGTTCTCACAGGATGCTGCCGGAACACACACGCTGGAAATCAAACCAGAAAGTTAAATAACGTCTCAATATTGTGAATAAGAGGTTTGAAATGATTTGATGTGCACCTTTAGAACAATTAAAAGTTGTTGGAGTGAGCGTCATTGTGCTTTTTTTCTTTATTCAGGCTTTTAGTTTGCTTTCATCCCACCTGAAACTCGTTGAAACTGCAGGTCAGAGCACAAATTAACAGCATATTCTTTCATATTTAATCACATTGCATGGCTGATGTGTCAGTTTCCTTCCTTCAGTGCCTAATTTTTGTGCAGCAAGTGTGATTTCCTTGCAAACCTCCACCATCTTTTTTCCTCCTCTCATATTCTCACATTTCATCTCCACCTGTTCCCTTTCTCTTCCTGTCTTCCTCTCTCATTTCTTCACCTGCTCGTCTTTTGACCTCATAACCTGATTTTCTCCCCCCAATCGGTTTACGTACCTCCTCTCGCCATGCTCCCTCTCCCTGTCTCTCTCTCTCCTTCTCCTTCCCTCTCTATTTCCATCTTTGAGCTTTATCCCTTCATCCCTTATCTCCTTCATCCCCTCCAATCCTCATCTGTTCTTCACTGTGGAGGAAGGGAGAGAGAAAGAGAGAGTTTTTCACAAGTAAGCTGCTAGCAGTCTGCCGGGGTGGAGTGTCGGAGGAGCCAGCTTGCAGGTTGTGCACCCTGGGATTGTGGGATCTAAACGAGCTCAAAGGGGAACGCAGAGCCGGAGGCGTCAGGGACCAGGAGCAGAAGAAGAGAAGGGACCACGCTGTGTGTGGAAAAGGTGAGTTTCTTCTTTTATGCCTCTGTAGATGCGTTCTCTCCTGGGGCTTCCTCTGCTGTTGGAGCTGCTGTGATACGCTGTGGAGCTGCATCATCTAACTTGGTGAGATTTTAAAGGAAGGAAGTGGATTTTTGCTTTTGTGAGATTGGAAGTGGATATTTCCCTCCATGTGCGACATGAGAAAACTTATTTATTCAATGGGGATTTTCTGCACATGGCTACCAGCGAGGCACGAAATGTGGCTGCAGCTGCAGTTTGTGTGTATTTCCAGTGATTTTGGAGGAGCTGAGCTTTCCTCCAGTCTTCATTCCGGAGTTGCTTCATAAAATTCAGGGACCATTTTTCATGCAAGAAGACAACTCCGCTCCACTGGATCCCAGAATATTTTTTAAAGGCATCACTTATTTCTTATGAGTCATAGCATTATTTATGAGTCCCGTGTGAGATTGCATCCAATGTAATGATTCCTTAAACCCTTCGAAGGTGATCTTTGGATTGCCGGGAAGCTGCCAAAGAGGATTGGTGCCTCAGGTGTGGCAGCAGTAAGCTGCAGCCTGACACAAGCACAGCCCTCATCCTGCTCACTTTGCCTGCACATTTCTATGCTGCAGCTTTGCTACTGCTGGGGCTGCTATTGCAAACAAGGTTTTGTTGCTCACTGATTTCAAGTGTTTTTGGTATTCTGATTGTTTTTAGCTCTAGAAAATCAGTTGAGAGCGATACATTTCTGTGTCACTTCTGTCAAATAAGAGGTCAGGATGGTGGAGGAGCTGTTGATGTTTGACTGTAACAGACCACCACATCTCCCACCCTCCCTCTCTCTGATCCTGAGGTAAAGAGCAGTCAGTAATCGGATGACAGGAGATTTGACCGGTAAAGCTTCCCTTAAGATCTCCTGTCCGGGATTTAAAGCCCTGTAGCAACCCCCCACCAACGGCGGCGCCGCCACGGCTGCCCTTCCCATGTTCTCCACCCTCCGTCCTGCATCCTGTCAGAGGTTCAAGCCGCTACCTGTGCTGCACCCAGGCCACCTCCTGAACCTTCACCTCACACCTGTTAATGGATCTTTATTGCACAAAACACACATGCCGGGAGATGCAACTTTCCATTCTCAGTTATTCTTTGATTCATTTTCCATTAATCGATGATGCATTTAGCCTCTGAAATGTCGGAAAATAGTAAAACAAATAGAGAATGCCCTTCACAATTTGTCAAGCTGACAACTTGAAGTTGCTTGTTCTGCCCACTGAACATTTTCAAACTGAAAAAATTCAAATGTCTGAATTATAAATTTTACATAGAAACAGAGAAAAGCTTATATTTGATTCCTGTTCAGCATTTTTACTTGATGAATAGAAGCTGAAGTTCCTTGTCTCTGTAAAACACAGAATTCAGTCATGCATTTTGTCAATGATGCATCGCTTAACGACCTTTCAGAGCGTCTTTTTTTTGTCTAAATATCCTGCAGTGTGGAATGACACCTTGAATTTTCCCATTCAGCATTAACAATTCTTTCTTCCTCATGTGTGGAGGTGCAGGGTTTTAGTGTTGAACCAGTTTCCTCTCCCATGAGCAGAATCATGCGCAGAGGTAGCTGGTGTTAAATTAGTCAGATGTCAGTATCCTATTACAGAGCATTAGGCGCATACAGTGAGCTACTGCACGCAGGGCTTCTGGGACATGAAAACTGTGTTGAAGTAAAGGAACATGTCAGTTAGAGAAGACAGTGGGGACATTTAAGACATTTATTACATTAAATATCTGAAACAGCCTTCACGCTTTCTTGGACTGGGATGTTTGTGAGTGCAAACTTAAGTGTAGCTGTTGAAGTCCATGCACTTTTGTGCCACTCAAATTGATTTTCCAAAGCTGACGGTAGTTAATGAGGAAGTGCCTCAAAACCAATCAGCTAAGTTGAGTTTCATCTGAAAAATGATGGTCAAATATGCTTTACAGAGCTGGTGTTTCTCTCAAAATGAGAAACTAATGTCAAAGCACCACACGTCAAAATGTCTTAGCTGGTCAGAAATTCCTTCAGGGGAAAATTGTGATGCAACAGCTTGAATGAAAGGACTTAAAGTGGGTCAGTTCATCAAAGTGAAGGAGGAGGTTTGTTATTTGGATTTATAGTGAACATTAAAGCTCATGCATGAATGTGCTGATACTCCAGGGTGCGATGTGTTTATACCTCAAGAGAAGTCTAAATTAGATTTTAGTTCCCTTCTTCACTTCCTTCCTTCCTTCCTTCTTTCCTTGTTCATACCTCTCTCCCCTCCTCTGTCCTTTCCTTTAGCTTGTTTCCTTTATAAAATGAGCTCTTTCCTTCTCTTTCCAATCCCATTTCTCCCACATTTCTACTTCAAATCTGATTTCCTGTTCTTCCCACCTTCAATATCTTTCCCTCACTTTGTCCTTCATGTCATCTCTCCCTTCCTTCACACCTTGCACATCTCAGCTAGAGCAGTGTGAGAGCTAACAGTATTACAACTTTGGTTTAGGCAGGGATTAAACCTGTCAGGTATGTGTCTAATCTTTGCTCTAGACTTGATGGTGTAACAGCAACCCAAGTGCTCCAGATCAAGGTATCAGGGTCACTGAGCGATGCACAGCCGGGTCAGTGGATCGTTGTGTACCTGTGCTGTAATGTCCTGCAGGCTCAAGCTGGCGACATGACAGCAGAGGTCTTACATTACTGACTTGTCGATACTATAAAATCAACACAGTTTAGTTTAAATCGTCTTTTTTATTCTGCTCCTCGACATCAAGACTGACCTGTTTTGTCTTTTTCCTCTTCGTCCCCGTCCTCTCTCCTCCTTCTCTCTCCTGTCTCAGAGTGACAGTTTCCTCTTCCGTCAGTAACATCCCCTTGCAACCGACGCCATGGCAGCTGAGAAAGCTGAAATGGATGCGCTGAAAAAGGAGTGCGATGGCCTCCGCGCACAGATTGAGGTGAGCGCTTCATGGAAAATACGGTACTTTTTAAAATATGTGGGGGCTTCACGAGGCACCAAACCATCTGTTACACACTGTCAGATGATCCAGTCCTTCTTAAAAATGTTTATTTAGCTCAAGAAGTGGAAGTTTCTCAAACCGTCCAGAAATAGTTCATCTTTTAGTGAAAAATTCAACATCACCAAAATGGAGATACATGGTTTTCACTGGATAACGATGAAGGAATACGTCAATAGTTCAGTTTAGAGGAAAAATTCAAAATAAGAAAGAATGGAGATACATGGTTTTCCTTACTACTATTACTATTAGTAGTACTGCTGCTATCACTTCCCTTAGAGGTATCAGTTATCTTCATGCCTTTAAATTTTTCCAGGGTCACCTGAACACAGGTGAAAAGATCAAACCTGAGCCTCTGTCTCATCAGCTCGACCTCAGACTGCAGGCTGGGAGGGACTTCGTGGGCCTGGACCGTCTCGTTTACCTGCCTGACTCTGTCCTTCTTTCTCCCCAACATGTAATCCTCTGTGTGGCCACCAGGCGGCCCGTAAGGCTGTGAATGACAGCAGCATGTCAGGAGCAGCAGGGGGAGTGGCCTCTGTGGGCAGGGTCCAGCTGAAGCTCAGGAAGACGCTCAAGGGTCACCTGGCTAAAATCTATGCCATGCATTGGTCAGCTGACGCCAGGTGAGGACACCTGTGCTTTCCCTGCTGTGACATGTCAGACAGCCTGTGACACAGTTATCTCAATGAGTGCAGCAGCAGAGGAAAGATACAAGGAGAAGATTTTAGCTTTTCTGACCTAAACATGAGCCAGTTATCTGGGTGCACAGTAGCTTCCTCACAGGGAGGATTAAAGACATTCAGGTTGCTGGGAGGTCAAGCTAAGAGGCTAGCTGACTAGCCTTAGGAGCAGCTGGAATGACTTCTTTAAATGTGGAAGCTCAACAGGACACTTCAATGTTGATCATCTAGTTTGGCTTCAATGCATTTATTCCCCCGTCAGAGTGTTTTTCTTTGCATTGTTCTCAGGCGTCTGAGCTCTTTGTCACATCTTGTGGAAAGTGTTGGATTTCAGTGTTTTACTTTAGTGTCTGTCTTAGATTATAATGGAGATGTGTCGTCTCTCTCACAGGCAGATGGTCAGTGCATCACAGGATGGCAAGCTTCTCATCTGGGACACCTTCACAGGGAACAAGGTAAAAGGAGACGAAGACGACAAGCGTCCTCTAGTTTTACTGTATATGGAGGGCTTGTTTATTGTGCAGAATGCTTCTGAAATGAGAAGTAAAGATCTTCAGTTGTTCTGCTGTGCCTGCAGAGGTGCTTAATCTCCTATATCTGTGTGTGTGTGTCCTCAGTCATAGTCTCGCTAAATGTGTTTGGGTCTTTATCTTAAAATGCAGACCTTCATGTTGCCCGATCGGCTCATTTATTTAAGTGTATTTGATTGATGGTGTTTAGCTGTAAATGGTCCTAAACCAGACACTCTGTCTGCAGTGTGAGGCTCACAGACGTGACGTGTTTAGACCGTTGGCAGGCTTACACTGATTCCATAATTTATCTCGTATTATTATCTGTCAAATACTGGCGAGGTGATGTTTGCTCCTGGCACGATGCAGCTGAGAAACAGAACAACCTGCAAGAAATTTTGGTTGAACTAGTTGAACTGTGATTGGTTGGACCAGTTTAACCTTCCTGTAGGAGCTTTTAATCCTTGAATAATTAGATTAGGCTGGATTTCAGTGGTGAGTTAAGTATTCAGTGATGGTTTAACTTCTGTTTCCACCTTCCGGCTGCAAAAAGTTCAAATGTACAGACTTTGAGTGCTGACAGAAAATATGAGTGACCAGTATGTGCAGCCAGTAAACACTGGTTTCAAACAGCACATGCAGGTTATGATACCTGATGTCTACAAGAGGTTGCAAGTCAATCACTAAATTTTTGCTTCCCAGTTGGTTGCTGTCCCACTAAAGTCAGCTTGGGTGATGAGCGTCGCTTTCGCCCCCTCTGGTAACCTGGTGGCCAGCGGCGGTCTGGACAACATGTGCACAGTGTACAACATCAAGGCTGCCAGCCCCAAGACCCTCAGGGAGCTGGACGCACACACAGGTGAGGATGACGCTGTCGCCGCCCTAAACGATCCTCAACATCACGTTCATGTTACACGAAAGCAGAAAAAGAAATGAGCTGATTTTGATGAAACTGTTTCTCTCTGTCCCGCCCAGGTTACCTGTCTTGCTGCCGTTTCCTTAGCGACACTGAGATCCTGACAGCCTCAGGTGACACCACCTGGTGAGTTTATCACTGATGGATTTTGCTCTCCGCTCCAGTACATGGCTGTCAAAATGGAGTCCGATGCCACTGGAGACATCTGCAAAATGTCACATTTAGGGAGAGCAATCACATTTTTTAAAGCAGCTCCACGGGCTATGGCTATTTGCTGACAAAGCAGTCGCGTTCCCAACACGTCTGTTAAAATGCAACCACTCCTGTGCTCCACTGTGAGGCTAAATAACCTGAAAACCTAAAATATGGTTTTCAGTTGGGCACAACTGGAAGACAAACGCTGATTTTGAAATACTAAAACAGAGAGCTGTGAGGATTTGGATTTCAAAGGATTTATGAACCTACTTTATTTTGTTGTTTTGAGAGTTGCCGTCAAAGCTCTCGTACCTCCATCCAGCCATGAGTTTGTCTACATGTTGTGTTGTGGGACAGCCTCACAAGATTTAATTGAAGCCTCTGGCTGGAGCTTTTCTTTATACTCCAGGTTTTGCATGCTTGTTAGCCCAGAAATGGGTTTTTACAGACCTTAAATGTTTAATGACTTCCCGCCTCTCCTCTCCAGCTGTCTGTGGGACCTGGAGACTGGCAAGCAGAAGATCATCTTCACCAACCACATCGGCGACTGCATGTCCCTGGCTCTCTCCCCCGACATGAACACCTTCATCTCTGGAGCCTGTGACTCTCTGGCTAAGCTGTGGGACCTGAGGGAAGGCACCTGCAAGCAGACCTTCTCTGGACACACCAGCGACATCAACGCCATCGCTGTGAGGAGCATCACATCACACACGCCAGAATTAATACGAGCTTTATCCCCGTTTGTTAAAGCTGGGAGAGGATTTGAAGAACACATTTGTTGAACTTGTGATTTTTCAGTAGATTGGCACAAATATTCCTCTTTTTTCTGAGTTTCTGTCATTGCTGATGTGCAAGTTCTGAAGTTTAGAGGAGAGCAGTCTTTATTTTGCTTTGCTTTGATTGGCTGTATCATCTCCACACACACCTCAGTTCTTCCCGAGCGGAAATGCCGTCATCACGGGCTCCGACGACTGCAGCTGCAAGATGTACGACCTGCGCTCCGACCAGGAGGTGATTGGCTACCAGGACACCAGCCTGAACGCCGGCGTCACGTCTCTGGCTCTGTCCAACTCAGGCCGCCTTATCTTTGCTGGCTACGACGACTTCAACTGCCACATCTGGGACTCACTGAAGGGAGAGAAAGTTGGTGAGTGGAGTTATTTATCCAGCATTTGAAGATTTAAAGCTTGAAAAGAATTCAAATCTGTTAAATGTCCATATTCGTTTACAGTAAGCTTTATTAACACTCAGGAGGAACACACTGACAAGTCATGTGTAGCATAAGTTAGCTTGAAATTTCACTGATAAACGGCATGAAGGAAAGAAGCTGAGTTTACACATTTTTTTCAATTATATTCATGTAAAAACTCAAGGAATGAGAACATTTTTGACTCTTGAAAGCTACGTTTTTATTGCACGTTGTCTTAAGAGTTTGAAAGACTGAACAAAAGAGGTGACAGGGAGGTGGCACTGAGGAGGATGAGGAAGAAAAGGGCTTATTGTTCCAGCAGAAGACAGCTGGGTCGCTCTTTAACAGCTTTTTATTTTAATGAAGCTTTTCTGATGCAACATTTTATGACGCACGTTAAAAATGCTGGATGATAAAATGTCTCAGGTGAAGCGAACGAGCGCTGAAAGTCAGTTTGATTTGGTTTTGTTTGGTTTTCAGTAAAAATACGACACGATATCAGTAGTGATGATTGAGTGATTGAAAGTCTCTTCTCCTCTTTTCCTCCTTTCTTTCCTCTCCACTCCTCCATTTCCCATCACTTCTCTCCTCCTCGTCTGTCCTTTCCTTTTCTCCTTTCCTCTCCTCCACTTTCTGTCTTTTCCTTTACTTTCATTCCTTCCTTTTCATACTTTTCCCTCTTTTTTTTCCTTTCATCTCCTCACCTCTCCTCTTCTCTTCTTATTGTTTTCCATTCCCTGTCCTCCTCTCTCCTCTCCCCTCTCCCCTCTCCTCCTCCAGGTGTGCTGTCCGGCCATGACAACAGGGTGAGCTGCACCGGCGTCCCAGGTGACGGCATGGGTGTCTGCACAGGATCCTGGGACAGCTTCCTCAAACTGTGGAACTGAGGCGTCCTGGCGGAGGAAACCCCCTGGAGAGGGAGAGGAGGAGGAGGAGGAGGAGGAGGAGAGGAAGAGGAGGAAAGTGGGAGGAAAAGGGTGAAGACAGGGAGGAGAGCGGTGAGGTTGGAGGATATCTGAAGCCGACGTTTGAGCGCAGGCCTTCCTCTCTTTCTCTCTCCCTCTCTGCCTCTTCCTCGTTCATGTATGCAAAATATGAGAGGTTGCGAATGAGTCAAGTTGTATAAATGGCATCAGGTAAAGAGTCCACGATGCATCCCGCTGTACGTACACGAGTTTTATTGACGTCGAGACGATTTAAAAAACTGGGAAAAATAAAGACCTAAAACATAGCACGTTATTCCAAATGATAATCGAGCAGGACATGAGCTCTTACTGAGAATGTCAATTAAACGCATTTAGATTTTTGACAATAAAAAAAAGAAAGAACACGTGAATATTGAAAATACAGTGAGACTGTAGGCTTACAGACTTATTTTTATTGTAACTGAGATCTTTGACCTGTAAAAGAGCTCTGCACTTATCTAGAGAAAGATTGATATGTAAATTTATTTGTATTTTATAGTTTAAAACATTAGGATGGACAGTGGATGTACAGTGTCTTTTTCTTTCTTTTCTTTTCTTTTCTTTTTTTTTTTTTTTTTTCTTGGGCTGCACATATCCAGAGTATATGTGAATGGGAGTATTTGTGATGAGCCGCCATCTTGGGTCCCCTGCTAACAACCAGCAGACTTTGATCCAAGATGGCGGCCGCTGTTTCCCCGTCGCACCGTGAAAATCCGATGATGCATCCAGACGAAGTGAAGGTTCAGAGGTGGAGCGAGGCTGGCGATGCTGTGAGGGCGGCTGCCGGGTGGCGGTCTGACCTGTGAAACACTCTGTAAAGACCTGTAAACTTTATTTTCCTCCCCTGGGCTCAGCTACATTTTGTAGTACTTTTACACTTGTGCAGTTCCTCTGTAAAAAGACGAAATGTTTGTTGAAAATCTTTCTAATAAACATAGAATTCTGCATTAACACCATGTCAGAGTCTGTGTTTGTGTGTGTTAACGGATCGGGATGATCATTAAACAAATGAACTTATAAACATGGACGCAGGAGGAGCATCCTGGGAGTCCAAATCTGGCAAATTGTGGATATTTTACAGGCTGATTCCTATTTTTTTTAACATCATTACATATTTTGTATAAATCTGACAACTTTTAGGCTAATAAAAAAATCCTAAGGAACAAGTTTTGAAAGCAGCTTTCAGGATTTTGCATTGATGAATACACTTAAAGGGCTATAAAATAGAGCAATAAACTGAATGAATAAAATATATTAATATAAAAATTGTCCAAATCAATTCTTCTACAGGAGAAGAGATGGCCCTGTGTGCTGTTGTAAGAAAATAATGAACCATACGGAGGGAAGGACCTGTGCATTTATGATTATTGTGCTTAAATCCGCTGCTTACGTGGCGTGAAGCGTCAGTGTTGCTGCCATGGTGTCGTGCTGTGTGTTGACCTGAACTCTGTTTGAGGTGTCCTGATATAACATTTTAAAGGACACCTGGCAGCCAATCAGAAGCAAGTATTTCCCATGTCAGGTATGGAGACTTTTAAAGAGGATTTAAGGCTGATTTCTTCATGTTTTAGTAAAAGATTATTATCATGAGAGATAAGATAAAACTTTATTGATCCCATGCTGGGGAAATTAAGTTATTACAGACAGCAAGAATAAAAGGAGACATAGAACAAGAAAAAAAAGATACAGGATAAAATCAAAAATAATACCAACTTCATATATATGCAGAAGGCAAAGAATAACATCCACCTGACCATGTTTGTTTATTAATTACTCAGTTTATTTCACTTTATATAAAATATTTTATCTTGGGTTTAACTCTTGTCCATTAAAAAGATGTCTGATAAAAAAAATGTCCTCTATTTCACTGTAATGGGGACAAATCCAACCTACTCAGATTATTAAAAGTGCACCTTTAAAAATGAAAAACTGTGTGGTGAGTTATTTTTTGTTTCGTTTTTAATGGCCAAAGCAGTGAGAAATGTATAATGATAATAATGATAATAGTTTTTACAGGATGGGACCATTAAAGGATGACAGTATGTTCCTGAAACATCGTGTTTCCCTCACAGACAGGGTGACGTGTTTAAAGTATAAAAAGCAGAAAAATTAAATACTAATGTAAAAGAACAGGTTGTCTGTCCACGTTTGAACAGCAGGTGGCGGTAATGCGCCATAAAGCAGTTTGACCAGCGGCATAAACCCACAGAAGAAGAAGGAGCTCCTAACGGTGTTGGGTTCTGATATTTCCGACAGCACCTGACGTACACACCAGCCGGAGCCGTCCTGCAGGTGAACTGACCCTCCGGACACCCACCAGCAGCTCTCCTCACCGGGCATCCGCCACCATCAGCCGGCCATGGCGCTCCGGAGGTTCTTCGTGGGAGGAAACTGGAAGATGAACGGGAACAAGGAGAGTCTGGAGGAGCTGATCACCACCCTGAACACCGCCAGCCTGCACGACCAGACCGGTGAGTGACCCACGAGTGCGTCCCGCAGGTCCGCTGTGGCCCTGCACAGATCAATCGATCGATAGTTAGATCGTAATCGATGAAGAACCAGTCAGTGAGGAGATGCTGCTGCTCAGGTGACACAGTGACATTGGGAGTCACGTGATCAGGATGCGTTGCATAAAGGCCTCTGAGGTTTCTGTCTTCAGCGGAGGATAGTAACTAAGTACATTTACTCAAGTACTGCACTTGAGTATAAGTACTTTAGTTGAGTATTGCATTTTCCACTTTATACCAAAAAGTCCTGCATTCATAATCTTCAAAGTTTTAGCATCACAGTATACTTCGTGTACTAAAAGTAAAAGTACTCAGAGTCATACGTAACTTGTTGTTGGATTATAATTAATGATGCATTCATGTGTTCATCAGCTTCTTCATACACAGCTGTGTTTAATAACACATCATAATTTCACTGTTTATTTATGGTTCTATTCTTCTGATTCCTCTTTAATTTGTAGATTGGGATTTTACATAATTCCAGTTCGCTGTCCTGCGGCCACGTCCCATTTCAGATGAATCGGAGCTGTTAGTTCCACCAAAGACTGATTTCCCATCTGAACTGCTCAAATATATTTTATTTTTTCCCCTCAGATTTAACTTTGAATCTAACTGAAGCTAACTGTATGAAGAAGTTCAAACTCGCTCCACCTCCAGCAGCTGCAGCTGTAAAATGTGTTTACAGTTCTCTGTAAAAGTATTTCATGCAGCAAAGCGTCCTCTGTCAGTGTTACTGTTATTCTTACTTTTACCCAAATCTGAAGATGATCAATTACTAATCAGTCAAAGCAGAGAAAAGCAGACTTTAACCATCAATCAGCTGTTTGATGTTACTTTTTTCATCTTTATTTTTATTTTTGAAATGTCATTAAACTTGATTAAAATGAACACAGGAGCCTAAACATGTTGCTCCAGTGCTTCAGGACCCAAATGCTCATTAAATTGACGGACAGCAGGACTGTTGATGGAGGCCGTGGGCGGGACCATCAGCGTGACACTGGGGGGGTTGATGAAGAAGAGAATAAAAGGTGCAAAGAGGAAGAGAAAAGTCACGACGAACCAAAACAGCAAACCTTCTGCTTAATCTTCAGAGGTGGTGTGTGCCGCTCCCTCCATCTACCTGGACTTTGCTCGGTCCAGTCTGGATCCCAGGATCGGTGTCGCCGCCCAGAACTGCTACAAGGTGGCCAAGGGAGCGTTTACAGGAGAGATCAGGTGACCAGGAAGTCCTCCGAAGGACGCCTCTTCTCTTTTTAATACTGCTGCTGCTGCTGCCTGTAACACCAAAGTTCCCCTATGAGGGATTAATAAAGTGCTGTCTTATCGTATCTTATCTTATCTTATCTTATCTTACCTTACTTTACCTTATCTTATCTTATCTTATCTTATCTTAACACCTTCTCTCCCTCCAGTCCGGCCATGATAAAGGACTGCGGGGCAGACTGGGTGATCCTGGGACACTCTGAGCGCCGCCATGTCTTTGGGGAAGGTGACGAGCTGATTGGTCAGAAGGTGAGACACTTCTGACGTGTGTGTGTGTGTGTGTGTGTGTGTGTGTGTGTGTGTTGGATGACAGTGTTTAAAGACACATATCTCTAAAATCTCTCATCTTAATTGGAGATGATTGGTGCTGACCGCTGCACCTGCGAGTGTTCAGACATTAGTTTTTATCTGAGGTCCCTCACAGTCAAGTCAAGGCTCGAGTCAGCCGAGTCCGAGTCGAGTCTCAGGTACAAATTTTCAGATCTCAAGTCTGCGGTAAGTCGACGTGCTGCTTTGCTCGCGCCCGTCTGTTGACTCTGTGGTTGGTCCTCAGGTGGCTCACGCTCTGGAGAGCGATCTGGGTGTGATCGCCTGCATCGGGGAGAAGCTGGAGGAGCGCGAGGGAGGCACCACAGAAGAAGTCGTCTACGCTCAGACGCAGGTCATTGCAGGTGAACAAAGGAAACAACAAAAGCATCTCTGCCCTTTTTTTCACGTGTCGATTACCTGCTTTTCCACAGGTGTTTCTGTGCACTGACGCAGGTTTCCCACCAAAGAACATCAGTGTTTTTATCTCTTCTTCAGTTTAAATTTCGTTGGCTTTTTTCCTAAATATAATCTGTGAAACACGTAAAAAATCAACGACACACTTAAGACATTATTTTACTGATGATCTCTCCCTGGTTGCGTCCTCGCCTCATGTAGCCTAATTCTGCCTCTAAGTAGGCTACACGCTCATTTAAAATGCAAATAGGTCAGTGGTCTCTGCTGCTGGAGACATGTCTGGAGACACGTCGTCTTGTTCCTCTGTGAAGGAAAGCGTGCAGCTGATGGATCTCTGCGGTGCTGCTCAGCCTTTAGGATGCTTTACTCATCAGAACCGCTCCGTCATATTCAGCTGCTTTGTTATGATGTTTGTCCTCTGAGCCGCTCAGTGATTTCAGGTGTTTCGCCTCAGTGTGGACGTTTTCATGGCTCCATCATGCTGAACATGAGGAAACGTCTTTATAGAGGCTGGCTTGTAAAGAGTTCAGCTCGTCGTCTGATGGCGGGATGATGTTGTCTTCCAGAGAACGTGAAGGACTGGGGCAAAGTGGTGCTGGCGTACGAGCCTGTGTGGGCCATCGGCACGGGCAAGACGGCCACACCTGAACAGGTAACGCTGACTCCTCCGTGTGTTCGCTGCAGTGTGTTCAGACACCAGCGTTTACGTGTTGGGTGTTTCTGCCTTCGCACGCCCGCAGATCCAGTTTCTCCAGCGTGAACTCAGCTGGCTGCCAGCTGCCACCACAACCCACGACGCGCTCACACCTGCAGGCTGCACATTCAGCTGCTGTCAGCGGGTTATTTTTACCTAAAGCAAAGGATTACCCTCCTTATGTGTGTGTGTGTGTGTGTGTGTGTGTGTCCAGGCTCAGGAGGTCCATGAGAAGCTGAGGGCGTGGCTCAGAGCCAACGTGTCAGACGACGTGGCCGACTCCGTGCGCATCATCTACGGAGGTCAGTGATTGGCTGTCGCTCATTGACTCATCTTTTAGCATCTTTTTAGGACAATATTGTAATTCTAATTTTTTTTTTTAAGGCAGGAAGTCACAGCGTTTTTATTTTTTTAATTGTTTTTAGTCACATTGTAAAAAGCAGTCTGTATGTAGCCTGACAAGCAGAACCCAGGGCACAGAGGTCCGCGCCGGTCTGGCAGCACACATGGGCGTCTGAACATGTTTGTGACGTCACAGCACACTCAGTAGATGCTCTTCTTGTTCGACCTGATTGGCCGACCTGAAGTCTGCCACCATTTGCCGCATAATCGCCTTTTTTCCTCTCCGCCTTCCAGGTTCAGTGACGGGAGCGAACTGCAGGGAGCTGGCGTCTCAGGCCGACGTGGACGGCTTCCTGGTGGGCGGAGCTTCCCTGAAACCAGAATTTGTCGACATCATCAACGCACGTGCGTAACGGAAACAGGAAATGGCTCCGTGCGGATCAATGAAAGCACCCTCCCTTTAGATGGTCGCCGTGTGTGTGCAGGCCGGCCGACTGATCCACAGACAGTTTTATTCTGCTAATATATGTTGAGTCAGGTCAGTTCAGGACGGTAGAGTTCACTAAGTGTCAGTTCTCTTTTGTTTTGTTGTTGTCTCAACTCTTTTTTGTCAGTCACACTACTTTGTTTTCTCATAGTGATGCAGGATGAAACATGTGTTCGCTGCAAGGCTTTAAGACACATCAAGAAGTCAGGAAACATCTGGAAAATGGAAACATTAGAGGAAAGAAGTCGTTATGATATTATTAATGATACGATACTGCTGTTATTTCCAGCCCGGGTTGTCTTGTGTGTTGACTGTGTAATGTTGTATTAACGATGCGCTCACTCTCGCTCCACTGCACGAACGTGAAGAGTCAGTTATTGTGAAGTTGTCACCAATAAGCACTAAAGCTTCGTGTGGTAAACCTGCACTTTGCCGACTGGGCAGCACATTAAAGAGCAGGATGTGACCAGTGGAAGAGCTGAATGAATAAAGAAATAAAACGTGGGCAGAGGCTTCGTGTTGTGTTTACTTGCTGTTTGGATCCCAAACCTTTTTTGGCTTCTGTCACCTTAATCAGATCAGACCACATGAGCCCGATACTGGCACGACCCAGCTGACCTGGAGTCAGCTTTTATCCTGCGTGACCGACGAAGGTGACAATAAAACGAGCGTGACCGAAGTTTGACAGCTTCTTCGTGTTCCAGACGGAGCTCGGCGTGCTGCACATCATCTCTGCAAGATGCTAACTTATAACAGAGTATTTATAAGCTGTGGTATTATTACTTTTACTCAAGTAAAAGATCTGAGTACGTCTTCCATCACTGCTGATAAAGTGGCAGAAAGAGGAAATACTGAAGAACTCATCGTATACTTCAGTGTACTGGAGATGTGATTTAAGTACAAGTCAGTACAAGTACACGCTTAATTTACTATGTCTGACATATACTTTTAAAAAGTGTACTTCTGAATAGATGTCATTACTTTATTGGAAGTGTATCATAAATTGTACTTAAGTGTACTTATAGAAAGTGTACAAAACCTCAAATACTTTTAATAGTAATAAAGTGTACTTGTGAAACTATTATGCTTAATTAAAGTGTACTTTAATTTCACTTCATTTGAAGTATGTGTAAGTATATTTCCAACACATTGGTGATACACAATTGTCCTGCGAGTCTCGAATGCTCATGAATCCTGATTTTCTCCAGTGTACTTCAGTACACTTAAAGTTTGGAAAACCTACTATTTACACTTCAAGTATACTCAAGTATTACTCAAGTGGTACTCAAGGACTACTGGTGTACATTTACGTATACTTGAAGGCCAAAAAGTAACACGAAGTGTACTTAGTACATTCTTCAAAAGTATCATTTAATATTTTATCTCAGAGGAGAAGAGTGTACTTTGTGTCTGACAGTTTTAGTTACTCGTTTCTTTTCAGATTACAATTTGTCATACTCTTCCTGTCCAGTGAAAACCACGTATCTCCAGATGTACTGAATCTGATGTACTGAAGGATGAAGTGAAACTTCTCCTCCTTCTTCAGCTAAACAAACTCTTTAAAAAGCCTCTTGGATCAGCTGAAAATGCATCGTCACAAAGCTGAAAACAGCCTGTTTGTCTGAGCTCGTCAGGCTTTTTGGAGATACGTGGTTCTCACAGGACGGCCACGCTGCAAACATGTGACGATCTTCCAGAATATGATGCACTGCTGCAGATTAAAGCAGCCAGCAGGATATAAAGCACCACCAGTGCTCACGCTCATGATGTGAAGCTCAGAGCTTCATTATAAATAATAATGAA
Source organism: Chaetodon trifasciatus (assembly GCA_037975065.1). NCBI lineage: Eukaryota > Metazoa > Chordata > Actinopteri > Chaetodontiformes > Chaetodontidae > Chaetodon > Chaetodon trifasciatus. The sequence goes on from JBBMOE010000093.1 coordinate 40,799, forward strand.
ATTATAAGACACAGACACCAAACATGTCAGACTCACTTTTCAGAACAGACATCTACACACTGCGTGTGTGTTTTTGCAGCAAACTGTGGGGATATTTAAAATTACAGCTGCTGAGAGAGTTTACTGATAATTACAACATAATTTAATTTAAGTGAATTCAGGAAAACAGACTGAAGTGAACAAGAAACAGACGCAAAGAAGACAAAAAGCTTTGAACTGTGATTGAAATTGTAAATTAACATCTTTTTATTTCACATATTTTCACATTATTTTCAATGACAAGCGTTCTTTTTTTAATTCTCTTTCATCTTTTTAGACACAGCTATTCTATGGACATTCAGGAGGAACAGAAGGAATGAAGGGATTCAGGTTTTTTTTTGTTTTTTCTTCTTTTTCTTCAGGACTTCAAGCATAAAGGACAAATAATCAGAATCACTTCAGGGCGGGAAGAAAAAGAGGGTTTGAAACTGAGAAACGGACACGACGAGAAGGAAAAGGAGGCGAAAAGAGGTGGGGGGGGGGGCAGAGGTGGGCGGAGTGCAGGTACGTCAGTGTCCAGGTGAGTGTGTGACACAGCTCAGTGTGTAAGTGTTCAGGTGTTTGTGTGGTTTTCTTGTTTTTTCACTCGGTCCCTGAAACTGTTTCTCTCTGCGAGTGCGTCGTCCTCTTTTGGTGTTTTTAAATGTATTTTCATCTCTTTCAGTTGCGTGCTTCAGTCTACGTTATTCTATTATATCTCTACTTATTTGTCTCTCTGTTTTTACAACAATAATCTTTATTTTCGCAGGTGTGTCCTCTGGCTGTACATGAACTATTCCTTTAAAACTACAGTAACAGTGCATGTCTGGCTTAGAAATTAGATATTTTTATGGTATTCCCCTGCAAGTACATGAGCGCAAGTTGCATTTACGTACTCTGTGTGTGTGTGTGTGTGTGTGTGTGTGCATACAGCATCGTCTCTCTACCTATAAGTGCATAATTTCTTTTCTTTTCTTTTTTGCTTGGCTCTTTTGCTCGTGTGTTTTTTCATGAATCTGTGTGATCTTACGTTGTGCATGGCTCGCTCCATGTTTGCACTGTCAGTGTGTGTGTGTGTGTGTGTGTGTGTGTGTGTGTGTGTGCGTGTGAGTCATTCGTCTGTCAGTTTCACAGGGCGCTGGGGTTCCTGAAGTTATGGCCTGCAAAGCGAGCCTGGTCGCCCAGCTCCTCCTCGATCCTGCACAGAAGAAAAGACGAAGAGCAGAGAGAAATGATTTCAGAGCCGCAAAAAAAAAAAGAACATTTCTATCTGAAAAACAGTGTTTTTAGCAGAGAAGAGTGAATCATCCTCAGCGCCGAGGTGTCAGCTGTGCTCCAAAAAGTGACAAATTAAAACTTAAAAGCTAAAACCAAGCGAGCTCTTCTTCCAGCAAACCTACAAACTCCTTAAAGTGACATTTTGGACTGAAAAGACGAAGCTGATGTTCTGTTTTCTCTTATTGTCAGCAGAGCTCTCCATCTCACTTACTGGTTCCTCCTGAAGACATTCATCTTTAAAAACACAAATATAAAGCGTCATTTTTTAATAAAACAGCTGCTCACTGGATCAAACCAACAGGAGGGATCAGCACATTTGTTGGGGACTATTTTCAGTGGCGGATTAAGACACATTTGGTGCTTTAGCGAGGGGCAGCAGGAAGCTTCATGTTATGTTATGTTGTGTTATGTTATGTTATGTTATGGATTTTAAATGCCAAATGAAAACAAATGAAAGAGAGAAACAAAGTGAAATACAACACTGATTATTATTTGTGTTTACTTCATATTAATGCATTTATTATGTCACAATTCAACCAAAACAACAGAATCCTCCTCACATAAATGAACTCATTTTGACGTAAGTCCTTGAGATGATTGAAAACTCGATGTTGGAATTCTCCCTCTGAGAAGCGACGTGTCACCTCTCTCCAGTATAAATAACTCATTTCTCTCCTGTGCACGTGTGCACGCTTGACTGCACTGATTAGCGTTTATCGCTGGTTAATGCCCCTGTAAGTCCCTCCACCCCCCCAACCTCTCCCGCGTCTCCTCGGCAGTCCGATGGGATTACAACGCTGAGCCGATCCCACCTCCTCCTCCTCCTCCTCCTCCTCCTCCTCCCCTGCTCCTGCTGCTGACTGGCTCGGACACATGGGGTGACACCGGCGCTGCTGTCGCCTGTCACGTCAATTAGCCCAGTGATGCCAAGAGGCATGTTGCAGCAGAGCTGCTGCCAGATTTGGAGCCCAAAAGAAGCCGCAGAGCACGTTAAAAAAGTGGGAATTTAATATTTCACTGAGCGGGAACTGATCGTACCTTCAGCAGTTTCTAAATGTCATTATTGTTTTTTACAGTTCAACACATTTTAAAAACTGTAAAGACAAAGTTGCAACCCAAACTTTTCTGCAGGTTTATATGAAGTCTTGATAAATTACGATAGAATAGAGAGTAATAAAACGCAATAAAATCATTAGAAATTAAATTCTGCTGCCCTAAAAGTCTTTAATTTCCCTCCAAAAGAAGAACTTCTGACGTATCATTCACTGTTGTTCATAATGCAGAACCTGAAAGAGAATATGTGTGCATGTCATCACACACACACAACACACTTTCTTTATTTTCATCTCCTTTGATTCACAAACTTTTATTTTCCTGATAACCAGACTTAGAGTTACTGACTGCTGACCCTTCAGCCTTCAGGTGTGTTTCTGGGTGTGTCGTCAAGGCAACTGGTTGCAGCTGAGAGATGGGAGTGGCCTCGGGTTTATAAAGCCGCTGCTCCAGTTTCCTGTCTCTTAGGACAGCGTGCACGTGTGCTTCCAGAAGCTTAAGCCACATATTTAAGGTGAAATGTGGAATTCTGTGCTACTTTTCATTCTGTTTTGCATCCCAGGGTTCAGTTCAGTCAGATCAAACAGAGACGACTGCATCTGCAGCACACTCACCTCATGAGCTGGTTGTACTTAGCCAGCCGCTCAGATCTGCAGGGGGCGCCAGTCTTAATCTGCAACAGAGAGCCGGTGAAGGTCTCAAATTATCGTCTTTGCAAACATTGTGTATGTAGTGGTTCCACTTAGGGTTCAGGAAAGCCTCCAGGTTGTGTGTGTGTGTGTGTGTGTGTGTGTGTGTGTGTGTGTGTGTGTGTGTGTGTGTGTGTGTGTGTACCTGTCCAGTGCAGAGCCCCACCACCAGGTCAGCGATGAAGGTGTCCTCCGTCTCTCCTGAACGATGGCTGACCATCACGCCCCAACCGTTCGCCTGAGCCAGTTTACACCTGAGAGACAAGCAGACAGTTTATTTCTAAAATTAAAAAAAATATATTGAAGGATGAACATATATGAGGGGTTTCCACCTCGGTGTCCTGATGTGACCGCATGCCTTCACCTCATAAACAAACCATGGAAAAGCATCCAGGAGGAGTGAGAGTGAGGCTGCACGTTATCTTAACTTGCGTTGTTTTTTAGCTGGAAACTCTTCTCGTGCACGCGGAGCAGCAGCTAATCAACACGTGGAGGTAAAAACTGTGCACAGAGAGGCTCCTTCTGTCTGAAACATGGTGCATGATGAATAATGTGCTGAATAAAACATCAAAGTCAGCAGGAAGCAGCCCTGATATTTAAAGTTTATATGTTCGCCTTTGTCTTTTGCAGCAGCTGAGGGCGTTGCAGGTTTTCATATCCTCTCATACGGCTCACACTGCCTGTTCTTCTGCTTTCATGCAGCTTTCAGATTCAACTATACTATAAAGTGCATGACACATGTCAGCCGCTAATTCTCAGCATGAACGCAGGGTGCAGACCGTGCGTGAGTTCAGATGCTCATTAAAACATCGCGCACGTCTGCTTAACGTGATTATTCTCGGTGTTAATTCGTCTGACCGTGATTTACTTGTGACTGCAGCTCATTTGACACATTAACCTGCTAACCACATGAAAATGAAGACCGCGCTGATGCCTCGGGTCAAATTTGAGGTTTTAATCAAATGAAAAAGCCCTCGTTCAGTTTCCCACTCAGCCCGCTGAGCTGATAGAGGAATATATCAGATTAACGATGCAGGAAGCTTTTCGTGTGACGGGCGCGATGCATCATCTTTACTGTCACCGGCGTCGTTTCCCTCATTTTATCTTTCTCCCCTCCTCCTGCTGTAATCCAGCCACACTGCCATGACTGATAGCTTCATAACCCTGAGTGACGTTTCGTTAAGTCTGAGATTGATGACACACATTCACGAATGGAGTACACAGTCTCTCCACAAAGACATCAACAAATATGAGATGCGTGAGCAGTCGCGGCCAGCAGCATCGATGTGTTTGACTGACAGCGAATCTTCATACGAAAAAGCTCCCGCCACTTCCTGTCCTTCATTAATCTTCTGTAAAGGTCCGTTTGCCGCTGCTCGTCTCCGGCACAAGGTCAACATGGCTGACAGGTAATGATGTGAAGTGACTGACAACACGCTGGCCGCCTGTGTGTGTGTGTGTGTGTGTGTGTGTGTGTGTGTGTGTGTGTGTGTGTGTGTGTGCGCCACATCTGTGAACGATGGCAGGGCAGCTGTTTCTCTCTGTATCTCCCTATAGGCCTCTCTGTCATGTCAGCCAAGATGGATGACCTTCTTTGGTCAGCCCAAGTTCACCGGCGTGCCCGAGGCGGCCATGTTTTTTTTCTTTTGGTGAAGAGAGTGTGTGTAGCGTGTGTGTGGCGTGTGTGCAGCGTTTGCACTGACAGTGATGAGATGTGCACAGCCTGCAGGCCTCCTAACGAGGCCGATTTTATCACTTCAGTGGTGGATTTGACCTGTTTCTACGTTATATGTCAGTTTAATCAAAAGCATCTGAGAGCAGATGTAAGTTATACTGAACAGCAGCTTTAAGTGTGTTTTCAATTTGTGCGTTAAAAGAAAGTCGAAATATTGCGAAACGCTTGGCCGAGGTGGAAAATCTGATTTAGCAATAAAAACAAAATGCAAAGTGCAGAGGAAGCGGACTAAGCAGATAAATGTTGAACCTCCGAATTAATACAGATACAAACTTTAACGTCGTGTTTCCGTCACATTTCCAGGTTGTTTTCCTCCGTCAGAGGTTTGACTGCAGCTCCTTTGTCGCAGCCTCTCCTTCTTAAATTAGAGCCTCCAGTTGTTTATCTCAGTGAACCAACTCCTGCTTAAATTTTTGTGCTAAATTTGCTTTAAAGACATCACCATGAGCTGACCTGACTCATTCATTTCATTCAGTCTTTATGTTGATATATATTTAATATCAGCACGCTATGAAATCGTGCATCTAGTGAATCTTTAACACATTTAGATTTTGAAGCCTGAAATTGTGAAATATTTTAAATGGGAGCTAAAAACTGAGAAGCCTTGTTTTATTTTGGAAACAGTCTCCATGAAAACTGCCGTGTGTGCACAGACGTGTTTAAGTTGAATTCTTTCAATAAAATTTTTCCTGTGTTTGAACCTAAGAATAAAGCAAACGTACGCCTGTATGGCCTCAGTGACGGAGCCGATCTGGTTGACTTTGAGCAGCAGGCAGTTGCAGGCTCGCTCCTCGGCAGCTTTCTCTATCCTCTTGGGGTTAGTCACCGTCAGGTCATCCCCCACAACCTGGATCCCCACCTGGGCCGTGAGGCGGGACCAGGCCTCCCAGTCGTCCTGGTCGAACGGGTCCTCGATGGACACCACTGGGAAGGAGGGACGAGGGGGGAAAAGTTAATGAAAGTTGTTTTGCATCTGGCTGAAGATCAACAAAAACAACCAATCTAGTCCACCTGGGTAGTTGTTGACGAAGCCCTGGTAGATGTCAGCCAGCTCCTCGGCAGTGATGTGTCTCCCTGAATCAGGAGGGGATTTGAAGTCCAGGTCGTATTTCCCCTCGCGGTAGAACTCTGAGGCGGCCACGTCCATCCCGACCACCACCTTATCCGTGAAGCCGGCCTTCTCGATGGCCGTCTGCAGCAGGTCCAGAGCTGAGGAGTGAGACCGAGAGGGATGAAGAAGAGGAGAGCGATGAAGACGGGAGGAAACGTAAGACATGATGATGGAAATAATGATGTGCTTATTACTTCTGTGCCCTGGGCTTTGCCTCTCAGGCTACAAACAGCCTAACCCTCAAAGTCCCCAGTCTGCAATGACGCCCTGCCATTTTCTACAGTAGCCCAAAAAGGACAAACCAAACACTGACTCCAACCCGAGCCTTTTGCAATTTCTGCATTTTTCTGTGGCCGCCGTAGATTCTCCTACATGCTTGGAAAGAGGGGAGTGAGGCGAGGTGCATTCAGTTAGCTGCAATCTGCAACCTCGCCACTAGATGCCACTGAGTCCTGCACGCTGGTCCTTTAAAGGTTACAATGCATAGTTTCATTACTGTCACTAAAAGCTGCTACAATCGAATCAAAGCTGCAGCAAATATACTTCAGTCTTTTCAATGAGTGATTTCAGGATGTAAATTAATGATGATGAATTTCACGTTTAAGCAAAACGTTTCATTTGACATAAAAAGATTAAAAGTCAGATTTTCTTGCCAATCCCTCAGAGTCAAAGCGTCTGTAGAAGAGTGATAGACAGTCTGAAGCTGGACTTTAAAGACTCTCACCCTCGCTGTTCTCCAGGATGTTGGGAGCAAATCCTCCCTCGTCTCCCACATTGGTGGCATCCTGGCCGTACTTCTCCTGGATCACCCCCTTCAGCGTGTGGTACAGCTCCGATCCTATCCTCAACGCCTCCCTGAGAGACGGAGAGAAGGAGGAAGAGACGGAAAGAGGCGGCAGGAACAAACATCAGCAGGAGAGAAAGAACCAAAGGTGTAAACGATGAGGGATAACTGAGGGGGAAAGTGGTCTTACTTGAAAGATTCAGCTCCAACAGGGAGAACCATGAACTCCTGCATGGCCAGTTTGTTACCTGCATGGGAACCTCCGTTTATCACATTAAAGGCCTGAAGAGAGGAGAGGAAACAAGGAGAGGAGGTGGAAGAGGGAATGAGAGGACAGAGGAAAGTTCAGTGCAGAACTGCATTCTCAGCTCTGTGTGCATGTTGTGCGGTGAGTTTTTGGCTCTTACAGGAACCGGCAGCACCAGCTCTGTGTTTCCAGCCAGGTCGGCTATGTGGCGGTACAGGGGGACGTCTTTCTCTGCTGCACCGGCCTTACAGATGGCTAGAGACACTCCCAGGATGGCGTTGGCCCCAAACTGAGCTGTTAGACAGGAAATGAATAAGGTCATTTTTTGCCTTTATAACCCATCCTACGGTATTTCTGGAATAACGTTCTTTCTCACGCAGGTTTGTCTTTGTGAGTTTTAACGCTTTTGCAGCAGTTAAACATGTTGGAGGAGCTTCAGGTCGGGCGTGATGAGACGACGAACGTACTTCTCATTCAAGCTTTGCACTCAAAGTTCAGTATTTATTCTGAGAAATAAAAACTCATATTTATTTTAGTTTTTTAAACAGCTAATGTTAACTTGCTACTTTAACCCCAATGCAGTCAGGAGAGGAGACTCTCTGACCTGAGCTCATTTCATCTGTGTAAACCTGGATGTAATTGTGTTTTTCTGCACAGACAGATAATAAATTAAAATCTCTTCGCAGCACATTCAGCTCCAGTTCAGTCTGACAGCTTTTCGTGCGGCTGAAATTAATTTCTCCCAGTGTTATTACTTTCACTGCTGTGTTCCTTGCAGCCAGAAATGATTACTTTGCTTGATTGTGCATCCAAATAAATGAAGAGGGCAGTTATTTCCAAAGGATGTGAGTCTGAGTCGGCCGTGTTTGGAGCAGCGGTGTCTTGTTCTTGTCTGTTTTTCTGCCTCTTGGTGCCACTTTGTGACAAACATGCCTTTGGTGAAACCACTTTTCAGGGTGTGTGTGACTTCACGAGTGGACGCCGAGCGGCCGGAGCGGCAGGCTGGTGGCCTCCGCCGCTGTGATCTTAGTCATCGCGACTTGTTTTGACTCACATTTGTTTTCTGTGCCATCCATCTCGATCATCATGTTGTCCAACTGCTCCTGCTCCGCCACGCTGATGCCCTGCAGACACACACACACACAGAAACACACTGGAATAACACACACACACACACACACAGCGGCAACATTCCCCCAGAAGCCCATTCTGAGTTCTGTTCATTAAGGTTTGAAGCGTCTGTATCATACAAATAACAGATTGGTTTAGGAAAAAAAATCAAATTGTCGTCATTATAACACCACACACACACACACACACACTCACACACACACACACACACACACACACACACACACTGACTGATTTGTCTCTCTGACGGGTCGTTCAGGAACTCGGCTGCTCCTTCCCGCCTGACTGATGACCGAAATTCATTTCCCAGCAAAACATCTGCTGCTGGAGGAGATTACCCATACTGCACTGCAGCGGATATCTGATTCATACTATTGTACTCACACACACTCGTACACTTTCTTACACTCATAGCCACACACACACACACCTCATTCACTTTTCCTGTCACTCACTCACTCACAGTTTTTTCTCACACAGACACATTGTCATCATCTTTCTTCACAGTATCTCTGCACACACACACACACACACACACACACACACACACACATTTAACTTCACCGTTACCGATAGCTGAAAAGACTTTATCTTAATCTCGCAGCTTCCTGTCTGCCCATCCAGATGTGATCTGCACATGGATCGACTGAACCTGCGCTCAGCGTCACCTGCTGTTCAAGGTCACTTCGTTCACATTTAAAGTCCAAACTGGACATTTTCAGCCTCACTAACTGACACAGTCTGACCATGACACCGCGGAGACACGTCAGCACAACATCCTTGACATCACTCACAGGTTTCGAAAGGGATGTTGGGCCTGGGGTCGTCTTCATAAAGCCACTTTCTGCCCAGTTCTGTTAGAATTATAATGGTTTCTAAGGATTTCCCCTTTAAAATTAAGACTAGATCACAGTTAAGATAAAAGTTATTCACAAAGCATCTCAGCCCTTAAGAAAAACCCCACTAGGAGGACTTTTCAAAGGATTTTCTTCAGCAGAGGAGAAGATGGCAGAAAGACAAAGAGGTCGGAGAAACAGTCGCCAAACACTCGAGTGAGTTAATGAAAGGCTGCAGATTAGATGGTGATAATGTTTTTGGTCGATCTCATTAGATGTGCTCAGATCTCCCACCAGCACAATAACATCAGCAGTCACAGAAACTGATGAAGGCTGAGTCATTTCCCCCTGTTAACTGATCAATCAAATACATTAAATGCCGAAATCACCAGCATTGTCAATAAAAGGAAGAACTGTTAGCATGTGAACAAATGGCGGTGCAGGTAGGCCTGTGTTTCCAGACGGTCTGTAGGCTGCTTTTAATGTGTGGCTTATTATTTATTCAACATGTTCATCGTTCATCACATAAAACAGGATTCATAATTACAGCATGTCTCAACAGAGACTATATGGTTTCATCTGTTCAGTGCCTCGTCCCTAAGAGTGCATTTTTATTTTCCTCCCCTATTTTTTTAGCCGATCACACCTTTTAACTCACTTAAGTGCTTTCTGTTGAGATTCTGCCAAAAATACAATTTTCAGTGGTGCTACAACTTGAAAAACTGGCAAATACAGAGAACAACAGTCAGACTTTGTATATTTAAATATGGTTATTGACAAATACACTGTGTTAACATTTTGGTGACTTACAGAGGCTATAAGAGCCGGACCAAGAGTATCGTTGATGTGCCCGACTGCCTTCAAAACGCCTGGAAGAGAGGACAAATGAAGGTAAGCGAGTCAGAAAAGGGAAATTACAGCAAATAGAATGAGAGCTGGAGGAGGAAAAGGACAGATTTAATACAAGCTCTGCAGCTCAAAGCAGATATTAGCCTTTTTTTGTTTTTAGCTTATTGTTTCAGTTTTTCAGATACACCTGGACTGTATGGTTGAGTCCTTCTGGCTCTCATCAGCCACCTTGTTATTAAACCTCACGTCGCCATTTTCAGCAAACAAGCTCCGTTAAGAGGATAGTTTGACACTGTCATTGATGCTATCATGACGCCTGTATGCTAAATTAAGCTAGTGCTAGCAGGCAGTTAGCTTCAGTTGATCTGTCTCCGTACCTTTGCCCTTGTAGCGGCTCTTGTCTCCATCTCGGAGCTCCAGAGCCTCGTAGATCCCTGTGGATGCTCCGCTGGGCACCGCAGCCCTGAACAGACCTGAAGATCAGACAGAAAGGGAAAGAATGAAGGTTTGAAATGCGAGAAACGGACAAAGGAGAGGAGGAAAGCTTTGTGCGGTCCATAGTTTTAAACGTGCACGTTTTCCTTTGTTTGACTTCAGTTCCAGGATTGTGATGTTCAGGTGTTCATCTGTGCGTTGCCGTTCCACACATTTCATCTTCTACAGTAACTCCTGACAGAGAAATCTAAATAAATCTAATCTAATCTCACCAGTAAATAAAGTTTAAACTAAAATTTCATTTGATTTGACATCCTCATCATACAGAAGACTCCAATCCCAACTTTCACTGAACTGGGAACTGATTGATCTGGACAGAGGTCAAATGACGGTCGTTTGATGTCAGAAACAATTTACAATTACAGCCCAGATGCTGTTGCGCTGCCAAGCTTTCTTAATGCTCTTTGGCAAATTTCTGACATGATTAATGTGAGCAGACACCGTCGTGGTGAGCATCATGTTATTTTCTTCCTCTGATATTTGCAGACAGGCGCGGCGGCGGTCACCTTTCTCTGTGCGAAGGTCCACTTCCACAGTGGGGTTTCCCCGGGAGTCCAAGATCTCCCTGGCAACGATGCTGACGATCGACATCCTGAGAGACACGGAGAAGAAAAGAGGCTTCGTTATGATGCTTTATCCTGTGATGTGTGTCACGAATCCTGATGGAGAGACGGTTCATTTTTGACAGTGATATTGACGGTTATGTCGACTTCAGACTGAACTGAAAACGAGGGAGAAAGGAGAAGGGAGAGAGAAATCTTCATGGCCAAGAAGGTCTATTTTTACACTGCACACACACACGCGCGCGCACACACACACACACACACACACACACACACACACACACAGAACAGCCTGCCAGGGGAGACATGAAATACCATCACTGCAGATTCACGGTGAAAATCAAAGCTCACCACAGAGGACTGGGTTGTGTCACACACATATACAAACTCACACACACACACACACACATACACACAGTCATGTTTCCATCATTTTTGGGGACACTGCATTTCCTGGGGACTTACCCTAACCAGAACTAGAACCTAACTGTAACCTAAACCTAACCTTACCTGAAGCTTAACCCCAGTCTTTACCCTAAAATTTAATGATTTACATGACAGAGATTTAAACAGCGTAATCCTCTTACATAGAGATTTAGTGGCAGATTTGTTGTATTGAATTGCATTATGGGAATGTGTGTAGTTCGCATTGATAAAACATCCCACCTGACAACAAACTGGGCCATTTTTTTGACAGTTCGGCAGTTTTGAGGCCATGAAAACAGATTTATGTCCCCACAGCATGAGTAATACATGGCCACACACACTGCGTTTGCTTTTCTGTCTCTGGAAGCAGTTTGCAGTAAAAGTCTCCAGAAACAGAGTAAATTATGCATCTGTTTGCGCTGCTTTCATCCAGGCTTGAAACTGGTGATATTCTCTATTTTTCTTATTGTCAACAAAGCCAAGTAGTGTATGTATCTGTGTCATAGAGCTCCATGTCAACATGCATCATGCTGCTGTTCCCAATACTAGCTCTACTAAATAAATAAAGCTCCAAATGTGTATTAATCCACCGCTGAAAATAGTCCCCAGAAAATTCTCAGTGTCCCAGTCCAAACACCCTGTTTAAACAGGACATACACTGGATTAGGGGCGGTTAAATTATCACAAACTCAAAGAATGATGAGCTAGCGCCTCAGTATCCTGCTAAAATGTACAGAGACAGACGACAGCCTTCACTGGATATTCTGTCTGCACTCTCAGGCTTTTACCTGCTTAAATAAAGAAAACCAGAAGAGAGGTTTTATGGGTGCATTTTAGCCGTCAGTCTGATCCTGGTTCTGCTTTCACAATCATTGTATGTTCTTCTTTCAACCACGGCTGTTTACTGCTGTCGCTTCTTCCCTCCCAGGAGAGCACTTTGGAAAATCCTGCAGCACTAACTCAGGAAAGATGCATCTCTGGGTCCCATTTGATGCTTTGAAAAACAACTTGACCACAAGAGCATTCGTCTGAAGAGGTTAGTGCACGGCAGCTTCAACCTCGGTGCTCAGAAATGCCCCTTTCATACCCAATCATGATACTATCACCTGTTACCAATGAGCCTGTTTACCTGTGGAGTGTCCCAAACAGGTGTTTGTGGAGCGTTCCACATCTTTCCCAGACATTTGTTGTTGCATCACACTGATACAAAAATCAATGAAGCTGATGAGGAAAAACATTAAATATATTGTCTTTGTGCTGTTTTCAGTTGAGATTATGTTACTGTTACTGTTAATAGTTTGAAACTCACTGGTTATTGAGAACATAAGAGGGATTTTACACTCGAACTAAGTGGTGAATTTTCAAATAGCTGCCGTAACCGACCCCACTGTGAAGACATAATTCAGATTAGATGTGATCTCAAGGACAGACATCAGATTTAATTTAAAGAGCACCTGCTTTATGTCCAAAATAAGCTCATTTCACTGCGCAGCCCTTTCTTAGTTTCACTTCTAATCATTAACATGAAAGGACTCGTTTCTCACTGCGAGAGACTGAACCGCTCCACATCACAGATTAAAAATGCATCAATTCTGTTTGATGCATTTTAAATTTCTGTATCACTGTGACATTACTAACGCACACAAACCTAAAGTCCAAAACATTACGAGCTCGTTCCTCACTGTCATTTCACTATCATCCATACTGATCTCCTTCATGAGTGTTTTCTCTCGTCGTCCTCGTTGATATTCCACGCACACAGCACTGCAACGATATGTCAAAAAAGGATTTTTATGCCTTTCTCATCTCTGTAGCGTATTAATACTTCATCGATCGGCAAGGAGCTAAATCTGGCTCCCTGCTGGCTTGCAGAAACGTGTCACTGTACTGAAGTTGTCCTTTCAAATACAGCAGAGATTCATAGCAGAGGGTGTGTCAGCTCCTGTAGAGACATCTTTTCTCATTGTTCCTCTTTAGTGTGCATTAATCAGTGCAAAGCTTTACTGTGTTTCCCTCAGAGAACAAACCAGATATTGTGCCGTTTGAAGTCAACTCCATGGGGAAATTGTATTTCATGCTGCAGTGATTTAAAGCATCCTTTTTTCATGTTGAGTTCGAAGTGCAGGTGCAGATAATTACATTAATGGTGGCTCAGTTTCACTAACGGCAACATGCACATTACAGGGTGTGTATTAACGCGACTCCTTTACATGATGAGAGCTGAGTAAAAAAAGCAAAAAAAGATTCAAACAGCAAAGTCGATAGTTCAAGAACTGTTGATACAGACCTGGAGCCAGAAACCCCTCACACCAGTGTGTATTTGTTGGTGAGCACAAAGGAAATAACCAACAAGTCCTCCAAATTAAACAATAAAATCCATGTTTGTCCATGCCGCCAAGCACAACATTTAAGTAGATTTAAGCACAAAAGTGACTCGTTAGGATCATGGTTTGGGTTAAAGCTTTGTCCTCATGGAGAGAATAATCATAATTTATCAGGTAATTTGCAGGTCAGTACATGATGTCTACGTATTGACTGACCATACGTGACCCACTTTAGCGTGTTTTCTTCTCTTTGCCACTGAAAATGAGGATGTGTTAGCTGTAGCTGAGTGCATGAACGACGCTTTGCCACTTTTTTCTTCAAGTGAGGAAAAGAACATTTTGAGTTCGCATAATCTGCGTGAAATTACATGTTTAAGCACTCTGAAGATCCAGAGATAAAGTGCATGTCGTGCAGGACAGCCAATAAAAACAAGTGGAATATTCATGACATTTAAGGTGTGTTGATGGATTCATGATGTCAACATGATGCAACAGCTGCACAGTGAGTTCAATGATCTTTCCTCAGTCATAGGTCGCCAACTTTAACTTTAAAAAATGAAAAGGCAGCAAAACGTCACTCATCAGTCACTCCCCTGTTCGTTAGCTTAGCTACGTTTCCACAGCCCGTTAGCTCCGCTTGACCTCCGCCTGCACTGTAAGTTTTCCTCTGAATGGATGTTTCAAATGTTGAATGAATGAAATAATTCAAAGCACAAACTGCTTGTGTTCATTCACCTGATGCCACGTTAATTACAATCGACTAGACTCATGGTGGCATCCAATAACACTGAGCTAGATGTTCGGCTGACTGCGTCATGTTATTCTCCACAGTCTAACGTGATCGTGTAACAGTTGACTCGTGTGTAAACTTGCCGCCATAGAAACAGTGATAACATAACCTTCAGACGAGCTTTTTAATGGCGGGGTCTCTCTTTGTATCATCTGTCATTTTGTTGTCTGCTCCTCTATGATTTCTCTCTGGTGTTTATTTGACTCACAGCCTGAGACATTTAAAGCTATGCATTTCTTTCTTTTGCTAGCCTCCCTGCTACCTTTCATCTCTTCCTCCGGGACATAAATCCTCCCGTGTGTTGCTTTTAACCTGCCTCTTAGTCACATTACTCCTCCTGTCTTTTCTCCCCGTCCTCTGACTCCTTCGCTCAGCACTCCTCTTTCGTACCTCCTCTATCCTTCTGAGCGACTCAGGGATATTTCCATCCATTTTACAGCAGCTCTGAACCTTGTTCCCCTCAATGCTGGTCGATTACGATGTCGGCGACCTACGAATTTGTGCTTATTCAGTTCTTACACTCATTGTAAGTCACAGAGGATAAAAGCGTCAGCAAAATGTATAAATGGTGCTCAGCATAAGAAACAGCAGATAAGGCGCCTGACTCGCCGCCAGCATACAGAAACTTCCACACACGGAGTCAAGGGGATTGATGCGTGGGTGATTTTCTCCTCTGGCCTATATTAATTTTATGGTGTTTCTTTTCTCTCTCTCTTTTATGTTGCTGTTTTGAAGCCCCACCCTAGACTACTGCAGTTTTCCAAACACCCTCCTGAGGGTGGAGCAGCAGTATGCAGAGCGCATGCCAACAGTTTTACATCAGAAATTCAGCAATTTCTCCTTTTTTCTCTTGTTCCCGATCGCATCTTCAAAGCAGGCACTTTGAGAGTATATATATTAAATATTCACAAATATTCTTTACCCAGTGAAATTTAGTCAGCATGTGTTTACATGACAGACATAAATATCTGTAGCTGTGATACCTTAAATGCTATTTCAAAGAGTCTGCAGCCATGCTAGCAGCTCTGTGAGGCAGCGCAGTGTCGCTTTGAGCTAGATGCTAATGTCAGCATGCTAACTCACAGTGACAATGCTAACATGCTGATGTTTGGCTGGTAATATTTACTGTCATCATCTTAGTCAAGCGTGTTAGCATGCTATCATTTGCTAATTGGCACTGAACACAAAGTATGTCAGTTTTGCAGAGTAGTGGACAAAATGTCACCCTCCTTAGTGTGGCTAAAAGTATTGTCTGTTAATATTATATTACAGGTGAAACGTCTGTGCTTGTTTTCTAGAAGCTCTGTTAGCTCTCTAGCTACGTGTGTGAACTCATGGTGCTGTTCCTCTAATGGCCACTAGATGCTCTCTCAGGGAAATCTCAGGGATTAGTCACTGAAAAAACATCTCTAGTATTTTTAAGATTTAAAAGGAAAAAGCTGGTTTAGTTGGTTTAGTTTCATGTAGTAGTGTTTGACAAGCAGAAAACTGTGGTGCCTACAAGTTTTCATGTTTGATCCATTTGAACTTCTCCAAGTCTGACATCAAACAGTCCTACAGCACAGAGAAGCATGACGCCCTCCATCTTCCATCACAATCTATTTACATGTACAAATAACTTTCAGAGTCTTTGTCCTGTGTGGACCATTAAAGGGACGTTAAAGTCTTTGTGAGCTGCAACGATGACGTCAGAAACATCTTCAGAAATCCTGCAGATTTCAGACAGACAGCATCTTAATGCAACAAAGACGTCGAGTAAAGACTAAAACATTGCTTTGTCACCATCAACTGTGCAGTGTGTGTGTGTGTGTGTGTGTGTGTATACTGTCACAGCAGCAATTATGACGGGAGCAAAGGATGAAGTCAGGTGATGTATAAAGAACAAGAAAGTCCATCTTTGGACGAAGGTGGTGGATTTTTCATGCCCTTCCTGTCCAGTGAAAACTACGTATCTCCCAAACTGGTGAATTCGACTGTGAATGTTTGTTATAAACTGAAGGATGAAGAGTTCCTTCATGTCTTGAGAAATTCTCCTCCTTCTTCAGCTAAATAAACTCTTTAAAAAGCCTCTTGGATCAGCTGAAAATGCATCGTCACAAAGCTGAAAACAGGCTGTTTTTCTGAGCTTGTCAAACTTTTTGGAGATACGTGGTTCTCACAGGACGGCCGCACTGCAAACATATGATGATGATCTTATAGAATATGATGCACTGCTGTAGATTAAAGTAGCCAACAGGATATAAAGGAGTTCCAATGAGCTCAACCTTAAACAAACAGCAGCAAAATGCAGCAAACACATGAATGCAGTCTTTTTACTTTTGATACTTTAAGTAAAATATGTTGCTAATATTTATGTACTTTCACTTTAGTACTGATTGCAGTACTATTAGTTGCAGTGGAGTATTTTCACTGCGTGGTATTCAGTGGTTGGATGTCGGTCATGTATGCACGACACCAGCAAGGTGTTTCTCAATATTTGCTGCACACTCTCGTCTCGTATCGATAAACACACGTTCCTCCTTTCCAGCCTGTCGCCACCTCAATGAATTTAACTCATCACTGCTCTCTCGCTCTCCATCTCAGTCTATGTCTCTCGCCCAGTGCTGTTTGTGCACGTTGCTCTGAGTTACGTAAGCTCTACAGCAGCAGCAGCAGCAGAGAGGGAGGACACCCATGAACGCACCACACCACACCTACCAGAGACTGCAGTGCTCAGCAGAAAATATACCAGCACTGAAAGAAAAAAAAAAAAACACGTGAGCCGGGGAGCCGGAGTGAATAAGGGAGAGAGGGATGGAGGCACGCAGGGAGAGGAGAGGACAGGGAGGACGCTATATCATCATTATATCTACGATATCTCTGTATGAGGAGAGAGAGGAAAAGATAAGGACTTGGAGGATGGAGGGAAAGAGGATGGACTGCAAAGACAGAGACAAATGAAGAAGAAAGAGCGAGAGGAGAGGAAATAGAAAATCTCGCAAAGGCAGAGAAGATGGAAGAGCCGTAGATAAAGCGAGAAAGACTAAATAGAGTGAAGGATGAATAAAAATGCTGAATATCTGCATCCCGCTTCATTTCAGTCCGATTCGGTTCAATTCTCAAAGATTAAAGGGGCACTCCGCCTATTTTACACACCAAGATCAGCTCACTCATCTTGAGGAGTGTTGCTGAATCAGCTGTCTGATGTTTTCTTTTCTAAAGTCTGGAAAAAAATAACCCTGGTGATGTCATCAGGGTGACTTCATAGCAGGAAGCCTTACATACTGTGACTGGACCAAAGGTCAAGATATCAGGGCCACTCCTTCACCTCTTATGTCTCTTGCAAACGATGCAGAGCACCCCTTTAAATGACATCAGATACACTCATTGCAGACATGAAAACACTTCTCAGAATTTGCTCTGGGAGTTTATATTACTCGTTAAAAGCAGAATGAGGAGGATTTGTCAGACACAACATTCAGAGCTGGCCCCTCCTCTGTGGCTCAGCGGCTCCTCTTGGACTCTGCTTATCATCTGGTACCTGGCTTTTACACCCTGCACGCTGTTATTGGCTCGGGGGGCTGCACACCTACTGCCCAAAGGTCGACACCCAGAAACACCCCGAACACAGCAAAATAAGAAGACGCAGGCAGAATCTGCAGATACAGACACGGTGGGTCGTAAGCGACGATTGAGATGAATTACTTATCGTCGTTTTTTAGTAAAATCCCTCTCATCCTGCCTGCAAACCAGCCGTTTTCTCTGGAATGAAAAATCGCTTCAAAGTGCAAATCGTGATCTGAATTGGAAACACGTTTCTCTAATAAATAACTAGTAAAGCCTTGAAATTACAGACCAAAAAAAGCTGCTGAGTGGGAGCAGCCGAAGGTTTGTCTCAACACAGAAACACAGAAGTCTCCTGGATGATTTGATAATATGACAGGTTTACATTGTGGCCATCACTTTGAGTGGTCTTTACTTCTTCTTCTTTGGTACATCTAATGGCTCTAAATACTACAATACCCATGAGCCTGTGTGGTAAAGCTTGAGCTGGAAAGAGCTCAGAAAGGGTTTTTTTTGAAGCGTTGCTGAATTCATCTAAAATTAACCCAGAATTCACTCTGTTAACTCCATGACAGCTGAACGAACACTATGATGAAATAACTATAAAGAATACAGCTGTGTCACGTACAGTAGGTCAACAACTTATTATTTAACAGAGGAAAGCTAAAAACGAATCTTTGGATTTTAAGATGGAAATTGCGATTAATTGGAAAAACTTTTTTGTATGCAGCACTTCCAAATAAATATGATGAGAAAGGAAGAGAGACATAGGAAATGGCTAATGGACGGAGGGAGAGAGACAAATGAAGGCAGGACGGAGTGAAGAGAAAAAGACAGAAAGGAGGAATAAGTGGTGAGAGACAGACTTAAATAAAAATATCACAGAGAGAGAGACATAAGAATGGCCAAGAGGAAGGAGAGAGAGAGAGAGAGAAAGAAAGAGAGGGAGTGATGGAGGACGAAATGGAAAGTGAGTGAAAATGAGGCAGGGCGAGAGAGATAGAGAGACAAAGAGACGAGGAGAGAGAGATAAATAATTAAATGACCCTATTTGGCTGGAGAAGAGAGGAGAAATGGAGGGATAAAGAGAAGGAAGATGAAGAGGAGAACAGAAGGCTGATCACTGCACGTATGGCAGACGCGCACACACACACACACACACACATACACACAGGAAGTGGAGCACTCTTACACACATATATAGCTTGAACTTGCAATTATCTCAAGTACTTTGACACACACGCACATACTTCACATCCACCCACACGTCACACAGACTCGACCATGTTCCTGCTGCCACAACACACATAAACAAACACACGCACACTGCACGCTTTCAGGCTTCACACACACACACACACGCACACAAAATCACACAACCACACACATTCCCATGCATGCCATATTAAGACATCAAACACACACACACACACACACACACCAGACCATAATTGATAATCATTGATTGCCACCTAATACTCTTGCAGCTTAAACACACACTTCCAAGCCATATTCCAAGAAATCACACGCACACATACACACACACACATACCACCCATCTAACACACTTGACATACCAAGGACTCAACCATAATTGACTGCCTGATCCCATCACACACACACACACATACACACACACCATATTCCTGCAGCCAAAACGCACACCTAAATAAACACACATGAATACACACACACACACACACACACACACACACACACACACACACACACACACACACACACACTTGACGGCCGTTTTCCAAAAAATCCGAGAGAAAATACACGCACCAAAATCACACGCACACTTTCCTGTGCCTGCTATTTTAAAACACATCAACAGTCTAACACACACACGCTTGACTGCAGGATCCACTCGTACACACATATACTCCTTTCGCACACACACACACACACACACATTTGACTGCCATGAAGAAATATCACATTCACACATACACACAGTAACACCTGACACATCCACACATATTTACAGATATACTATGCACACACGCACACACAAACACTTTCACACAGATATACACACAAACACACGACAGCCATTTTCAAAGGAATCAGAGAAAAAGCATGAAGCAAAAACGCTCACACACACACACACAGTAACACCTACAACTGAAGCATTTCTATCTCACAGCATCATTCTGCATCCTTCCTTCACTGAGCAGCAGCCAATCAATATCAATCAATATGAGATCAAAGAGAAGAAGAAAAAACAATGGATGCAAAAACACAAAATCTCTGGAGTGGATGAAAAGAGGAAGAGAGGATTTCCTGCCTTTACCTGCCGCCTGTGTGTGTGTGTGTGCGTTCTGCCTTTCACGGCGACCGAGAAAATACTGGAGAGGCAGAGCGAGAGAGACGGAGAGGGAGAGGAAAACAGGAGGGGAGGAGGGGGGAGAGATGTGTGACAGAGGGGGGAGGGGAGATGACTCAGAGGGAGATGGAGAGAGGAAGAGGAGGAGAAGAGGAGGGTTAATTAAAAAGGAGGAGATGGACGAAGGGGTGGGAGGAAGGGATAAGGATGGGGTGCAGAGGCTCGTCGCCCGACAGAGGAGGTAAAAATAGATGAAGGGAGGACCGGGTCTCTCCCCCTGTGTGTGTCCCTGGCTTCCTCTCTGGTGCTGCAGTGGGGTTCAGTCGATGTATATACAGTTACATAATCCATCCTTCTCCACCACACTCAGACATGATGATGCTGTGTGTGTGTGTGTGTGTGTGTGTGTGTGAGCATTTAACCACACAGGCACTGAAAACAATGCAGCTGCAGAAATCCCTACGAAAGAGGAGAAGGTGCTTTGCTACAACGTCGCTAAATCACCAATTTATTTGGATTTGTCAGGCTCCTTGGTCAGACCCACGATAACAGCTGATACTCAGTGTGCCCTTGAGCAAGGCACTTAAAGCCTAGTTGATCCAAGTGTGCTGCCAGGTTACTGCCAATCCGAAAAGAAAGATGAAGATTAGCATCCACATCCACATCTCACATGCAAGTTTGCCTTATTTCCAGTATAAATAAGAAGACTGGTATCAATCTCATGTCTGTTTGTTTAGTACAGAGCTGGAGAAGTTAGCCTAGCTTAGCATAAAGGCTGGAGAAATGGGTGAAACAGCGAGCCTGGCTCTTAAATCTATACCTGCTGGCACCTGTAAAACTCCATTAACACATATCTCATTTGTGTAATCTGTGGGCCACACAAACATATCAGGGTTTTCGGCAGTGTTACGTGTTATTTCTTGGCAAGCAACAGCTAGGTGCCGTGCGGCTTCCCAGAATCTTGTCATCACATTGTGGTTGCCAGGTTTTGTATCATCGCACCTGTGCAGAGGACAAAACCAGGGTTCAGCAGCCTTATCTGGCAACCCACACTATAACCAGAGAGACAGCGCAGAACAAATGGACAGAAAGAGGAAGTGTTGTTTGTCAAAAAATAGTTCAAAGCCTCACAGTAGCTTCATGTCAACAAAGTAATCGTTGGCTTATCTCTTGGCTAAAATCATGAGGTTTTCAGCTGTGATGTTCAGATTCTTGGAAATCCGCTCTTACCCTCTATGAGAAATGAGTAGTAATCTCTGTAAGTTGACCTATAACATCCACATGTATACCATTTTTCTTTTGCTTTTTTGTCCATAGGTATCTATCTATGTAGGAAGGTGGTGTTTCCATTCTTAATATCTCCATCCGAGTTCTGGTGGATCGACTGACCATGGGTCACCAGACCGATTTGAAGAAAAATCAAAGATGTTGGCAGCAGGTCAAAGGTCTGGAACAGGTGGTAACCTCTGGGGCTGAAAAATGAAGCCAAATGCCAAAAACTGCAGTTCCTTGAATGGCCACTTGGAGCTTGCTCCAAATTTGGATCAATTCCCATAAACCCCCATTTAAAATGTTCAACTTTACAGTAGAAATAAAGATGTTTACAGCCTGGTACAAAGAATTGTTTTAGTCTCTTTGGTTGCTTTCCTTTAAATTGCATTAAGGCATAAAGTTGTGTATAATTGTCAACATCACTGCTTCGTGTGAACAACTACCTCACCTCCGCCTCTTCCTCCATTTTTTGGATTAGCCAAGGAGCGACAGCTGGATCCACTAATGTCTTCAGAAACCTACGGGTGACGTCACAGAGACTACGTCCATGTTTCATACAGTTTAGGTCTGGAGCCAGAGGCTGAGGTTAGCAAGCGGCTAGCAAGCTAGCAGAGGAAGCTAGCTGCTCTCTGTTTGTTTTGTTTTTGTGAAGTAGGTCTGCCAGATGAACTAACTTAAAACTGTGGTTCAACTGTTGAATAGGAACTACATTTAAGGATGTCAGGAATGAGTATTTTCTGCGACCATATCTCACTGGATTACAGCAGTTTCACTAATATAATCAATAATATGATATATGCAGTATAAATTACATAAATTAAGGTGTCATAAAATTACTATGATGATTCATTGAAGGTAAAATGCTCCAGTCAGAACATTATATGCAACACACAAACTATAAAATACACTGTATGAGGTGTAGTAAAACTGAAAAATCCTGCACCTGCGTCGTGTTCGGCAGCGACAGTAAACGTGTTTCAGACGAGTTCTGTGCATTTGTTTTACTTCCTTTGTTCACTGCAAAATCATGCTGAGCTGCGTCCTTGCAGCTCTAAAAACAGACCGGTGAAGTTGTTAATGCCGACTGGAGGGTGACGCTGATACACATTGACAGGGCAACGGGGTGAAGCCAGCGTGTGTTTGGTGTGTGTGTTCATGTCTTTGTGTGTTACCTTTGTGTATGACAAAATATATCTGCATGGGTGAATATTATCCCGGTGTAGGCTATTACTTTCTGTATTAAAGTGTGCTCCTGTGTGTGATTTGTGGATGTATATGTATATATGTATTATGTATATAGTGTGTGGGGGTGTGTGCATGTGTGAGAGAGAGAGAGTGTGTGTGTGTGTGTGAGAGAGAGAGAGATAATCTATAATTAAATTCCTGAGTTTAATGGGATTATCTTTGGGAGACAAGCAGCACAACGTCCTTGACATCCATCCCCCTGGTTAGTCACGGGTGAGCGACTGATAGAGACACACACACACACACACATTCAGAGAGAGAGGAAGATGAAGAGGCCGTGAGAGGGAAGAGAGAAACCAGGAGGCAGCAACAAAGAGAGGAAGGAGAAAAAAGAGCAGCGAGGAGAGATCAAAGTGCGATGAAATGCTTGTGAAGTGAGAGAAAGAGAGAAGCCATCCGGAGGGAAAGGGTAATGGAGAAGTGCCTTGCATTGTAATTATCTCATTTTCTGCTGTGTTACCGCTGAAGGTCGGCTGGCCTTTCCCTCAGCGAGCTCCCTTCCACCTACAGCACAACACAGCCAGCCAGGCCAGCCACAACAAGCAGTTTTCATCCCTATTAGAGGGATAATACACAATGTCTTTATTAGTTTGTCTCAGCCCTACATGTTCTTCCATTGATTTCCCCTTGATGAACTCTGTATATTACTGTTCATGCTAAATTATCCCTTCAGTTAACCCAATTGAACCACCTGAGAAACTCACAAGATAAGATCTTTTATTTCCTACAACACACCAGACGCTATGTTTGCATGATATCCAGACATAAAATCTATCAGATGTATCAGTGTTAAGACCATTGATTAATGAATAGAGCTGAGACGGCACAGCGAGTCAGCGTTGATAAATCTTGATGGTGGACTGTTGTTTTTTTCCAAAGCTCCTGTAAGATTTTAGGATGTCAAGTCTCAGAGGAGTCAAATACAAGTCTCAAGTTTCATTCATGTTACTTAAAAGACCGACTTGAGTCAAAATTCTGCTGGTCTGATCCAAAACCTTCTTCTGGGTAGATGAATGGTAAATGTACAGGCAGCATTATGGGTCTGAACCCACCTCCCATTGTCACGTCTGTCGTAAAATGTATGTTTAGTAAAGCAGAAGTGCCGCCCATTTCAAGCTCACACGAATGGCCTGAATACAGCTCATTTTGATTGAATTTCATACCATTTATTATAAGATCTCACATTTTCCAAATAAGACAGGCTGGATTAACGAGGCACAGGGTATCTTGAATGTGAAAAGAATGTTTTTCTCATTTTGTAGTTCCTGAAAGGAAGCTGATGCATACAGTGCACACTCATATCCAGAATATCACCTGTATGTGAACATGCCTGCGGTTCTATGGAGACCCCTGAAACAGAAAGCATGGACAGAGCAACCCAGTGAATGCCGTAACACCACCCCTTGGTTGTGCTGAGGCAACTAAAATGGCATTGTACTGCAGGCAACGTAGCAACCCTAAAAACACCAACAGTCTGTGCTTCATCTCCCTCTGGTGGTCGTTGAGAAACCACAGCCCCTCTTTCAGTCTACAATAGTCCTTAGGAGGCAAGGAGTCAGTTGATAATAATAATAATAATAATAATAATAATAATAATAATAATAATAATAAATTGATAATTTAATGTATAAATAAATTAAAGACAATGTTTTTCTCGAGTGCAGTTAAGCTGTACAATTAACCATACATATTTGGTTTAAACTTAAGTGAACCTACAACTTGTACATCATAGCTTTTACTGTAAGATGGACCCACAGATGTTGCTGACCAAAACTGCCCGATGCTGCCTTCAGGAGCTGTTTGAAATACCTCATATCAAGGTCAACCTTCAAAATGAATTCTTTATGGTTTGTGCATTGGGACACACACACATTGGGGAACAGGAAAAGGCCCCCAACTGTTGCTACAAAGTCAGATGTGAGATAAAATAAAATAAAATATCATTGTATGCTTCAGTATTATGTGTCATTATGGAGGCACAATCTTGACGTTGGAAACGTCCGTGACTCCTCTTTTACATTCAAGGTTCACTTACTAGCTTCTTCCATATCTTACTTCAAACATCATTTCATGCATCATAAATATAAAAGGTATGAGATAAAGGCATGTAGTGACATGACCATTATTTCAACAGTAATGTAAATAAAAAGAAAAACAATCAGAGGGGGGTTGTTGATATATTGTTAAGTACAGACAGATAAAAGATTTTTTTAAGATTTCATTTTTGAGTTGTCTTTTTCGAGTCAGAAGATTCAATAGTACAAGCATAACATTTAGGTTAAAATTATTTGTCATTATTTGTTATGGAACTAGACATCAGATAATGGCCATGAAAATCACTACATACCGTACTGTTATTCTAGTAGACTGTGAACACACCACAAGTCATATTTCCGACTTCCGCACCGGGGGAAAGGGGAGTTAACGGGAAGCGCTTGAACGTACCACAGCCTCACCAACACTCCAGCGGCTGAGAACAGACAAGGTAGTAACTGTCACTGTCTTTAACTTCGATTTACTAACCATAAATACTGAAATATCAGCAGGGAAACAGCAGTATACTTAAGATCGACTCTTTTCATTGTAAAAGCTGTAACTGTTAGCCTGCTGACAGCTAACTCTGCTAACCGGCAGCTGTCAAAACAAACAATTTCCTTTAGCTAACTCTGCTAGCTTGGCTGTTAAATCTCTGCTCAAAGTTACCGGCGGGTCTCTTGGTAAACCAGAGAAGCCATAGGGCTGAGTTTCTGTGAGGCAGGGTACATGGAGCTAGCCTTAAAGATGTTGTTTTGTCGTTATGCTCATTGTAAACTTATTCAAACAGGCCTTTTCGTTGTGGGTGGGGGTCTGGCGGATGTAACTTCACGTTAGCTACCGACCCAACTTAGCTAGCAGTGGCTAGCCTCGCAGGAGTAAACTTTTCAACATTAAGCTTTAGCTTCACAGAAGTGCTGTCAGCAAGTAGTGACATAATTATTTGATAAGTTTAACTCTGTTCAAACAAACAAACTAACGAGCTGGCCTGCGATGAAGACTATTACTGGGTTTTTCTGAGTTCTTGTCAGAGTTTTCTCTGCGGAAGTGACACAAACACTGCGAAATGAGATGGATATTTTCTATATTCATCATCATACTATAGCGTGTTAGCATTAGCATGTCGTAAAGTTAGTAAACTGAATTCAAGCCGTCTGTGGTTTATTGATGGATTGTTAACCCGTGTGTTAACTGCATTTGTTTCTGACTGCCTGACCTCACAGAAAATTGATTAGTCACAACTTTGATAACTGCTTTCATGTTTGTTTCATCGTTATATTTAATCTCAAAGGCCCAACGTTTGCTTTCATTTCACATTGCGAAGATTTACTTTCTGTTTTCATCATGAATGCTTTGAATATTTTAGCCTGGAGGTGAGAATTAGAGTTGTAAAGATTAGTCATCACCTTAATCAGTAAGGTCATACACTTAAAATTAATAATTGATTAATGGCCAACACACTGTGGTCACAGCTTCTCAAACATATGGATATGCTGTTTTTCGTGTTTTTTTAACTAGATGTCTTTAGGTTTTAGTAAGTCTCGCCCCATGAGGGAAACTTGTTTTCACGGCCTGCACATGTTCATGTCTCACAGGAAATGATCAGATACATGTAATACATTAACTACCAATTATTTTCAATATTACGATTAATTTGCAATTCATCGTCTAATTAATTGTTTTGTCTGTAAGATTGTGAAAACAGTCATTATGACTACCCAGAGCCGAATTCAATTACCTTTATTTTGTTCTCAGATGTGAGAAGCTGAATGTTTACGTTTCTTACTTGAGAAAAGGACTGAAAGGAGTAATTGATTATCAAAACAGTTGCTGATTAATTCTTAAGTCTGTCAGTCGAATAATTCATCTAGAAAATAATCCTAATTGTGAAACACGACTAGGGTCGCAATAATTGTTCTTGTTAATATGAATTAACGTTAATTAATTAATGTTTTGTCTCAACAGTCCGAAACCCATAGCTACAAATGGTGATTGGACAGAAAAAAACAGCAAATCATCACATTTGAGACACTGAAATGGCAAAAAATTTAACATTTTTTCTTATTTATTGACTTGGAAGGATGATCATATTTGCTGTCTCTTCAGCAGTAAGACTCTGAACTGCTCCTGTAAAAGCTGAAACTTCAAAGAGTTAAAGCAGGTTTTCCCATATATTCATTTATTTGTGACTACCCGCCACAATATAAACATTGCAAACATAATGATTTTCTATTCTTGGAGCTGCCCCGCTCTCGCTTTGTCAGTGTCCCAAAACACGCCTGGTAATTCAAATAAAAACCGAACCAGTAATGAAAGCAATCAGCTGCTGCATCTGCAAAAGCTGCAGATGGCAAAACAGGATCAACTTGATGCAGATAACATTTTGTTAAGACACAATGGTGCATTGAAATGACATGTTTGCCACTAATCGCTGAGGATTGTCTGCATGTGGATGTCAAATGTCTCCGAGGAATGAATTATATAGACGTTTTTGGTGTCATGGTTCCTGCGGATGACCAGTTGACTTGTCCCTGACTCATCAGAGTTCAGCTGAGTGCTGCCACTGCCAAAAGTCCCAAACAAAGAGCCAGTGATGAAGTGGCAGCCCATAGCCCTTTACCATTGTCCCCCTTAATGAAGCGCCAGCCTGAGTATGTGAGCTGCTCGGCGTCTGGATGGTCACAGGATCTCCAGCCAGTGTGCAGTTAACACTGTCTCACACAGCTACCACTGTTTGTCACACTTGGTCAGCTCATGGCATCCCAGTCGACCTGCCACGTACAGGCTGAAGGCTGCTGGATGTGTAACTGTGCTGCTTTTGGCAAATGCTATCTGTGATTTAGGATTTGGGTTTTAAGGTGTATGAAATATGTCCACAGCTGTGGAAGGGCACCGAGAACCTATGCACCTCTGCACTGGGTCCACTTTACAGTTATAAAGCGAAAACAGATTCTGCACTTTGATAAGATGCCAGAGGCACAATCGAGTAGAAGGAAACCTTTGGCACAATTATATTGTCTAATAATGATTAAATTGCAGTGGCAGCAAATTATTCCTTTATTATTAATGAGTCCAGTGTTATTCCTTTGATTTGTCTGACAGCTGTTTACAAAATATCAAAATAAAAGGACAAATGGCCGTCAGAGGTTAGTGCAGGCTTTCAGGCGATGTTGGCGCGTCGACGTCATCGCATGCTGACACGTCAGGATTTCCCCGCGTCCTGCAGTATTCCCCAGCATCCGCGTGCATCCAGACTCTGGAAAACCAGCAGTTTGATCACATTTGCGTCCTGAAACCACACATCTAGCTGCTGCACCATAACTGCCTCCTCAGGGCGCAGCGCACACATGTGTTGAGCTGAGGACGTCACCTCCTGCACATTAGATGCAGAGTTATTATAATTTTGCGTTTTTCGTTTCAGTTAGGTCCAGAGCGGGTTTGCTTATTTGAGTTTTTATTCGTTTGTGAAGGCAGCTGATCCCAGTCTCAATCGTCATTTGCACCAGTGCCTCCTTATGCTTTTTGTGCTGCCAAATTGTTGTATGTCAACCAATCAGTTAACCGTTCAGAGGTAAATGTAATGTTACACGTTGGAGCTTTTCAGCCATAAGCTTTGAAAGTGCTGTGATCTTGTCTCTAACCAAAGGCTTTCTCCGTCTCTCACCTTCGTTCTTCCTCTCCATCCTCTCTGTCTCTATTTTCTCCTTCATTCCCCGCCTCCATCCTCCTCCTCCTCCTCCTCCTCAGATGCAGACCATAAAGTGTGTGGTGGTGGGTGATGGTGCAGTAGGGAAGACCTGCCTGCTCATCTCCTACACCACCAACAAGTTTCCCTCTGAGTACGTCCCCACGGTGAGTGACTTTGACGACACGAGCACTTGACTTACTGCAGCGAGCCGATCGTAACTGACATGGAAGTGACATTATGAAAACACACAGCAGCAAGAGTTCGTTTACTGTTCTTAACACTCGATGCCGCTGTAGCTCTTCCTGTCACACAGGAAGTGACACTTGGTTATTGATTGCCAACACAAAAAGGACTGTTTAGTTTACCACTAACAAATGCCTTCACAGTAAATCAAAGGAGGAAATCATCACAATGCGAACTCTTTAGATTATTTGTTGTTTTGCCCTGTTGGACTTCATTCTAGCCATGTTCCAGACTGCAGAAATAAACCCCGATTTCTAATCAACTTGACTGTTAAGGATCATCGTTGCCAAGAGTTAAATCAGAATATTGATCCCACTCTCATGTCTGTACGCTCACTATGAAGCTACAACCAGGCGATGGTTAGCTGTTAGACTGTAAACAAGCAAACCAGCCGGGCTACCAGCGCCTCCATGACTCCCTAATTAAAGCTAAATTTATTTCCCGTAACGTCAAACTCTTCCTTTATTGTCGTGTTTTCAGAAGGCGGGGCTCGAGCACACACCCTGCTGGTGTTGA
>JBBMOE010000093.1:72500-75480 GCA_037975065.1 Chaetodon trifasciatus
CACAGATTCGTTGGCTGCTTTCACCACCTGAATGTTTAATACGCGGCACCACGGTTACGTTTCAGTCAGTACCAGGGAAGTACTGCTGTTTGACGCAGCCCTAAACGTAGGAGATACTGTGCAGCGAGCGTTTCCAGTCGCCTGCTGTGAGCCTGCCTGTTTAAATATAGACTAAACAGATACAGGAGTAAACCCAGCTTGAATCCCTGTTTGTAATACTCGATGCAGCTTCCCCTCCTACAGGCTACATCCTCCACTTTATCTGGAACCTGTCTGTGCATACGGAGCTTCATTAAAACCAAACAGTGTCCGCAGGCTACGGCAGGCCGCGGCGGGTCGACGTGTGGAAGCTGCGCCGTGCTCTCAGGCAGGCACGCGGCCACCATAAAACACTCCCTGCCCCAGCTCGCTTCCACGCTCACAGAGCTGAGGTTAGCAGGCGTGTTGGGGCCGTTCTCATTGCACATGGCAGCAGCCTGAAGGTGCACGAGTGATGAAACAGGAGGGAGGAGAGACACGAGCTCACAGTCTGTTCACCTGAACAGCAGCAACAACAAAACGCTGCTCGCTGGCAGCGCTCAGCTTGTTTCTTCAGGTTTTGTTAAAACCTAGTAGACTCTTACTCTGTCTTATCCTGGTTGGATGAGCCTTGTTGGAAAAAGGTCATGTCACCTACTTCCACCTGCAAGTTATAATAGATAGATATAAGGATAAAAATTTGACAGCTGCTGCCAGGGAACAGCGCTGTCAGTCAAATGTCATCAGACCTCACCTGTGCAGTCCTGCAGAAGTGTCCGGTCTGCAGACCCCTGACCGGGCTGCAGACCTCTGACCGGGCTGCAGACCCCTGCCCGGGCTGCAGACCTCTGACTTGCTGCCCATATCTCTGGTATCTTCAGAGAGTAGGCCTGATGTTGTGCTCGTTAGCTGCGGTTTCCCACCGTCGATGAAATAATTGAGCGTATTATCAGAGCTTTGTTGGCAGGATTAAGACAATGCGTCATCTCCCTGTGTCAGAGCCCAAAAGTATCAGCTGAAAAAGTGTGGATGAGATCAACACAGCTGTTTAGATGTGGCTCCAATGTGACTCCAAGAGTGGAGGTCTGCTGGAGGTTTAGGTCAAAGTGTGAGGGTTGCTGTCAGTTTCTTCTCCGTCTTGTACGTGCATGTCAGCGGATGCTTTACGCTCTGTGTTGTGTTTACAAAGACAGAAACATGGCGCAGAGGCGTATCAAGCACTTAGCTGTTAATTAAACGGCTAATGGAGGCGTAGAAATCTGATGTGGGATGTTAGAGGCGTTTTGTAAATGTTGTGATCTCAGGGCACACCTACAGATGGACAGGTGCGTAGGAGAAGACCGTGGACTGCTACGGCAGAACAAAAGCGTCCTGCCCGCTGTCGTCTACGCCTGCGATCAGGAACATTGAGTCTTTTGTTTTGTTAAATGTTGTAATCAAAGTAAGCTGGTTACTGCTGTGAGTCAGAGTGTTTGTGTGCTGTTGAACATAACAACCAGCTTCTGCAGCACTTCATGTCCCTTCTTGTTTAAGCCCTCTGACCTTTGACTGCTGGGGGTGGGGGGCGACGAAGCACCTCAGCCAAAGCTTCTACCCCTTCACGCTGTCAGTTTGGACATGTGCAAACTAAAGGACACTTTTGGAAAGGGAGGGCTTTTCTGTCTTCTAATGTCTGCCTGCCTGCAGCTTTAGGTTTGGGTTACAGCAGAGGGATGTGTGTCCTTACAAGTACAGTACAAAATGCGTGTGTGTGTCTCTTTTGTGGGCGCTCACGAGCCTCGTAAAGATGAGACGTACGCTTCCTGTTTTGTCTGAGATCATATGTCTTTTTCATGTTGTTACTTCCTGTTTTCTCCTTCCTTTGTGCTCTGTCTGTCTCTCTAACCTCCACCCTCTCCTCCCCTCACTCCTCTCTTCTCCCCCTGCCTCACCCCTCACTCCTCACCCCTCCTTAGGTTTTTGATAACTATGCCGTGACGGTGATGATCGGCGGGGAGCCGTACACGCTGGGACTGTTTGACACTGCAGGTAAAGATGAAGGCTGCTTGCAGTTAATGAAGTACTGTGTGTAGTACTATGAGCAGCAGCAGTGGTAGTAGCAACAGTACTTGTTGCAGTACTGTGATCATAAAGCTATGAGTTTAGAAACCTTGAGAACAGGGTGGCTGTGTTTTAGCTTTATGTGCATTTCATACATAGTGTTTGCTGTTGATTAGAGTGTTTGTGTGTCTCCCCCTGCAGGTCAGGAGGACTACGACAGGCTGCGACCCCTCAGCTACCCTCAGACCGACGTCTTCCTCGTCTGTTTCTCTGTCGTATCGCCCTCCTCTTTTGAGAACGTCAGAGAGAAGGCAAGTTCATTTTTTATTTGTTAGGCTGTGAGTTTTAAACATTACAGGTTTTATTTATTGTTGTACTAACATCATTTTTCAGATGTAACACACTTCACATGCAAAGACCTTCAGTTTTGATATAACATCCTCACCCTTTGCTCAAAGTCCCAGACTGCAGAGATGGCAGAGAGGTTATCCTCAAAACAAAATCTGAAAACATGCGTCAGACACACAGCAGCTGTATGTCAGAGAGAAAGTCAGATGCACTCGTTTTTATTCAGCAGAAGCATATTTTACTGTGACGAGTGTCGATCGCAGAGCCCGGCCTCCCAGATTACGTGCCTCACCCTCCTTCGGCCTCGTCTCTTCACAGTGGGTGCCAGAGATTTCACACCACTGCCCGCGGACGCCCTTCCTGCTGGTCGGGACTCAGGTGGATCTGAGAGACGACAGCAACACTCTGGAGAAGCTGGCCAAGAACAAACAGCGAGCGCTGGCCTGTGAGAGCGGAGAGAAACTGGCCCGCGAGCTCAAGGCCGTCAAATATGTGGAGTGTTCCGCTCTCACACAGGTACAGAGAGGAGGAAGTGATGTTTTCATGGTGGCTGCTGGGGGGGTTAATTTCCGAC
>JBBMOE010000093.1:88572-116538 GCA_037975065.1 Chaetodon trifasciatus
ATTATGGGATGTCTGTGTTGTCAGGTGGGGGGAGGGGCAGAGGCGGTGAAGTAAGGGGGGTGAGTATTATGGTCTGGCCTAGGCCTGTTTTTGTGCGCGGTGGCTCGCCCACCTCCCTCCTCCCAGCCCATACAGGCTTTGTGCATGTGTGTGTGCGTGCACAGCTCGACGTGCACAGACTGCGATGTATATCAGGGAAATCGTATCTGTCTTCAGGTGCAGATGACTCACATACGAGAAGGTAGTGAGACCCGGAGACGAGGCAGCACGGTGACACAGGCAGGATGGCAGCTGGGAATTCATCAAAAAACTTCACCAGCAAACTATGTGAACAGCACACTGAGCACAATACACTCCCTGTCCCCTGTAATGTAAATTATTGAAGCAGCAACGGAGCCATGAATGCGTTTATGTGCGGCGGTTTGCCTTCTTTACCGCCCAAACTACTGTAGAGCCTTTGCAGTGTCCTTTTGTGCTGGCAAAAACAACCAGCTTCTCTTGAAATTCATTATATTCGCCGCAGTTAGCCGTGAAATCAATTTAGATATACAGTACACGAGGGCGCTTTTTTGTAACCTGATATGGAAGCTTGACCAACATCGATTCAAAACTGCACAAAAAATGGGTGAAAAATCATTGTTACAGACATTACAACTGGGTTTTGGCTGTCGGCCCGGCTGACGGCTGGTCCCACACTGTCTGCACTGGGACCAGTCACAGTGGAACTGGGAGGGACAAGGGTGCTTCAGCCATGACAGACAAACATTACAACAGACTGCAATTAAGCAACAAATGCCTCAAGATATTCAGTTTCTAATTATATAAAACAAAGAAAAGCAGCACATTTTATTATCTGAGAAGCTGGAGTGTTTGGCATTTTCAGCCTCAGCTCCAGGGTGGCTTCATGACAGCACGGCCACACTTCGCAGTTAGCGCCACCAGCAGGTCAGAGCTTCCACTTCTCCAGTGAAAGATCTCAGCACCCACCAGAGGGATTGGCAGAACATTTTCTACAGACATTCAGGATGAATCCTACTGATTTATGTCATCGCCTGACTTTTCTTCTAGCGCCACCATGAGGTTGGAATATGTGGTTTTAAGCTAAGATAAGATAAAAGTAGCCTCACTGATTCCCAGAGGGCACATTCAGGTAAGAACAGATAAGTCTGGTGACTTTTCATTGTGCGCCACCTCCAGGTCAAAATATGAATTTAATCGTTTGTGTTTCATGCTAACTGGCAAATATTAGCATGCTAACGTGCCAAGCTAAGATGGTGTGCATAGTAAACATTATACCTGACAAACATCAGCGTGTTAGCTATGTCACTGTGAGCGTGACAACATGCTAAAGTTAGCATCGAGCTAAAAGGACTGCTGTCCCAAAGCACAGCCTCACAGAGCTGCCAGCACGGCTGAAGTCTCTCAAACCGGGCAGACACTGTATGGATTAAGCCTAACTTTAACCCAGAACTGGTGGGCCCTGACTAATTTTAGGATGGGTTCAATTTCTGCCTGATTGGTCGTCATTTGATGTGCCCAACGCCTGAACATTCGGCAGTCAGCTGACACCATTGGCTGGATTTCTGGTCACAAATTTTGGTGGGCTGTGTTAAGTTTGAGCAGATCTACAGTCAGATTTCTAGCGGCTGTCAGAGATCTGCTTCTTTTACATGTCACGGCTTCAGCGGACATAAAACTGAGCTTCACTGCAGAGCTTTCGTCTTACTTTCTGCTGCTTTGACAAAGTAACGCTGCCTTTCTCTCTTTTAGTCAAGACTGTTAGGGATGCTGCTCTCTTGTTTGAATAAACTTTATTGGAATTGCAACAAATTGGACAGAACGACAGTTGATTTGTAGAGTTTAAGCACAGAATTTGCAGGTTCTGTCTGTGCAGATCAAGATGTGTTGTGTGGTAGCGTTGACGCAGCGCACGCGATTAGCAAAAGCACACCGTGGCTGCGCAGATTAAGTCGTCTTATTATCAGCATTGCCTTTTAGTTTTCGGCGGACTGATTGTTTTATCACTAATCCAGAGATGGTACAGATAAGAAAGGTGACGGGCGAAAAGGTCACGACGCAGCAGATTTTGCATCGGAGCCGTGTGGACGACCTCGATGCACCAATCTAATTTCTCCCCCTTCTTTTTTTGGGGTTTTCTCCATCTGTCATCCGCCGCTGTGCGTTATCTCATGTGGCAGACATGTTGGGTCTGATCAAATCCATTTGCACTTTGTTATGTGGTGCAGCGTCAGAGCGTGCACTGTGGGGCAGGATAGGTGGAGCGGAGATGGTGTCTGAGCGGGGGGAGGGGAGGGGGGCAGTCAAGAAGTATTATGGTATGCATTTTGACTTACATGATAATCTGACCCGCCTGTAACCCTCCTCCACCACCGACACCACCACCCCTTTGCTTATCTCCATGGCGACCAGCAGCACAGGAGCACTATTATGGTCTGTAGTCTCCCCCCACCTCCCTCCCCCACCTCCTCCTTTCTTCCTTTTTGCCTCAGAAATGATATTATTATCATTATGTGATATGCAATTCTGCAAGTGTGGTGGGGTGGGAGGGGCGTCGAGAGCCGTGCACGAGGTTTCTATGACAACTGCCCCCAGTATCCTTCTGATTGGTGATTATGGGATGTCCCCCCACCACCACCAACCCCTCATCCTACACCCCCTCCTCCCCTCCACCTCCCCAAATGCACACATGAACACTGTGTCCACAGTCAAGGAAAGGAGAAGTGTGGGGGAGGGGGGCAAAGATGCAAACCGAGGGAGAGAGGAAGAGGAAGAAATGGAGAGAAAAGAAGGACAGAGAAGTTGTTTTCTGAAGTCGCTCTCTGCAAGGAAAGCCGCTCTCGGTGGCGGGACAAAGGAAAGGCCAGAGGAGAAAGAAAAGGTGTGCTGGGTCAGAGCCGACTGGTGATCCACTGGAAGAAAAGAGGCCATGAGGAGAGAGGCCTTTAGTTCCAGCCAGAGGGGAGGGGGACAGCTTGAAGGGGGTTAAAAGCCAAAGTGTCAGGGCACTGCAACAATATGCTGACATGAATAATTTGTTAGTGAATTCATAAATCCCCCGTGGATTGAAACGATCTGAAAACCGGTGCTAATGTCCCAGTCTCGCCGGAAATATGACGTTTGTGCGCATTGCAATGTAATGATTAATCTTTATGTCGGCGTGGCGGACAAGAGGCTGGTACTTTTTCTGCACAACAAGTCATTCATTATGAGTGAATAATGCACACTCACCTCAGGGAATCACCACCAGCTGTCGTCTTATCCTACAAGTTCCCCTCCAAACCAGATTCTCCTTTATTTTCACCAACACACACTATATGGACAAAAGTATGTGGACACCCTGTGTGTGGATGTCTGAGGCTGTTTAGGGAAGGTTCTTTCCTGCTTCAACATGGCATGATCCACGTGCACAAAGCCAGGTCCATGATGAGGACGAACTTGACTGGCGTGCACCATCCAGCACCTTTGGGATAAACGAGAATACCGACTGTGAGCCACACCTCATCATCAAACATCAGCAGGCAACTTCATGAATAAGGTCGAGTTTATACCCGCAACAACGCTGTGGGGTAAAAACAAAAAAAAACAAAAAAAAAAAACTGCCTCCTTCACTCATGTCACCGTCTGGGTCCTGACAGAGGTTGTATTAAAAAAAATTAGGTCAAAGAAAAATGCACCTATCCTAATTTTGATAACTAAGCCTGATTAGCATTCAATGCAAACATATCACATGCACTCACTTTCCAGTTTATTAGGAACACCTAGCTAAAACTAATGCAGTCTCATCCAACAGCCTGCAATGCAACACAGTTCAACAGCACCACAGCCCGCCGTCTCCGAGATGATCCACTCTGAACAGTTTCAACAAAACTGAACACTATAACCTTCATAAAGGGAGGATTCAGTGCGCGTCGGTTGTTTTTATTTTCAGCTAAGTAGAGCAATTTAATGTGAACTTTTGCATTTGATTGGGCAGCTCGGTATGTTTTCAGGTGACGCTGCAGCAAACGCTGAGCTGGGTTCAACGTTTTTACTGGACTGAGTAGTTTTTTTGGATGGAGCCCCTTTGTCAGGACCCCAGTGGTGTGACTGAAACGAATGAAAAAGACCGTTTTTCCACACAGTGTGTTTGTGGGACTGATAAGATCTGGCTCATAGTCTGCGTTTTAGTTCATCCCAAAGATGTTGAATGGGGTTGAGGTGTAGACCAGTCATTTTCTTCCACAGCAAACTTGTGCACAGGGGCGCTGACGAGTTGAAACAGTAAAAGTATATCAAAAATACCACGAATACATCGAAAATGTCCGATGAAAGATGTACTGATGTATTACTACTTTTGTACTCCCACTCTTTGGGATTGATGTAATTGAGTTTTTATGATGTTCTCCTTATTTTGAGATCATGCGGGGCAGGTTAGACGGTTAACCACACCTGTTATCTTATCTTATCTTATCTTATCAGCCAATCAGTGTACACAACATATGACTGGAATCAAAATGTTGCCTATTTGAGGTGTTGCTGTGTCCACATACTTTTGGCTATATAGCGCACAATGGCTGGAGACAGCTGTTGAATTTGGGCCTTCTTGCAGACTCGTGAGTGACATGTGTCCTGCAGTGCTACAATAACAATGCATAACTCACCCTGATAAACACAGAACTACACTGTTGATTTGCCAAGAGCTAAAACGCCGTTCAGACGCTTCTCTGCCACACTAAACACAAACACTTCTGCATTTTGCTGCACAGTCTAAATGTACAACAGTCAATGGTGGGAAAAAACTGTCTAGGACCCAGACGTTTTTCCCACCATTGACTGCAATGCATTTCCAGGCAGCCTGTGGAGCAAGTGTGTGTGAGTGTGTGAGTGTGTGTGTGTGTGTGTGTGTGTGTGTGCAGACAGCTTAACTCAGCTGTTGGTTTGGCTCTTGTACTTCTGGACTCCCTGTTTCTTGTTTTGGGGGGATCTTGAAGCAGCAGACCTGAAGGTTTTTGACTACAGCTTGACCTCTGTGACCTCCTCCCTGGAGGGCCGTGCACGCAGCCTGACTTTTCCACCTCACGCCGACCCGTTCGCAAGACTTTTTTTTTCCCAAAGTCAACCTATTTTCTCGGGCCCCTTGTGCTGATGAAAACATTGGCTTGATGCTGAGCCACGCACATAAAGAAATCATATATTCTGACTCATAATGGCTCATATAGGGGTTACGCCCGGGTCACCCGGTGTCACCCAACTTTTGGTGACCCTAGGGTGCTTTAAAGGTGATCATCGGCCTTGCATTGCATCTATATCCTGTGCAGTCCTTAGCAGCCAGGCTCATATACAGTACAGTGCCTGCGCATACATGCAAACATGCACACTCAAGTTAAGCAGTCATGTGGCACACACAGTTGCCATGTGACGGCTTTTCGTCCCCCCCCCCTCCTTTCTCCTATCTCTCTCTTTTTGGAGTTATGCTCATTGAGGGATGTCAGTGACTGCGCTCATTACTATTATGGGATGCCGCACGGGGTGGGAGGGGGTGAGCGTCTCCATGGTAACCCTGGTTGCTAAGGGGGGGTGCATGGAGGAATGGGGAAGAGACTGTAGGAGAGGGAGGGGTGAGTTGACTATTATGGTCTGTACGTTGCAAGGTAACTATGCAGAGTGGGGGAGGGGTGACTGAAGTGTGTGTGTGTGTGTGTCTCTGTGTGTGTGGATGGGGGGATATTATGGGATGCCTGCCCCCTGATCTCTTTGTATGTGTGTGCGCGCGCGCGGGGTGTGTGTAGTGTGCGAGGGAGAGAAAGAGGAGACGGCGTCGTGCGCACACGCTGCCACAAAAACACGGAAATATATTTAAATTGTATGTATACCGTTACCTTAACAAAAACAGCTTCCAAGTATTGACTGATAGACAAAGTGAGACCGGAGTTACTGTTTTTGGAAGCTGTGTGAATCAAGTTGTGAGTATCTCAGTTTTTGATTGTATTGTTTGTAAATTTACTTGAGTCAGGGCAAGATGGTCGGGGTAAGATAGCCTCGGATGCCGGCTTGTTACGGAGATAATTTGTGATTAACGAGATAGATATTAGTGTGCGTGTGAGTGTGTGAATGGTGCGGCTCGTTTCTTTACTTCGTCTCAAATCTGAACCTGGCCGCCGGTCAAGCTCGGCTAGCACGCATGCTAATGGTACGGAAACTAACGATAGTGGCAAGATGGCATGTCAGCTGAACGCAGAGATGGAATGAGTGAGGGTGCTAATCTTCGTGGGCTGTCCAACTTCATGGACAGATAAAGTTGGATTTATTGTCCAAGAAGAAGTCCATGCGGTGGCTGTTTATGCTGCTCGGTGTTTTACCGGGTGCTGTGTTTTCAAAGCTCTTTGCTGCTAAATATTCACTTCCGTTTTCTTTTTTTGTTCTTATTTCCCTTGTCGAAACCTGGCCGGCTGCCCTCTCCTAACTACACGATACACACCACGACTTGGACCGACGCAAGACTGAGTCAGAACTCTGGATTATCCGACAAACAAATAACTTTATTTAGTTAGCTAAACTGTTAGCTAACTAAATAGAAAGTTTTCTGCTGTCCGCTATGTCTGGAAGCGAGGATGACAGAGATGATTATGGAGCCCCCGACGACCGGTTAATGCACGGTAAGACAAGGCTCATTTGTTAGCTCGGGTTGCTAATGTTCACACTGGTTGTAGGCTAGCATGAGCAGATGTTTTGTGACATTCATATCAATCATGTTTCGTTAGCAAAATGCTCGCTAGTCAATGCTGCTAACTACTGGGTAGCTAATGCTAGCTGCAATATTAGCAAAGTCGCTCCTTTTCGCGGCTGCACTGCTTATCGACACCTTTAAAAGTCACTCTGCTTTACCCCGACCGCAGCCAGGTGCGGCGTGGCTGGTAGATGCTTTGTCGTGAAGTCACGCCGACTGACCGGCATGTTCCCGGGGCCTAACGCTAGCCAGCTACCGGTATTTTTTTTTACGTGTCGATGACAAGATGGAGGCAGCCAGTTAGCTTGGAAGCTGGCGGATGACGTTCTGAAGCGTTCCCCTCCTCATGGCCGGCGCCTTCGGTTTGAGTGTGGGGAAAAAGTAAAAGTAATATTGTATATATAAAAAAACTAAATAGCATCTTACCTAACAGTTTATCTTCTCCAACATTGAGCTGCTGGTTTAGACAGGCTGGTGAGACCGAAGAACTTTTTGTTTACAGTTGGTATTATTCCGATGAGCACGCGCGTGCACGCTGGAACCATTGAGAACAAATAGTCCTACAAGTAGCCGCAAGTGCTAAAATCGAGTCAAAAGCCGCATTTCCTTCATCAAGTAGCGCCTTTTTTTTACTGAATCTGACAAGTGATGCTGTGTAAACAACATACTGTGCAATCAGAAACAGAAGCCTGCAGAAAGCTGCCGACATACTTTACGTTTTCTGATATAAATGCACGTTTTAGCTCTCATGAACAAGCAACTTAGATTTGATTTCGATGCAATTCGTGTTTGTTTTGTCATGTTATGATATCAGACAATGGAAATGCACATGGACTCAGGTAGAAACCTGCACTGAAGCAAGTTCAAGTCAGAAGTCAAAGCTGCAGCTTATGATTGTGATCATTATTGATGAATCATTGAGCCTAAATTATCAGGAAAAAAACATGTCCACCACGGTTTCCCAGAGTTGATCACTTCTGATGTTTCTGTCAAAGATGATCATTTTACAATCATATAAAAGAGTGAGCTGAAACCAGAAAATGATTCACGTCTGCTTAAAAAACTTACCAGATGCTGAAAATAGTTGGATTAATTTTCCAATGCTTCGAATAATAGATTCATTGATCTGCTTCAGCTCTAATTGCAAGCTTTTGCAGGCAAATTGCAAATCAGTTGCATGTGTTGACCTTTAAGATTAGCTTTTGCTGCTTTTTGAGCAGTTTTATTTCCTCATCAGTTCCCCTTGTACTTGTTGTTGTTTATTGTTCCGATTCAAAACTTGAGACTTGAATTTATTAATTTTATTTTAAGCTCTGAAGTGCCATTTCAAGTCTGCAGGAAATCATATCTGAAGGAGGAGTCCAGGTTGTTTCTGTTTCTTATTTTAAGGCTGAGATGATCTTACACCCACTGTCAGTCTCTGGCCTTTAATAAGCTTATGGGCACATTCATATTTTCATACTTTCAACAAACAGGAAGCACCATCACATTGCTCACAGGGAGCCTCAGTGTGAGCTCTGGGTTGCTTTTAACAGTCCTTAAACATGGATTTCTTTCCCCCCACTTGAATTTACGGTTGTGCACATTGCCTGGTCTCCTTTATCTGACCTGAAAAGCTCATCACATTACAGCGTCTTCCATACCAGGTACATCTTAATGGCAGCTTGCCATTTACTTTTTACCATAGTCAATTACATTAATAGGCTCAGAGCGCCATCCCGCTTCGCTTTGGAGCCGCTGAGGAGCTGCCAAACTCTGGACTGAGGTCCTCTCTGTCATAAGGCCTGCAGGGGTGTGTAGTAAATCGTAATGACTAATCAGTTGTAAATGACAGTCTGAACCACTGCAGCGAAATGCTTTGACTCACCCACCCCAAGGGCAACATGTAGAACAGGTTGGTAGCCCAAACCACCCGCTTTCCTGCTTCTCAGTCCCCTGTTGGTTTTTAATCACGGACCACTTTGATATCACTTCACACCAGGTGAATGTGGTTGCAGCCCGGCGGGGGTGGAGAGAGGCCTTAATTATCCCGCCAAGTAAAAACTCTGTGTCCTGTTGAAAATGGGAAAGTTGATCACTGCAAAAGGGGGAAATGTGGCGTCCCGGTGGGGTTAACTAAAGTACGAGCCCCAGCAATCAGTCTGTCTCTTCCTGATTGAACAGCATCACAGTATGGATACTTATCTAAATAAAAGTACGTGAGAGAAATGGCTCAATACATCAGT
The DNA here is from genome assembly GCA_037975065.1 of Chaetodon trifasciatus. Classification (NCBI taxonomy): domain Eukaryota; kingdom Metazoa; phylum Chordata; class Actinopteri; order Chaetodontiformes; family Chaetodontidae; genus Chaetodon; species Chaetodon trifasciatus. The sequence continues at coordinate 97,525 of JBBMOE010000093.1, forward strand.
TGTTTACCTGCTGAATCAGCAAATCCAGTGCCGGCATGGAGCTTGTGTTTTATTTACAGCCGAACACGCAAGTGTCTGCTGATGTGATGCATCGTCACGTCTCTCTGATCAGTAATGTTACCAGACGGCCCAAATAGGCCGACGCACAGCCGCCCCTCTGTATGTGTTAACCGTGAAATGTCTCCGCTGGCCTGATTTGTAGACGATGAGGAAGAGGAGATATCGGAGACTGAGGCTCCGAAGGTGAAGAAGAAGAAGAAGGCCAAGAAGAGCAGAGAGAGCAAGGGCAGCAAGAGGCGCTCACGCAGAGAGGTGAGGATGCAGGTTATTGTGTGTGTGTGTGTGTGTGTGTGTGTGTGTGTGTGTGTGTGTGTGTGTGTGTGTGTGTGTGTGTGTGTGTGTGTGGATCCTCTCATGTCATCAAAACGGCCAATCAGATCCAATTTGATGGCAAGCAGTTAAGATTGTAAAAGACTTCCTGCCTTCACATGCTAAAATTTAGCAGACAAATCTTTTTATTTACTCTTAAACTTTCTCATATTTCTTTATTTTATACGACAAACAAATCTAATCTGTTTATTTCTTATCTTTTTCAAGCTGACAACCATTCAGTCTTTTTTTTTATTTAAGTCAATCCTCTCAAAACATCCTCTTAGAATTGATTTTATCTCGCAGTGTTTCACGCTGTCGTCTAATTCCAGCAAGAAATCTGCTCCCGTGTCCTTTTCCCGTTATCCTTGAATGTTGTGTTCTCAGTTTGCTGACTTCTGTCTTTGCCCTCCTTGTTCCAGGAGCTTCCCATCAGCTCCCCAGAGCCCATGGACATGGGCGGGGCGGAGGAGCCCGAAGATGGCGTCCCTGCCCAGCGCTCCGACAGCGAGGGCAGCGACTACACTCCAGGACGCAAGAAGAAGAAGAGAGGCAGCAGCGGGAAAGAGAAGAAGAGGAGCAGCGCCGGGACCGAGAGGAGCACCTCCAAGAAGAAAGACCCGGAGCCTGAGGAAGACGAGGACGAAGATGACGACGATGGCTTGGTGAGTAAAGCCACGCTGGGTGTTTGAGGGGAGAAAGTCACGTGTTGTTGCAAAGTTTCTCAACTCATAAAGCAGCTTAATTCTTAACTCTTTGAACATTTCAGAGCCAAAGAATCAGGCAGCGAGAGTTCGTCTGTTCTCAGGGCAGAAAAGCTTCAGACACAGCATCTGCACCATAATCAGGCATAAAAAATCTCCTCTGAACATCCAGAAGCTCAATAATTGTAATGAGTTATAGGAATTCGTTTGAACCAGGTTTCATGCGTGCTTGTGTGGAATCTAATTAAAAAGCTAAATTACGGTCAGCTCGAGCTGCAGGCTTCCCCAAATATAGCACGTGTAGCATTGATCAGTTCCACAATAAACGTTGAATCAGTCAAACTTCATCGCGTCAGGTGGCCGACAGGCAGCAATAAAAGTGAGATTTAGGACATGAGAAGTGAGGGATTCATCTCGGATTGAAGTTTTTGCCCGTCGGATCGTCTGTTACGTTTCTGGTTGCTGCGCCGGTTTGATTCTGTGTGCAGGAGTGATCTTAAGAGTGCGTGTTTCAAATCATTTAAACTTAACGTTTTTGGTGACCGGCCTCAGTGCTAAGATGGATCTTTGCTGTGTGTTTCAATTAAATTTTGGTTACTGTCACATTGCTGCCTGTTAATGTGTGAAAGGTCTCCTCTGCATCAGGGTCTGCTGATGGATTATCATCAGGTACAGCAGTCAGTGGACACCAGTGTGCTTCTGATCTGCAAAAAAGTACATTAAAATTTCAGAAACACAACAGCGTCTTCTGCTAAATAATCAGCTGTGGTGTAAAGTGTACGTAAGTCAATGGGCCAAAACACTGATAGGGTCTTTTTAAAGTGTGCCGCGTGACCGCCAAACCAAACAATGCAGCTGTGGTGTGGCACTCGTGCAGCTGGGGGCAGGCTCCAGGCACCTGTTTGTGGCTTAAAATGTTGAGCATCTAATTCCTATCAACCGGATGTCTTCGTTTTTGGAGTGTAACTTTTGGGACAGGCCGTTCTTTGCACTGCGATGAGCACCTTTGGGCTGCGTACCTGTAATGGAGTCTGATGTGAGAGATGTTAAACAAAGAGCTGTGTCTGCTGGACTCGGAGCCCGGCGGCCAATAGGGGGCCTTGTAGTTAATGACACTTATGCAAGGGGTGGCGTGGGGTGTGTGTGTGTGTGTCTGGGGCGGGTTTGTAAGGCATATATGCTGTTACCATGGTAACCCCGCCTGGCGCCGCTCTGCACTGCGCTCGTGACCCTTTTCTTTTTGGTTAGATAAACACATTTTAATTCGCCGGCAGAGCCGCCCTCAGTCCGGTCTGCAGCGCCTTCTGCAAGACAGCGAGACGGGAAGTGGCGTCGGTGAGCGGCTGGTGGAGGAGGAGGAGGAGGAGGAGGAGGAGGAGGAAGGCACAGTTTGCATCAGAGATGAAGAGCTGAAATCAGTGCTCACCTGCTCAGGGCCTTTAAACGTCAGGGGATGAGCTCCAGTCTGCAAGCAGTTGGTTTTACTGGCCGAAATGTTCCCAGTCTCAGCAGGCGACCGCTCCGAGGTGTTTCTGACCCCGAGCTGAAACGATTCGTTTAGATTTCCAGCTAACAAAAAATCAACAAGCATCTGGTTTGATGATTGATTTGTTTCTCATTTTTCAAACAAAGATGCCAAAGATTCTGTGGCTCCACTGTCTAAAATCTGAGGTTTTGCTGCTTTTCTTTGTCTTTTGTGATAACAAATGGAATATGTTTGCAGTTTTGAACTATTAGCGACACAAAGGAAGCATGTGAAGATGTTTATTCACGCTCTCTGAAATTATCATTGTGAAACCAGGGCTGCAACCAGTGTTTTCTCTGTTATTGAGTTTGAATCGTCTATTTAGGTCAAATTTTATAATGACAAAAAAAAAAAAAATCCATCCATTTTGAAGTTTAGTTTAGCTGCAGGTAAATCCGAATCTACTTATCAAATATGAATTTTCATGGCGTCTGTTTGCTAGTTTCAGACGCTCTTCATCAGCTACTTAAACCCCACAAATACACTCTGGTAAAGACAATTAGGTCAAAATTAACCAAAAAAAAATCTCCATCAATTCCAGATGGAAGTCGGTGGTTGTGTAAAGACTCAGATAACCTGAGCACCTGCGGCATGATCGTTTTGTTCATTGTGAGCTACGATAATGGCTTTCCAGGGAAGCAACAAAGGTGTTTTTGTCAGAGGTGGAAGCGTTGGCTTTTGTGATGCACAAAAACACAGCAGCACTGTTTAAAAACTCTTAAAAAAAACGCCACCGCTGGTCCCACACGCCTGTCACTCGGTCAGAGCGTGATCAGCCGGCGCCGCCGCCGCCGTCCTGCAGGAGCTTCTTACGTAAAATTTGTTTGTTGTGAATAATAACGTTCAGAAATGTACTCGGCACCTTGTCCGGTCTCTTTAGCACACTTTGAATTATGGGAAGAACAGCTTTGCACATTTTGCGGCTGGTCTGCTAAACCAAGCCGTCCTCCAGACTCCGGTTATCTAATCAATTGATCGGATTGGTATTGACGACTCCTCACTTGCTGAGTTAAAGTGGTTGTGAGGAAACAGGCTGTGCGGAGTTTGCCGGTGTGTGCACAGGAAGTCTTTTGTCACTCAAGACTGTTGACGGCATCTTCCAGCTGCTGTGTAACGTTACGTGAAGTTTTTACCCATGAGGCTCTCTGTCATCAGTGCGTTCCCAGGTGTTTTACCTGCTGGTGTGATTTTTTTTTTAATGCTCTTTGTGCAGCTCTGGTAATGTTTTTATATTCATTTGAACCTGTCGCTCTGACACTAATGAGGCTTGCTGTTGTTGTTTCCTGTAGGAGCCGAAGTCGTCAGCCCAGCTGCTCGACGACTGGGGCATGGAGGACATCGACCACGTCTTCACTGAGGAAGACTATCGCTCCCTGACCAACTACAAGGCCTTCAGCCAATTCGTCAGGTAGCTGGATACACTCACACAGAGCTGATGATGTGTCGCAGACCGCTGCTGGATGGAAGTGTTCACACGTCTTAAAAAACATGAACGTTGGCATGGATGTGTGGCGCACTGGATACTTTTCCTGCTCCTGTGACCAGATTTGGAAGGACAATGAGCTGAAATTGCCCAATGATTTCTAAAAACTTTAAATTCTTTTATTTCCCTCACCTCCAGGCCCCTCATCGCAGCCAAGAACCCCAAGATCGCCGTGTCCAAGATGATGATGGTTCTGGGCGCCAAGTGGCGCGAGTTCAGCACCAACAACCCTCTGAGAGGAGCCGCCGCTGCCAACGCCGCCCTGGCCACCGCCAACGTACCGGCTGCCGTCGACAACATGGTGGCGGAGGTCGCCCCGGTTGCTGCAGCGCCGCCGGCCGCGGCGGAGCCTCAGCAGCCCCCGCCGCCGCCTCTACGCAAGGCTAAGACAAAGGAAGGCAAAGGTACAGTGGAGATGAGGCGTGAATGAAATAACATGCTGGGTATCAGAGCAAGTGTCTCCTTTAAGGAAATCGCTGCTCTGATCGCCGTTGGTTGTTTAGTCACTCAGTTTGTGGGTCTGAGGCTGCTCTGTGCGTGACTGACCTCCGCCTTTCTGGTTTGTGTGGGCAGGTCCCAACGCCCGCAAGAAGTCAAAGTCTACACCGAAACCACAAGAGAAGAAGAATAATGCCAAGACCAAAAAAGTGGCCCCTCTCAAAATCAAACTGGGAGGCTTCAACAGCAAGCGGAAACGCTCGTCGGTACGACCCGCCCGTCCTCTCCGACCCTTCCTCATTGAGACATTACAGCAGAGTGCGTTTAAATAAGCCGTTTGTCTCCCGTGTCGCTACAGAGCGAGGAGGACGAGCCTGACGTGGACAGCGATTTCGAGGACGGCAGCATGAACAGCGTCTCCGTCTCAGAGGGATCCAACAGCCGCAGCAGCCGCAGCAAAAAGAAGCCGTCCAAGAGCAAACCCAAGAAGAAGAAAGGTACGCCGTCGCTCCCTGGGTGCATGAGCCGATACGCAGTTCAGTTTTCCTTCCTTTCACCTTTTTTTTCTTCCCGCTCTTACTGTTTATTGGCCTTGGTTGAACGTGCGGTAGTTTTTGTGGAACCTGTGGGAGCCCGTCACCCCGGCTCTACCTGCTGAGCTGTGGACGGCTGCAGACGCAGCCTGCAGATCGCAGATTAAGCAAACAGTGGTGAATGGTAATGACTTCACGCAGAGCGAAGCATTAAAAGTCTTAGGAATGCATAACAACATGAGGAGGTGTACACACACACACACACACACACACACACACACACACACACACATACATTAGTCACTGTGACTGACTCAGCAGAGTTTGGTAAATTTAGAAGACGACATCTTGGTCTTGGTTGTTGCCCACTGATGCATCCTCTGTAGCTGCTGTCACAAGAGCGACGCGGCGCTCCGACGACGTCACGGCTGAATTCAGAGCAGCATCTGAAAGAGGCCAACAAGTCGTCATCGAGACGCGGCTGCTTCGGAGTGGAAATCCCTCCAAACTGCAGTTGTGGGGTTTGGTTTGGTCTCTGGGGACCTGAGGTGAAAGGTTAGGGCTATTTGCTGAACATGTAGTCCTTGAAATCTGACAGATTGCACACACAGGATGTTGTGTTTCTTTCTGAAATGTCAAACACGTTAAGAAACGCCACAGCTCCTCTGACAGAATGTCAAACTCTTCACTGTGAGTTTTAGTTTTATTTAGCCCTGCATCATATTTAGTAAATATGGAGGAATGAGCATTAAAAAGCAGATTTTCCCGTCGAGGTGGATATTTATATTTCCCCCGTGAAACCCTTCAGTCGCAGACTGTTGATGCTGTGGAGGAAATGGGTTGTCGAGGGGGGGAAAATGACTCACCGAGTGGGTTTTCCTCTGACAAACAGCATAAACACACAGCAGAATGTCAAAACTGCTGAGCCTGGATGGCAGCACGCATCACATCCTGTGGTAAATATCAGAATGTCAGGAGGCGTTTCGGTGAACGTGTTCTCTGTTAAACCAGAAGCAGAGGACGGGGACGGCTATGAGACGGACCACCAGGACTACTGCGAGGTGTGCCAGCAGGGCGGAGAGATCATCCTGTGCGACACCTGTCCCAGAGCGTACCACATGGTCTGCCTGGACCCCGACATGGAGAAAGCCCCCGAAGGCACCTGGAGCTGCCCGCACTGTGTAAGCAGCGTGTTTGTTTAACCACATGACTCAGGTTCAACCACTTAAAGGAAAACATAACATCATCTTCCCGAGCACCAAACAATGGAGGTGACGGTAAATTAAACCTCCTGCAGTGTAATCCACTTCTTTTGCAGTTGATAGTTGTCTCCAAACACTCAAACACGACGAGGACAAACTCAAAGTCCTTTTATTCTTCCCGTTATAACAGCGCTGATTACTGCTGCACTGCCTCTTCTCTCAGAGCTCGTCTGTGTTGTATTTAATGTCATATTGTGTGTCGATGTGTAGGTAAATACGCCGCTGTTTATTATTTAGCAATTTATTACCAAAGTCATGACTTGTTTGGAATATATTGAGCACACAGACGAACAGTGGAGAAGAGGATTGTGCTGCAGGAGAAGCTCATGTGGTGCATTTGATGCATTTCTTGTGATAAAACTGAGGGAGTTTACTGTTGCAAGCTGACAGCAGCAGCTCCTTTGTGAAGCCCAAACTCAAAGAGCGAGCACTGCTTTTGCTCAAGCATAACTTGACCGCTACATGTCTGATGCTCAAAAGTCAGATTTTTAGAGTGCAAGAGTAGAGTGATTCTTCCTAAAGAGGGCTCAGCAGATGGTCTCTGCAGGTCTGAGGGATGGTCTCAGTGTGACTGTTTTTTCCTCGTTAAACACAGATTAAAACCCTCAAATCGAGATTCTTTCAGTTAAACAGGACAAAAAATTTAAATATAAAACCTGAATTTTCCCTCAATTCCAGGAGAAGGAGGGCATCCAGTGGGAGGCCCGGGAGGAGGGCTCAGACGCCGACGAGGACAACGGCGAGGCTGGAGAGATGGAGGAGGACGACCACCACATGGAGTTCTGCAGGGTGTGCAAAGACGGAGGAGAGCTCCTCTGCTGCGACTCGTGCCCCTCGTCCTACCACATCCACTGCCTCAACCCGCCGCTCCCAGAGATCCCCAACGGGGAGTGGATCTGCCCCCGCTGCACGGTGAGCCGCCGACGGTCGGGGTCAAACGGGGTGATTGACGGGAAGCCTGAGCTGTCAGAGCAGCGACGGCTGAGGCGAGACGACGCGCAGCAAAGTTTACTCATTGATCCAGTGGACTTTTCTGCTCGGCGCCGCTTGATTGGAAGAAGTATTTTATTGATCCGGGAGGTGTTTTCTGTGCTTGTTGGGGTCAGCACGGTTTGATTAGTGGTTAAAAAAAACAGTCATGGTCTCAATCCACAACCACCTCTAGAAACCAGAGCAGAGGCACGTGAGAGACCCTCTCTGAGCGACCAGAGAAACCTGAAGCAGGTTTAATCGCTTATTTCATCGTGGAAAATTGTTGAGATTTGAGGTGTTTTTAGAGTAATAGTAGCACGTGCAATCAGCTGAATCAACAGACAGCAAATTGATGAACTGATTTTCAAAATAGTTGAAAAAACATCAGTAAAGACAAGAGGATAAGAGAAAGTGTGCAGGTCCATGGTGACGTCATATTTCTTTCCTCTTTCTTCTCCTCCAGTGTCCACCCATGAAGGGGAAGGTCCAGAAGATCCTGACGTGGCGGTGGGGGGACCCTCCTGCCCCCACGCCAGTCCCCCGCCCTCCAGACCTTCCGGCCGACGCCCCCGATCCCGCCCCGCTGGCAGGGCGGCCGGAGAGGGAGTTCTTCGCCAAGTGGTCCAACATGTCGTACTGGCACTGCTCCTGGGTCACCGAGCTCCAGGTGTGTGGAGTACACACATGTACACACACACGCACACACACACACACACACACACACACACACACACACACACACACACACACACACACACACACACTCTAACCTTCTTCTTCTCTCTCCCCTCCAGCTCGAGCTCCACTGCCAGGTGATGTTCAGAAACTACCAGAGGAAGAACGACATGGACGAGCCGCCTCCCATCGACTTCGGCGATGGAGAGGAGGACAAGAGCGTGAAGAGGAAGAACAAGGACCCCATGTACGCACAGCTGGAGGAGAAATACCTCCGCTTTGGCATCAAGATGGAGTGGCTGATGATCCACCGCATCCTCAACCACAGGTAGAAGTTTTTGAACTGCAGTACTCCTTCATAGAAAACATGAGACAGCGTTTATGTGAAGCCTTTTCATTTTACTAATAAAGTAAGCAGCCAATCAGAATAGAGCTGCTTTAGAATATACCAGAATAACACGTCTGGTCCTGAATGGAGGTTCTAAAACCTTTTCATTGAATTTTGTTCCAATTACTTTCTATTCATGGCATCTAAAGTCTGTCTGCCTGTGAGACGTTCCCAGGAGAAGATGCACCACTCAGTCTAATGTTTCCGTCCTTTTCTTTCATTATTTATCCGTTTATTCAACAAGAACAGTCTCTGCAGTGTGGCCTTTCCCCTTTTTTACAAGCACTCTTTGGCACAGGTTTCTCTTTTTCGAAGGTCATATAAATTAAGAGATTTAAACTGGTTTTTATTACATATTTCACCCAATTACAGGAACATTTTGTTCGACATTGACCAGCCATTGCTTTATCAGTTAATATACGCCTGGAATGGTACTTTTGTTAAACATAATGTGAAATTTAACGCTGGCTAATCAAACCAAACATGAGGAAAACTTGAATTAAAGTGAATTTTTCCTTTGCTTTGCTGCGTTTCCAGTGTGGACAGGAAGAATAACGTCCACTACCTGATCAAGTGGAGAGAGCTGCCGTACGACCAGGCGACCTGGGAGGCCGAGGACATGGACGTCCCTGACTTTGACACCTACAAGGTGCAGTACTGGAACCACAGGTAAGACAGACTGATCCCGACACACACGAACACACACTGTCGACCGACAGTTACTCCTTTACTAACCGCGTATGTGTGTGTGTCAGGGAGCTGATGATGGGAGAGGAGGGGAAACCCGGGAAGAAGATCAAGTTGAAAGGAAGAGTGAAGCGGCCCGACAGACCTCCAGAGAACCCCGTGGTCGACGTAAGTCTGCTGGACTTCTTCACTGAACTGACCATGACAGACTTCATGCAGTATGTTCCGTTAAGCCTAACACTGACAACATCTTTTCTGTTTCCAGCCGACCATCAAGTTCGAGCGTCAGCCGGAGTACCTGGACAGCACGGGCGGGACGCTGCACCCCTACCAGCTGGAGGGGCTCAACTGGCTGCGCTTCTCCTGGGCTCAGGGCACCGACACCATCCTGGCTGACGAGATGGGTTTGGGAAAGACGGTCCAGACCGCCGTCTTCCTCTACTCTCTCTATAAGGAGGTGGGTGGCTGTGAGATAGTGTTTGTCTGTTGTGAAGATGTGTGTTTCACTCCTTCAGGGGCCACACACACTGAAACTGTACACACTGGTTTTGTGGTGAAATGCTTTGGAAATGATTCCTCTCAACCGCTTTGCTGCAAACACGAGCTGCTACGTGAGCTCAGAGCTGAGCTTTGACTTAATTTTGTCCTCTTCATGGTCCTTTATTACATTTCTTCCATATTTTGTTTAAAACTATTGAATTTGACCTTTTCTAACACAATTCTGGCCGAGCAGTCATTGCTCAGCCTTCCTGCATGCCACTGCGTAGCTGTCGTCCCATTGGCCGGGAGCCATCCAGCCATTTTGTATAAGTCAAATGAAATCTGACGACATGAAGTTCGATCTCAAACAGTAAACATTCAGACACTGATCATGTGTGCGGCTGCTGCCACCTAAAGGTGGGAGGTCAGATTACACTTCCTGCCAGAGCAGCAGGAGCTCCATAAAGGTTCTAAACGTTCTTTTAAACCACAGATGTTTTATGTTTTCACCCTTTCTGTAGTATACTTTGTTTTATATGTGTTTTCAGAGGTAGAGGAGATGTCGTGTCACAAATGACCCGAATCCACGATACAGTATCAGGATGTTTGTCGAGAGTTTTCAGTCTTTTATGTGTAGAAATTAGACCAGAAATTAAACTCTCAATAATCAATTATCCATTTAAGTTGTTGACCAAAATTGCCAGAAACGTACATATATGCATGTATTTTAGTCCTCTGTGGTAGTAAATTGAATATCTCTAGGTTCTGGACTGAAAAGTCAGCTTTGGCGTTTGGTGAAAGATGTTTGTTTGCTGTTTTTGACTGAAAACCAAAAGATTCATCAAGAAAAATGAACACAGAAGATAATCATCGGATTAATTGTTTTTAACTCATCGTTAGTTTTGGCCCTTGTAGAAAGTTCAACATTATCAAAGATCCGATCCAGATGTGTTTTGAGTGTCCTGGAGCCTCGAAGGTTTGAGTCAGCTGCAAAGTGAAACGCAGATAAATCTCAGAACTGACTCGTTTGTCTTGTGACAGTGATGCTAGCTCGCACAAGCATTGTCACATGTTAAAATGACCTCCCCTCTCCACCTCAGGGCCACTCTAAGGGGCCGTTCCTGGTTAGCGCCCCACTGTCCACCATCATCAACTGGGAGAGAGAGTTTGAGATGTGGGCCCCCGACATGTACGTGGTGACGTACGTGGGAGACAAAGACAGCAGAGCCGTCATCAGAGAGAACGAGTTCTCCTTCGAGGACAACGCCATCCGCGGAGGGAAGAAGGCCTCCAGGATGAAGGTGAGAGGAGGCGGCACCGAATGAAGACAGTTAATAGAAACGTTCCACAGAAACCAGGTGACATTTTAGGATTAGGTTAAAAGTCTTATTTTAACATCTTTTCTGTCGATGTCCTCCAACAGAAAGACTCGTCGATCAAGTTCCACGTCCTGCTGACCTCCTACGAGCTGATCACCATCGACATGGCGATCCTGGGCTCCATAGACTGGGCCTGCCTGGTGGTGGACGAGGCCCACAGACTGAAAAACAACCAGTCCAAGGTACAGACACGCATGTGGTTGAACTGTCCTTTAAAGAGACTGTCAGTGATTTCTCAGTAACAGCTGGAATAAATGCATCTGCAGAAGTTTATCTGAAGCTGAAGCTACTGTAAAAATGCTTTCTTTGTCTCCTCTGCTGTAGTTTTTCCGGGTGCTGAACAACTACCCTCTGCAGCACAAACTGCTGCTGACTGGAACTCCTCTGCAGAACAACCTGGAGGAGCTTTTTCACCTGCTCAACTTCCTCACACCTGAGAGGTTCAGGTAGGCTGCGGACTCTGTTCATTTTCAGGCCCTGGAGTCTTTAAACAGTAACACATGGATGCTGATGAAGGCGCAGAATCAGCAGCTGTTTTTCGCCCTCTGTGTTCGCAGTAAACTGGAGATCTTCCTGGAGGAGTTCGCCGACATCGCGAAGGAGGACCAGATCAAGAAGCTGCACGACATGCTGGGTCCGCACATGCTCAGGAGGCTGAAGGCCGACGTCTTCAAACACATGCCCTCCAAGACCGAGCTCATCGTCAGAGTGGAGCTCAGCCCCATGCAGAAGTGAGTCAGGAGGGAGGGGACGATGCTTACGATGGCGGGGGTCATTTTTGGTTTTTCTCAGCGTCGATCTCTCCAAAAGATCAGACCTAAGTTAAATGTGCGTGTCGTCTGGTTGCAGGAAGTACTACAAATTTATCCTGACGAAAAACTTTGAAGCTCTGAACACCAAAGGAGGAGGAAACCAGGTGTCTCTGCTCAACGTCGTCATGGACCTCAAGAAATGCTGCAACCACCCCTACCTCTTCCCCGCGGCTGCCATTGTAAGAGCCAAACGTCTTTCGAGAGCCGTCTGTAACCAAACTCTCCGCAGTCATTTCACTGTTTACAAAACCGAAATGTCTGATTGGTCGCCCCGAACAGGAAGCTCCAAAGATGCCCAATGGGATGTATGATGGCAGCGCTCTCACAAAGGCTGCTGGAAAACTGCTGTTACTGCAGAAGATGATGAGGAAGCTGAAGGAGGGAGGACACCGAGTGCTCGTCTTCTCTCAGGTAAGAGACCAGAGAAACGTCTTCGTCTCCACCTTCAGGCTCTGATGGAAGAGCAAAGTCATCCTTTCTCCCAACTTTAAGTCTCAGTGCCTTTCCTCTCCCGTGTTTCTCTGCAGATGACCAAGATGTTGGACTTGCTCGAGGACTTCCTGGAGAACGAGGGCTACAAGTACGAGAGGATTGACGGAGGGATCACCGGAGGGATGAGACAGGAAGCCATCGATCGCTTCAACGGTGAGACTGAGAGCGCTAACGCCACCATTTTGTTTCCTTCAGTGGTTCGTCTTCAGCCTTTTCTGCGCCTTCCCTCTTTGAATCCTGCTTTCTTTTTCATTTCTCTTTCTTGTGCTTTAACTGTAGACTCAACCCAGCTCCTTGCAGCGTAACCTTGAATACTTCCTCTGCAGTTTTGAATAGCTTTGTACTCGATCTCTTCTCATTAATGCAGAAGCTGCTGATTAACGCACACTTGTGGAACTGCTGTAAAGCGACCTTTTTCTCTCTCTCCATCGTCTCCCTCAGCTCCTGGCGCTCAGCAGTTTGCCTTCCTGCTGTCGACGAGGGCCGGAGGTCTGGGCATCAACCTGGCCACCGCCGACACCGTCATCATCTACGACTCTGACTGGAACCCCCACAACGACATCCAGGTACAGCCGGAGCCCCGCCGCCATCTCTGCTCGCTCTGATTGACGAGAGTAGTTCAGTGTTTTCATGTTCATTTTAGTATAAAAGTGGGTTTTATTTCACTGTCATTCATTTAAAAGTTCTAGAAACAGCTTGTTGAAAAGTCCAGCAGCTCTTTTTAAAGCTCCTAACTCGACTGTTCGTGCTACTCCTCCGTGTCCAGGCCTTCAGCAGAGCTCATCGTATCGGTCAGAACAAGAAGGTGATGATCTACCGCTTCGTCACCAAGGCCTCTGTGGAGGAGAGGATTACTCAGGTAAACAGGACAGCTGCAGCATGCCTGCTAAATTAATGCTACCAAAGAGGAACAGGACGTTTCTAGCTGACGTGGTCATTTTCTAAGAACTTTACTGTAAGACTGAGACAAAACTACACGAGCAGCTGGTTTAAAACCTCACATTTTTAGTTCTTTTAACATATTAACAGATCCCTCTTTCTTCTCCACTCCCTCCATCTTTCCTCCTCTGTTCAGGTTGCTAAGAAAAAGATGATGCTGACTCATCTGGTGGTCCGACCTGGTCTCGGATCCAAGACGGGCTCCATGTCCAAGCAGGAACTGGACGACATCCTCAAGTTTGGAACAGAGGAGCTCTTCAAGGACGAGGGAGAAGGTGAGAGCGGAGGCCGTGCAGGCCTGCGGGGACGGATTTGCGCTGAGGCGATGTATTAACTGATGCGTGTTTTCAGGTGAGAACAAGGAGGAGGACAGCAGCGTCATTCACTACGACGACAAGGCCATCGACCGTCTGCTGGACAGGAACCAGGACGCCACTGATGACACGGAGCTGCAGAGCATGAACGAGTACCTGAGCTCCTTCAAGGTGGCTCAGTATGTGGTCAAAGACGAGGAGGAGGAGGTGAGTTTCTTTTAGCAATGAGCCAGTCACTCCTGGTGATGTATTTTGTCAGGTGTAGTTAGTGTAATCAGTGGAGGACAGATGAAAAGAAATGAGCATCATCTGAACAAAGGCAAGCTTAAGTACCCACAGCGTTCACAGTTTCCACGCCTCTCCATCGTTTCATCAGGAGGAGGAGGTGCAGCGGGAGATCATCAAGCAGGAGGAGAGCGTGGATCCAGACTACTGGGAGAAGCTGCTGCGTCACCATTACGAGCAGCAGCAGGAGGATCTGGCCCGCAACCTGGGCAAAGGCAAACGCATCCGCAAGCAGGTCAACTACAACGACGGCTCCCAGGAGGACAGAGGTGAGAGCGGAGGACGCCTCCGTGCGCTCAGACTTTCACAGAGTTTGGAAAACGTTTGGTCACAATCCAGGTCCTTAAATTCTCGAGTGTTTACTGTCTGAACACACAGATTACACAGATTACTCCACTATTTCCAGTTTTGTGGCGCCTTGAGCAGAACGTGATGCGCGATCACACCGAGCTACGCTCAGCGTTTACGTTTGACAAAGGGATGATTGTGTGTCTTGAATCACGAGACCACATTACCCATAATGCACAGCACAACTGCCATGATCTTAGTCTGTTCAGCAGAAGCAGGAAAATGCCGGAGCCGCCCACACACACACACACACACACACACACACACACACACACACTCACACTCATACACTTTGGGCCACAGGAAAACAGACTGGGGACAGTTTATGACACAGCAGCGGAGATGTTTGTGTTCACGTACGTAAGCAGGGAAGATTTCTACCACAGCTCCATCGGAGCAGACGCTGAGCTGATCTGAGGGTTTGTAGTCGTTCCAAACGGTCACACACAGTAATCGTTAGATATGTTAATAACTGTTCAGGCGCTCTGTCCTGGAAGACGTCCTTTGTGTTTGTCTGTTGTTCACATGTGAAGTGGCAGGAGTAGAAAGAAGTTCAGACCCAGCTCGCCGTCTTGCCTCGCTGAATGTCGCAGGTCGCAGGTCTTGACTTGTTGAAGTCTTCCTTGGCTGCAGATTAAAAAATATTTCATTTTTCTCTCAAAGCCGATTGGCAGGATGACCAATCTGACGGCCAATCAGATTACTCGGTGGCGTCTGAGGAGGGAGACGAGGACTTTGACGAGCGAACAGAAGGTGAGAACCAGTTTCATTTGGTGTTGTGGTGTCACATACGTGGAAAGATGTTTCTTCTAGATTTCATCTGGAAGCCTTTTTTTTTTTTTTAAGCCCAAATGAACAAATATGTTTCATCAGAAGACTCGGGATTAGCGGTGTCATGGCTACACACCAAAAATAAAGATATAATTAATGCAGCTTACCTGCCTCCCTGCAGAGCTTCAGTCATTATCTGTATAATCGCCATCTGTTTCCTCTCTGCAGCCAACTCCCGCAGGCCGAACAGGAAGGGCCTGAGGAACGACAAAGACAAACCGCTGCCCCCCCTGCTGGCCAGGGTGGGAGGCAACATCGAGGTGAGCAGCTCGGCTCGTCCGGGAACGTCTGTTTCAAACGGATCCTCGTGGTTCGGAGGCAGTGAAGTGTTTTGTTTCTGTAATCCAATCCTGACGCTTTCTGTTCCCAGGTGTTGGGTTTCAACTCTCGGCAGAGGAAGGCCTTCCTGAACGCAGTGATGCGTTATGGGATGCCTCCCCAGGATGCCTTCACCACCCAGTGGCTGGTCCGAGACCTGCGAGGGAAGTCTGAGAAAGAGTTCAAGTAAGAAACGTCTCGATGCCTCCAACAAAGTGTGAACAGTCTCACACCAAAAACAAATGTTTGGACATCAGTGAGACTCTAAAGACCAAGAATTTGATCATATGAATCATATTATTTTGAAATCATCCCCGTAATGTACGTGGACCCCGTCTGGCTTCTTTGTTTTTTTTTTTGGCTTATTTGATGGTCTTAATACCATTATTGGCTGTTTGTGCCAACCTTTTTTAAATTAAACTTAACTTAAATTCATATGTAAAGAAAGAAAATTAAGAAATTTCCGGTTCATAATCAGCTGTGGGGCTTAAAGAAGGATGATTTTCTGCTGTTTAGTACATGAAACAAACCTTTTTTATTTTCCTCATAATATTTTCGTGCCTCCTCCGTTAACCCTTTGCCCTCCCTCTCTCAGGGCCTACGTCTCCCTGTTCATGCGTCACCTCTGTGAGCCCGGCGCCGACGGGGCCGAGACCTTCGCAGACGGCGTCCCCAGAGAAGGCTTGTCGCGGCAACACGTCCTCACCCGCATCGGCGTCATGTCGCTCATTCGCAAGAAGGTAACGAACGCAGCTTTGTCTCCCTTGAACTTGACTTTTGTCGTAATAGAGGAAGCAGATTAGCAAGCAGAAAGGGAAACTGTTCAGTGGTTGCAGATATGCTCCTTCAGCAGTGACGCGTCGAGCTCTGACGAGTCGCCAATGTTCTGACGAGTCGCCGTCACTGACGAGTCGCTGCCGTTCTGACCGTGTCTGCTTTGGCTTTTCCAGGTTCAGGAGTTCGAGCACGTGAATGGTCAGTGGTCGATGCCCTGGATGGCCGAGCTGGAGGAGAGCAAAAAGGCAGCTCAGCCAGAGTCCCCCGGAAAAACCCCGTCCACCGGCACCCCCGCCGACACGCAGCCCAACACACCTGCTCCAGGTAACGCACACACACACTCTCAGATTTCAGTGCATTACACTAACTGTGGTAGTCATTTACTGCAAATACAATAAATCCTTCCTGAGGAAAGTTTTTACAAAGAACATTAAAGCAACATAATGAAGGAGTGTGTTTTTCTCTGCAGTCGACGACTCTTCGTCAAAGAATGACGAGGCAGAGAAGGAGGTGAAGAAGGAGAAGGAGGCCGAGGCGGAGAAGAACGGCAAAGAGCCAGCAAAGGCCAGCGACGAGGTACAGACGCAACATGTCTGAGTGTCCGGGATAAAAGCAGCCTCTCTGGATTCTGGACATTTTTATTTTTCCAGGATGTGTCATAAATTTGAACTTTCCCTGCAGGTGATCGCCATCCCGGACGACGACGAGAAGAGTCCGGCGGCGGAGCAGGAGAGCAAGAAGAACGGCGAGGAGCCGATGGAGACGGACAAGCCGAGCAACGGCGAGGCGGAGAGCGTGAAAGAGAAGGAGGCGGAGAAAGAGAAGGAGGGAGAGAGCGAGAAGAAGAGTCCAGAGGGAGGAGAGGAGACCAAGTCGCCTTCAGAGGCCAAGACAGAGGGTTCAGAGGTCAAACCTGAGGACCCCGAGGTCAAAGGTGAACTGTTTTGTTTTTTTGGGTTTTCGTATATGTGAAGATATTTAAATTATTCTTTATTAAAACAAAACAGAAGTAAATCAAAGCAAGTAGAACAATGATCAGAAGGAGGGAGCTTCACCCATTGACTCATCACCTCATCAAACCAACATTTAAGATTCTTTTATTTGTCTTTGAAAACTTTATTGAACGCAGCACGTTTCCGTTCATCCAGGACAGAAATATTTAAAACGTACACATTTCTTTAAGGTTGTTCTCACTTTCCAAACGTATGAATTTCAGGATTCACACACTCTGAAACTGAGCTGCAGTCAGACGTTGTCTCAGACTGATGTCCTGTATTTTTATCTTCAAAATCAAAGCCGTCTTTTTTTCTAATAAATATTTCTTCTCTGTGTTTCGTCATGTTCTGCAGCAGAAGAAAAGACAGAAAAGATGGACACCACTCCTCCTGCAGACGAAAAGAAAGGTAAACATCTATATGATTACATCATGATAAACAGGAAAATAACTTGAGTGCATGAACAGTTTTGCCCTCAGTGCGTCTCAGCTATAATAAGGTTTATTCTCATGTTTCCTTCTAAGCTCCTGCTGCAGATGTGAAGGAGGATAAGGAGGCAGCGAAGCCGGAGGAGGCGACCAAACTGCAGAACGGAGACAGCAACAAGGAGAGCGGAGCCTCAGCCACCACCGCTGCCGCCGCTGCCACCACCGGAGCAGCCAGCGAGGAGAAGAAGAAGGCCAAGACTAGATTCATGTTCAACATCGCTGACGGAGGATTCACAGGTGAGCACAGACACACACACACACACACAGACACACAAAAGAGTTTAAAGTTCATTTTCTAATTTTTTCTAATCTTCTTCTCTCAGAGCTTCACTCTCTGTGGCAGAACGAGGAGCGCGCCGCCACTGTTACCAAGAAAACTAACGAGATCTGGCACCGGCGTCATGACTACTGGCTGCTGGCTGGCATCATCCAGTATCCTTTTCCCACTTTTGATTGGCTCTCGCTGGGGTGGGGGTGTAACTGAGAACTTTTTGGTGTTGTTTCGTTGTTCCCCTTGACTGTGGCGCCCTCCAGACACGGCTACGCCCGCTGGCAGGACATCCAGAACGACGTGAAGTTCGCCATCCTCAATGAGCCTTTTAAGGGAGAGATGAACCGAGGCAACTTCCTGGAAATCAAGAACAAGTTCCTCGCCAGGAGGTTCAAGGTAGGTTGACCTGTTCCACGACAAACCAGGTTCTCTCAGCTGTTCAGTGATGCTTACCTTGACTTTACACTAACACTGACCCCCCTCCTCCTCTTCCCTCCTCCAGCTTTTGGAGCAGGCGCTGGTGATCGAGGAGCAGCTGCGTCGCGCCGCCTACCTCAACATGTCAGAGGACCCCTCCCACCCCTCCATGGCGCTCAACACCCGCTTCAGCGAGGTGGAGTGTCTGGCCGAGTCCCACCAGCACCTCAGCAAGGAGTCCATGTCCGGGAACAAACCGGCCAACGCCGTCCTGCACAAAGGTGAGGCGGAGCCCAGGAAGTGGGACATCTCAGGGCTTTTTCACACACGGAGATCAGATTAACTGTTTCACACCAGTGTGTTCCACTTTTCCCTCCTGACAATGATAATAATGATAATGATCCTAAAATTGGTCTCTCTTCTCTGTCTGTCTGTCTGTCTCTCTCTCTCTCTCTCTCTCTCTCTCTCTCTCTCTCTCTCTCTCTCTCTCAGTGCTGAAGCAGCTGGAGGAGCTGCTGAGTGACATGAAGGCGGATGTCACCCGCCTCCCGGCAACTATCGCCCGGATACCACCGGTTGCCGTGCGACTGCAGATGTCAGAGAGGAACATCCTGAGCCGGCTGGCGAGCCGAGGACCAGAGACACAGACACAGGCACAGACACAACAGGTACAGACACGACAAGTACGGGTAGAGGCACAGACATTAGTACAGACACTAGTACACATGCTGTAGGTAGAGGCACAGAAATTAGTACAGACACAAGTTCACATGCTGTAGGTAGAGGCACAGACACTGGTACACATGCTGTAGGCAGAGGCACAGACACTAGT
>JBBMOE010000093.1:125868-253746 GCA_037975065.1 Chaetodon trifasciatus
AGTCGTTTAAAACATGTTTTGTAAACAAAAGTAACGTCCTTGTTTGTGTTTCCCTCCTTCAGATGTCGCAGCAGTAGACTGAAACTCTGCTCTTTACCTCGAAAACCACCCCCTGCCTCACCTCGACATTCCTGATTGGTGCACAGCAGACTAACGGAGAGCGTGCTCAAGCTTGAAGCCACGCCCAGTTCACTTTTTTCCCTAAACAGACTTTACAGAGTTTTTCTGGAGGATCGAATCCCTTCCCGAAACCCAAGTTTGAGGCTGTGGACAGAAAAGCTATTTTATTTTTTTTCCTCCTTTTTTCAATTTCTGTATTAATATTATTGATATAATGTTATTATGATGGTTTTTTGGGACCTAAATAAAAAAATGTAATGAATAACTTGTTTGTCGTCAGTTGGGGAGACAAAGCTTTCTTCTTACTTGCACTTCCTGTTTGTCACAGCAGGCAAAAAAAGATGCAAGACAATATTTCTGCTGCAAACATAAATTTATTTGAAACCCACATTCAGAACTGAACACAGTGGGATTAATACTCAACTTCAGCCATTCACAGTTTTTAAACGTGACCGTTTATCCGTACATTTTAATATCTGCTGTGTTACACCACTCAAAGCTTTTGTACAGAAGAATCACATTCAAGCAAGTTCAGAACAAAGAGACATTCAAAACACAAGTCGGATCGGTTCACAAGACAAAAAGAATAAAAACAAGACTGATGCTGCATCACGATGACTCAGACTGAGGCTGGACAGACGGACGGAGAACAAAAAGTCGACACTGATCCTGAACTTCTCCAGGAAATGAAATTTCTGCTTAAAAGTGGAAAAAAAGCAGTAGCAGTACCAATGCTGACAGCAAGGGGGCAGCGTTCCTGAAGAATACTGCAGAGGACAGAGAGGGAAAGGCAGGATCCATTGACCCAGATTTCAAATACTGTTCAGTGTTTCAGTTCCTCAGCATCAGTACGCCTGAAACTTTTTTTTTTTTACAAACACTCACATCTACGTTTGTATTTCTACATCTTTACACACCTGGTTTCTAATGGAAATCATCTCCTGGCATCTCCAGTTACTCACCAGCTCGGTAAAACTCGGTTTCCGCCTGTTCAGGAACAAAAACTCCACCAGTGACATCCTGTTTTAAAGCCCAGCAATGAATGAACGAGTAAGCACAGTGGAGGAAAGTAAGTACATCTACTGAAACACTGTACTTAAGTACAAATTTGAGGCACTTGTACTTTGAGTATCTCCATGTTAGGCTATTTTATATTTTCACTCAAACACTGAACCTTTATCTGTCTGTCTGTCTTGTATAACTATCTCATGTTGTCATGTATAATAACATATCAGTCACAGGAGATATTTTACTACAGAACAAGTACTTTGATGCTACATTTTTCTGATACTGTACTTTTACTCAGGTAGGATTTTGAATACAGGGCTTCTTGGTACTTTTACTGAAGTAAAGAACCTGAATACTTCTTCCACCACCATAAGAAAGTAAATAAATGAAATGATTTTCATGAAATACTGACTCTAAGTCTATAGTTTGGACCATCAAAGATCACTTCCTGTCCTTCTGTCTCTTCTCTCTGACCTGCACATACAAGAGAAAACAAACAAACAAACAGACCATTTCTTACGTCACATGATGTATAACATGCTTTCAGTTTCATGGCGAACACGTCTGATGAGCAAACCTGGGTCAATGGATTTTAAACCTGCAGCAAACGCTGTTTTAAAATAAGAATTTCTGTTTGTGTTCAATCTCTTGGCTACAAGGAATTTGATGTTCCACAGGACAATACAGCAAGAACCAGGAAGAAAGCGTCAGTTTAGTCTATTTTCTGGTAAATGAACTCAGATTTGAAGCTGCCCTGATGCAGTGAAGCACTGTGGTTCTCCCAGCGGGGTCACATGAAAAGAACATTACATCCACCTGTGGTTCCACTCAGGATTCCTGCCTGGAGAGACGTTTCCCGTGAGGAGCAGAGAGAAAGAGAGGAGGCGCCGGAGCACATTACAGACCATGCACGGGAGTTTCTGAGGAAGGCATCGGCGAGGAAGAGGAGGATGAAGAGCAGGCTCGGTGGCGTTGGCGCGGACTCGTCCTGCGACTTCTGTGTCCATCCCTGAAGACCAGCTCAGTAGAAGAAATACACTGAGGAGGAAGAGCAGAGGAAGGATCGTGGAACATTCAGGAAACAGGAAGTCCTAACATGCTCAGAAAAATGGGAATTTCAACAATTCTCTGATGTTTTGTGAAACATTTTCTCTGATTTGATTTGGCTCAGTGATTGTGTCCTGCGTGAAAAAAGTCATCTTAAAAACAAATGTCTTCTGCCTGTAATCTGGACTAAAAGACCAAAGCTCACGGTGACAGCAGACCTTCCTGAGGGGGGCGCTAGAGGAAAAGTCACCAAAATTGTGATTCTTTCATCCTGTGAGGCCCATTAATATCAGAAAACCCTGTTTTTCAGTCATGGGTCAAAGTGGTGGAGGAGGGGACACTTTTCTTTTAACAGCGGCTGAGATTTTCCTGAAAACAAACTGACAACTCAAAAAAATTTACAAAAAATACCATAAAACAAAAACATCTTTGACAAATGTATGTGTGTGATGATGGATTACTCACAGAAGACGACTCCGACACATATAATCCCTATAACTGCCATGATGATCATCATCTGGAAGGAAAGCAAGAGCCACAGAGTCACAACAAAAACTACAACCACAATACTTTTATATGTAAAGTAACTCCAGCCGTCAGGTAAATGTAGTGGAGTAGAAGTATAAAGTAGCATACAATTGAAATACTCAGATCAAAATTGTACTTAGGTACAGTACTCTTACTCTTTAGCAGTTAGTGTAACAGTGTGTGTATGTTTTTGTCACACAATATGTAAGGTTACACAACACGAATACAGTCAAGCAATAAGTGTGTGTGTGTGTGGACCAAAATACTGCATAAATAAATCCACATGATGACATGAGAGTCAGAGCTGCTGACAGGAAATCACATCTCCTCTGATGGGGGAGGGCGAGAGAGATTAACAACAACAAAGGCATGGAGAGAGAGAGAGAGAGATTGGTACTAGCTTGTGTGTGTGTTTGTGTGTGTGTGTGTGTGTGTGTGTGTGTGTGTAGAGAGAGAGAGAGAAGAGAGAAACCAGATGTTTGTGCACTGATTTTGAGGCTGTTTGTGTGTGAAAATGAATGAAAGTGAATTTCATGATTAGGCTTATTCTCCACGTTTTGTTATTGTCAACAAATCCACAGTTTCACGTTCATAAAAGCTTCATTAATTTTCTAAAACAGCGGGAAAACGGGGACTATTTTCAGTGGCGAATTAATTTCACGTTTGTTGTGGTGGTGAGTGTTTGTGGCAGCAGGACGGTGTGTGTGTGTGGGGTTCAGTTAAAATAAACTTGTGTGCACACAAACAGTGTGGCTCATTGGTGTGTTTTTAATAGTTTTTGGATGACAGGAGCTCTACGGCACAGAGGAAGAAGATCTATCAATCAGTGTTATTAGTGGAGGGGAGTGGTTATTAGCGCTGTTGGTTTGAGTCTTTTCATGGGATTTTTATATACTGTACTGTATATATCACTGTCTTTACACCTCCAATCCCCCCAAAACACTTTAAATAACACAAACTTGGCATTAATATGAGAGACTAGTGAATGCATTGTGTCAGTGAGGGTCCTCACAAGTGTACAAGTACATAAACGTGTGTACTTGTGTGTACTGGGGGTAGGTGGGGTTACGTCACAGATCACAGCTGTCTTTTTAATCCCTGACTGTCACTGTAATCCAGATTGGGATTTCTCTCTCTGACTTCCTGGTCGCTGTCAGTCAAACTCTTCCTCTAATGTAATCTCTCACGGCAGTTTCTGATTGGCTGCTCTGG
Organism: Chaetodon trifasciatus; assembly: GCA_037975065.1. Classification (NCBI taxonomy): domain Eukaryota; kingdom Metazoa; phylum Chordata; class Actinopteri; order Chaetodontiformes; family Chaetodontidae; genus Chaetodon; species Chaetodon trifasciatus. The sequence goes on from JBBMOE010000093.1 coordinate 129,784, forward strand.
AACGGCAGCATCCGCCCGTCAGAGGCTGGATGAGCCGATGCCGAGCTAAGAGCGGATTGGCGGGCGAGGTCGGAGGGATGGATGAGCAGCGGACGGCGCGGCGATGGAGGTGAATGAAGGTTAAAGATGGCGGCTGATCGAGGAGTCAGACTGAACGTTGTTTTATGACAGTGTGACCGCAGCCAGAGCATGAGCAGCCAGAGCACGAGCAGTCAGAGCACGAGCAGCCAGAGCACGAGAGTATGCATGACTTTAAAATTTAACATCTTAAATGAGTGAGTTATCTAAAAACCGACCCTCTGTACAGTCGTCACGAACAGGGAAATTAGCTAAAGCAGTCAGCAGTCACGTATATATAAACCCCGCCAAATTAAAAGTCAGCGAGCTTGTGTAACACAACAGGGTGTTCACCAATGCTTCCGTGTAATTAAATGTTTTGCTACGTTTTGCGGGGCTGAACGCACCCCGGGTCACTACCCTCTTATAGAGCCCCACCTCACGCGCTGTTATTAGCCAATTACCCAAAAGTTGACGCCCACAAACACAGCAGAAAATACGCAGGCAGAGTGCAGATACACTCTGCTAGTGAGTCATAAGAGGCGATCAAGAAGGATTACTTTTGTACGTGTCAGATTTTAGTTAATCTTGACCAAAATCTCTAACCTGGCAGAGTGTGAGGGGTGACGAGCGACTTCAGAGTCCAGATTCATGTGTGAAGTGAATGAAATGCTACAATCAGACAAGACAAAATATAGAACTGATGGTTTGTTTGCACTCAGACGAGAAGGATGCTTCTTTAATGTTATTAAGACCTTTTTAAATTGTCTTACATTTAATTTGGAAACAGGAAATGGTCTCTCCTGTTTCCTTCAGGCTTGTTTTCTAACTGTTTTCTGTCACTGTGCGACGTTCACGTTCCTCTGCGTGTCACCTCAAACACTGAAAGCTAAAGCAGAATCAAATCACATTATTATCAGCGGATGAACTAAATCTAATCTGTGAGTAAAGTTACAGGAAGGCGGCGAGCAGTGAAGCGCACTTCCTGTGTCTGAGGCGGCCTGAGCACGCAGCTCTGTTCGCTAACGATGCACGGCCACAGCAGCAGCACGAAACTGCAAAGCCAACAACAGAGATCTCATGTTTTCTGCAAAACGAAAGAAATGCTAACTGAGCCACTGCTAAGACACAAGTGATGTACTGATTGATGGATACTATAGTCTTAGGACTGATGCATGATGGGAAACATGCACAAACACACACCAAACATGCTCACCTTGCAGTTTTTCCACCAGTACTTGTTCTTGAGTTTGGCGGCGCTGCTCTCGAACTGCGAGGCTCCGGCCTGCAGGGCGTCGGCCCGGTCGTCCAGCTCCGACAGCTTCTGGTCTCTCTCCAGGACTTTGTCCACGTTCACGCGCATGATGTCCACCACCTGACAGACGGAGGTGCAATATGTCGGATTTTATGTCATCGAATCAAGATCAGAGCTGTGATTTAATGACTTAAGGAAAGAACCAATAGATGCACTCTAACCAAGTTAGCTCCAGTAGTTAGCCTAGCTTGACAGACCAGGTATCATCAGGAATGAGTAAAAAACATCTGGCCAGTTTCATGCTTTCTCATATTAACTGTAATTACTGTATGTGGAGGATAATTTAACCGAAAAATAAGAGAAAATAAACATTTCGTTCTTTCACTGTCACTCTTAAATTGCCATTTTCTGTGCAGTCTATAGCTTTGATTTCATTTATTTGCACCTTTAATCTGTATCCTGTCCCACCTTCCACTGTGAGCTGCTTCTGCTGCTGGATGCAAACATTTCAAATTATCTTAAATGGATAAATTTAATGAGAAGTTTTCTGTTTGAGTTTCTTTTTCTTTTGAATGTTTAATTATAGTCTGATTATTTTCAGCATTAGAGTGAAATTCTGATTTATTCACCATTTTAATTTGATTTTGGGGTGAAATGATCCTCAATATTGAGCTCCTGTTGACATTAAACTCAACAGCAGCTCAATGAAGTGTGTATGTGTGTGTGTGTGTGTATGTGTGTGTGTGTGTGCAGCGGATGTGTTCATGGAAGCCGTTTCCTCACCTCATCCACCTGCGCCTGCGTCTGCTGCAGCCGCCTGTTGCTGGTGAGGTTGGGGGCCGGAGCCGGAGGGCCCCCCTCACCATCCGGGCCCCCAGGTCCTCCTGCAGTACCTGCTGCCTCTGGAGTCGACCTGCACGCCGAGAGCGCATGTGAGAAACGGAGAGAAGAAGAAGATGATCAAAGTGACGAGTTCAGAAGAATTTAAAGCGAATTGTGGTCAAATTCAGGCTAAAATGTTGAAAGTCAGACATGATTTAGTCTGTTATCGTGTTGCAAAATGGAGACGATACACATTTTGGCCACAAGTGACAATTACATGATTATTTTTTTGCTAAATTTTTTTTTTTATTGCTAAAATAAAGCGTAAGAGGAGCGAGCATGGCTGCCTGTTATACAGCCAACTCAATCTTACATTCACTGACATCAGTCACCATCAGTTACTGACCTACCAGAGCGAGAAGCAGCAAAGCTAACGAGTGTTAGCTAACGGACCAAAGGTGCGTTTTATTCCTAGAAATCTAACTTTTCATTTGTAAGACTCGACAGCTTTAGTTCCTGGTTACTTTACAGATTAACGTCATTAAAAACAAAAACAAAAACCTGCAAATAATTCTGCATTTTGACAGATTAAATCAAAATGATCTTCACCTTTAGCAGCTGCAACATTAAAGTGATGAACACATGAATGAATTCATAATTATAACCCAGTAATATCATATATATTATTCTGAAATTCTGCATAATTGACTTTTACTTTTGGTGCTTTCAGTGGGTTTGATGCCTCTGTAAAATACTTTTGCTCTGGACTTTACTAGTAATAGAGTATTTTTACTCATGCTGAGTACTTCCTCCACCACCAGCTTTCACTCTGAATATGAAATCTGCAGAAGCTGCTCAATACAATCTGAATCTTTGAAACACAAACTCAGTAATTGAAACATGACTCATCAAACTTTTGGGGTCCATATAATGAAAGTAAGAGGCTGCAGCACCTCAAACACTAAAATGACAAAATCCCAAACAGGCTGTTTTTTTTTCCAGAAGCAAAATGGAGAAAGATTAGTGCAGCAGCAGAGAAGGCTGACATGACTGAGGCAGATCAACATGCACGCAATAATACCCCCCCACCCCTCCCCCACAACGCAACATCCATGAAACACAACCAGCTCCAGTTTAAGTTCTGCCATGAGAGCTTCTACAAAAACAAGCTGAATAACTGTGATAAAACACAGCTGATCACAGTATTGATGGAGGTGAGTCAGCCGGTGAGTCACTGGAGTTTTTCAGCTGCAGCCCAGAAATTTCCAGACTAAGTTTCAGCTCAGCAGAATAAAACACGATGAAACCAACAAAGAGCTGCAATAAATAAATATTCTGCCCACAGATCTGATTTCTATGGAGTTTAAAAATGAGGGAAATATGTTGGGAGTACTCACATCTCGGCGGCAGGATGATGGAGATAATCTGAGTCTGACAGAGAGAGAGAGAGAGAGAGAGAGAGAGAGAGGAGAGAGAGAGAGAGGAAAAGAGAGAGAGAGAGAGATGAATATAAAAGAAGGATGAGTCTTCTCTCCACCTGATTCACTTCTTCTTTCAAGACAAAAAAAAACTACAACTGAAGCAACAGATTAAAAAACATATCTGCGTCACACCCCGTGCGCGCGCACGCAAGCACGCAGACGCGCGCACAAACAGTCCCGATCAGAAGCTGTAATAACCACTAATGGAGAATCAGTATTTGTCCCTTTAAATAGCTCTGAAGGTGCCGCGCATGCGCACATGGCCGCGGTGTGTGAATAGGTGAAGTTCACCTGCTCAGGTGCGCCGCTCAGCGCCTCTCTGCTCTCTGCTGTTACTGTGGGTCAAAAACAAATACTTTCTAAAAAGCATCAGTGAGTTTAGGTGGACGGCTTGAAGTGTTTGTGTGACGGGATGATTAGATGTGGGTAGGATCCTGGAAAGGGGAGGTTTGTCACGTGACGGGCGCTGAAGAATCCAACACACCTGTGTGAATCAGACGCAGGTGTGCTCCCCGGCCTCCTCCTCTCCTGCTCGGTTTGATTCCGCATGTTCGGTCGTTTGCTCTGACTTCAGCTTCTTCAGTGAGTGCTTCATTTTCTTTTTCTCTTGAACTTTGATTTTTAAGATTGTCCAGCTGTTGGTGAAGTTTCTGGATTATAAACTCAGATTCAGAAAAACTTTAAAGGATTAAATAATAATTTAAGAGTACAGATTAAAAGTAAAAATAATGCTGATTATAGTAAAACTCATGGAACAGTTTGTTTTGCAAAGTTCATGAATTCAGAATATTAACGTCTACATGTAATTACTCGTTTCCCTCTGAAGTGTAGCAGAACAAAGTACCTCAAAATTGGCCTAAATATGAGGTACTAACTATGTACCACTACTGTGCAGTGTTCATAGAAGCAGTACTTAGATCAGAAAAATATTCTATTACTGGTAAAAGTGCTGATTTTAAAATTTGTGTTAATTAAAAGTACAGAAGCAGTAAAATGTACTTGAAGTATAAAAAATAAAAGTACTCCTTCTGGAGCATTGATGCATTAATATGAGAGCAGTATTTTAATGCTGTGGCAGGTGGAGCTGATTGAAGTACTTTAGAAACATTTGAGTAGTAAAATGTGTAAAATATTTGATAAACTGTCAGATGAAGTGCAGTCCAGACTTCCTCTGCGGTGTTTTGCAGTAGAAATATATAAAGTATCTACAAACTGTTAAAGTGGAGTACTTAGTTACTGGATGAGTATCTTTGTGTATTTGCAGTATTTGAGTATTTGTTGGTTCTGCTGTGTTTGATGTGCTGCAGCAGCTCGTTCTTCTTCTGCTGCTTCGCTGTTTGTTCCTCTTCATTGATTCGCTGCTCAGCCAGAAAAACAGAAGGCAGGTCGAAAGGAATCAGGAGAGGAGCAACACGAGCGAGCTGAGGCTGATCGATACCGTCCAGATACATCCTGCTAACTGAAGCTGATCAATACTGTTCAGATACATCCTGCTAACTGAGGCTGATCGATACCGTCCAGATACATCCTGTGAACTGAAGCTGATCAATACTGTTCAGATACATCCTGCTAACAGGTGTCTGATCCATGAACGCTGTCACTGCTGCTGTGAAATGTTTTCATCTGTGATGGTGGATGAAGTACTTCTACCTGTCAGCAGCAGTATTCAGTAGCTTTCTGTCTAAAAATGTGCTGAATAAGGAAACTTTAAAAAGTCAAAATACCCATAATGCAAAGTTAAATTACTGACAAACAAACCTGTAAATTAGTGGCAGACAGATATATTTAATGCAGATATCGTGATGTTTTTCTGCATCTGATAAAATCCAGCAGTTTAATAATCTTAAAGTACTCACACAGAGGAGTGAAATACCTCTGGATTCTCATTATTGATGCATTAGCACACGTCACTTTAATGTTGCAGCTGGCAAAGGTGGAGCAAATTCTAACTACTTTACACACTGCTGGGTATTAATCCATGAAAATACTTCATTTTATGTTTTAATTTTATTTTATTTTATCTGAATCTGCAAAGAAAATAAGATATAAAATAAACGTAGTGGAGTAAAAAGTATATTTCCCTCTGAAATGTTGGAACGTAGAAAGTCACCTCACAATTGTACTTCAGTAAATGTACTTTACTTTCCACCAATGTATACTAGTACTACAGTGCTGCACCATTTGAGGTAGTTTCATGTGTAGTAATGCATGTTTTTAATGTCGTCAACAAATGTCTTCGAACGCTTGAAGCATCATGTTAAAAGATCTTCAAAGTGCAATATTTCTCTCAGAAATGTAGAAGTACAGAAATATTTGCTTTGCACCGCTGTGTGTAATAATACAGCACTCACATTTTTTTACTTTAAGTTCACTTAACAAACAATACTCAGATTTACTTTAATGTTTTTCATGCAGAACTTCTAATCAAGTGTGTCTACAATGTGGTTTTGCTTCTTTTACTGCAGAAAAGGATCCGACTCAGATCTGATCTACATTTCCCCCGAAAAAAAGAGCAAAACTCTGACGGACTTTCAGCGTCTTTTATTCTGTGCAGCTCTTCATCAAACATCCAGCTCTGCGTCCTGAGAGAGAAAACCCTTCAAGAGCTCATGAAAACCACAAAGACTCGTTCAGCTCGGCTCCTGAATGCGCATTCTTCTTTGTCTCCTGCTCTTTCCATCCATATCTCCTGTTTAATCAGTTTCATGAGGCGTTCAGGTCATTTTCTCCCTCTCACACTTTATTTCTTTGTTTCCTCTCCACAGATGTTGTTATTTACAGTCTGATAATATAGATGTCAGCAGTTCCGTTAAAGCGGCGTCTGTACAGTCTGATGAGGTGAGTGACGTTTGTGTTCAGCTTTGAGGTCTATTGTACACTTGCAGTTACTTTGTTTCACATTAAAGGAACATTTTGACCTTTCCAACTTCAGTCCATCAGTAACAGAGAGTGAAGGGCTTCAGGGCTGAAGCTGGAAGCGTTCCTTTAATGACAGTTTTGTGGTGAACATGGCCGGTTACTGAATAAGCAGATGATCAGTTAATCAAAGACGTGTTTGACGAGGTGCACGGTGACGCGTTCGCTGCAGCATGTCGGCAAAGACAGAAGAACCGGCACGAAGTCAGTAAAAAAAAAGTCAGATTTTTTTAACCACTTCCTGCACCGTGGCGTCTTCCCTCCACACGTACGCGTCCTTTCAAAATAAACTCCGCTTTAATCACTGCTGCAGGTGTATTTGCTCTGTAACGTCCGTCTGACGGCTGTGAGGCTACCGAGACGTCTAATTCAAGTCACACTGGAGCGATAACGATGCTAAAACTAAACGATGCTAGAAATGTTGAGCTAAAAGTACATTTGCACCATAAGAACGCGACGCTCACAGCGTTACAGTTCAGCATTATACACAGCCGCCTTGTTATGTACATTACATACAATTTTCAGCCTTTACAAACTGTACATCTTTGAGGACAAACATGTCCCTAAAATAGGTTTTTTACTTTTGTAAAAGAAAAACAGAAATGTCCTTAAATGTCATCCGTCTCTAAATCACAAGCTCTCTCATGCCGCTCGTTATCTTTTTAAACAGGAACTTTAATGATTTCATAACGGATCAGTTTCCATTAGCATCGACAGCAGACGCTAACGGGGACGTTAGCTTGTGGCTGATGGTGCATGAATATGACACCTTCCCTTTAAATTTAGAGGAAAAATCCACCTCAGCTCTTCAGATTCGTTCAGTCAGTTAATCTGTTAGTTGTCACTGAATCGATTACTCTTTTAATTGATTAGTTGATGGGCAGAAAATGAGCCCAAATTTCACAGGTTTCAGCTCCTCAACATGAATATTTGCTTGTTTTAGTCCATCTCTGCTTCTTGATACTGGAAATATTAGTACCTTTCTACCTTTTTCTTGACATTTTCTAGAAAATAATTGCAGGATTAATCTATAATGTAAGTAATCATTAGTTACAGCCCTAAAGTAAACGATTATGTTTCGCTCCCAGAGTTTGTGACAGTAGCATTCACCTGTCTGAACATCTCAGGCTTCAGTTGTCAGGCTGTGGCCAGGACTTCAGACACTTTACATTATTTTCATCTACCAGCCTGATGACTTTAAGTCAGTGGCTCCCATCATTTTTTGGCTCATGACGTCTTAAAATGAAGCCATGTGTACAGACGGCCGTTATCAGAGTGATTCTAGCCTCTCGGGGAGTTTTGTTCGAGTGCTTTGTGGAGGCCTGAGGAGGAAAAACTCTCCAGTGTTTCACGAGAAAAGAGCAAAGATTACAGAAAAAACGAGCGTATTTTCCTGTTCCAGAAACAATTTTTATCCAGTCAGTCGTCTCCTGACCGTCTTAGAGGATTTAAAGCTCCAGTTTGGACGTTGCATTAAAGATTTTGACTTATGAATATAATAATAATAATAATAATAATAATAATCACCCTTTAAAAACCCACTGTGTGTAATTCATCAGTAATTGCAGACCATAAACGGCTCTTTAGATCGTAATTTTCTCATAAAATTTCCAGAAACAGTATTGAGGATGTTGGTAGCTACAGCCTTGAGTGTTATTTAGTGTTTTTATATTCAGAAATCTGAGTTGCGGTTATCAAACATCTCCTTTAAATGAGTTTTGGTTAAATAATAATGCACTTTCATCTGTGAAGGAAGATTAAAACCTTTCCAATGCATTTTCAGGACAGAGAAGGTGTCACATTTACCAGATGTTGGATCTCAGTTTAAGGCAAGTCGGGCTTTGATAGTTGCAGATGTGTCAAATAGTGACCGTACCTTCAGTGTCATCCCAGAAAATGCCAACTGGGTTTATCATATTTCAGAAATTCAACTTTACCTGCAACATTTTAAAGCTGCTTCACATAATAGGATTACAAATAAAATACAGACTAAAAACAAGCCTTGCATTCTAATAAATAAGTGCAAGCTGTTCATCACTCTTCGTCGCTGTCCTGAACAGTTATGTGCAAACTACTTCTTTGTGCGTTACTGCCTCAGTGCACGCGTGTCAACCTGCAGCTGAAAGGCATCGTTACAGAATCTGTGCAAATAAGCAGCTCCTGCGCTAAACAGAGACGTCAGTGTGCAAAATTAGATCAGCTGTGTCTTTTTCAGTCCGACAGTCAGTCAGTGAGGGTCTGTTAAAGTGCCATTTTGTTCTGGTTGACCTTCACTGAGGTGCACTTACAGCTGATGGCCACAGGAGGGCAGCAGCGACAGCTTCTGTTGGTGAAGCCCCAATCTTTGACTGACAGCTTTGAGAGGTTTTCTATAGAAGCTCGGTGAGCAAATGATGCTTTTGTGAGGGCGTTGGTGTGAGTTTTCACCTTTTGTGAGCAGCAACCATCAAGAAAATCTAATCTGCTGGTTGTAAAATAATCTACAGTTTTGCACAACTTGATTTGTTTTCCTGTTTTCAAACAGATGTGGAAGCAGAGAGGAGCGTGTCGGTGTGTGTTAGGGCTTCCTCCAGGCCAGAGGAGGGATGGCGGCGTTGGCGTCGCAGTAAGAATCGCCGGCCTCAGACTCGGCGGGGAGAGCCGGCTTTTTCCTCTCCTTCTCCTCGCTGTCCGAGTCGTCCACCATCAGAGTGATGAGCGAGGCGGCCTTCCTGTGGAGGCAGAAAACACGCTCATGTAGCTCGAACGTTTCCTCCACGCTGCCCCTGAAGAGGCAGATCCTGGTGATCTTCAGCAAACAGATTCTGCTGAGCTTTCACTAACACCATCTTATCTTTTTAATTGTTTGACTTGTTCTTTTTCTACCTCTGCTCTTCGTTCGTGCTGTGAATTTCCCCGGCGTGGGAGCAATTAAGTCTCATCTTTTTGCTCTCCTTTGATATTTTTCTTATGCTCTGCAAGATGAGCGAGTCACAGCTTATGAAACAGGTTGAAATACATTTTTTTCGTGAGCAGAATATTTAATCAGGTGGCTGAAAGAGTCTTTAAAGATTCAGGAAATAACCTGAAGTGTTAAACACTGGAGCCACAGAGTTCTGGGACGATCCACTAAAAGATCTTTTTCACAGCAGATATTTTGAAAGGTCACAGCAGGAAAAGCCAAATCTGGTGCTGCTGGTTCTATCGAGGTAAACAGAGAGGTGTTCCTGTTATTTTGTCCACCCTCTATAATCATCCCAAGGTTGAATCAACACCTTTTAACTAGAATTACCGCCAAAGAGGGCTGATAGAGCTTCATCACACGGTGCAACGACAGTCACCTGATGATCAATATCAGCACATCCAATCAGCTCGTGGCACAGAAGATCCAACCAATCAGCACAGTCTCAAGATCTGAGCATCTGACCAAATGTGACACATGGTGACGCTGCTGAATGATGGACATCATGATGTCACAGTGAAGTTGACCTTTGACCTTTTGGATATAAAATGTCCTCACTTCATTTTTATCCTGTGAGACATTTTAAACTTTGTCATAATAAGCGGATGAATTCTTGAGTTATGGTGGAGAAAGTGATGGACAGACAACCCAAACACAGGGTTTGCCTCCATTAACCCTCAGATTAAGTGTGTGTGTGTGTGTGTGTGTGTGTGTGTGTGTTACCTGTCTCCGCTCTGCGTGATGAGTCTCCTGCAGGTCTCCATCTGGACGTCCAGCCCTCTTTTCATCGAGCACATCTCCATGTACTCGTGCAGGTGTCGGTTCATGTCGCTCTTGGCTGTTGCTAGTTCCAGCTGAGCGGGACAGAAAACACAAATCCAGTGACGCTCGTGACACGATTACCTCTAACGACTCCAATTACTCCTGCTGTACAGGTGGGACGAGGGAGGGGCTGCTTTGGTGCCCTGATTCCAGCAAAAACTCCCACAGACGTCACTATGTGACTGACAGCTGCGATCGTCCCATCAGGCCGGTTTGTAGCTCACAAACACAAAGCAGAAAAACAGACTGACCTCTATCTGGTCGATGGTGTCCTGGTACTCCTTCTCTCTGGATTTGAACAGAGACTCCGTGTCTTTAATCACCTCCTCTATGGACTCCTCCTGCTGCGGCAATGAAATGCGAGAGCGTCATCAGTATTTTAGAGTTGAACCTCAGCGAGAGGAGCCAAAGAACCATGTGAGAGCTTTTCAATAAAACACCAAATGTTAGAGAAACGTCTAAATACATGCTGACAACTTAATTTTCTAGAGCTTAAAATAATGTTAATTTACTGGAATAGAAGCTTGCAGCACCGTTAAAACTGTGTTAGCGCACCGCAGGAGTGTTAGCATCTTTCTACTGAGCAGGTTCAGATCAGCCAAGTGGGACAAACTGCCCCCGACGGGGAACACCCATGGCTTCCCTGACGCTGGGAAAACAGATCTGTGGAGCTCCAGGAAGAGCTGCTGATGTCTGCTGCAGCCGGAGAGGCTGTTCACTCAGCCGGCGCCTCTCTCTAACACAGCTTCAGTTTCATCTGATCTCCTTTGACTTCTCACTATTTCCTCTTCTTACAGATGCAAGTTCAAATATTCAGGAGCAACAGTTCGCTCTTTCCCACTGAGAACTGTGCAGTCGTCTACTTTGTACATGAGAGCATTTTAAAGGCTGCTATAAGGCTCAGTAAGATGTGAGGTTTTGTGACATGATGCTGAGAAATGAAAGTCAGTAAAATGACATTTCTGTGACCTCAAAGTTCACAAAGAGTAAAATCCAACCACAGGCGTTTGTTTCTGAACATTACAGCAAAGTTAAGACATTTGTTGATCTTTAACTGAACTGATAATGAAAATAAGCCAAGTGTGTGTGTACATGTGTGTGTGTGCGTGCGTGCGTGCGTATGTGTGTCAATGTACCTCCCCCTGTGTTTCCATTCCCAGTGAGTATCCAGGAAAATCTTCCCAGAGCAGAAGAGTTTCCTCAGTTTCCTCCCAGGCCAGACTGTCGCAGTCATCCTCGAACTCACACTCCCTCCTGGACGACACACACGCGCACACACACGTTAGCCACACGGATAAACATCAGCGTGTTTCCACATTATTGGCCAAAACACCTACAGCTGATTCAGCATCCTCTGCATCTGCTCGTTGATCTGATTGGCCGACGTGCTGCACGACTCCTCGTCTTTAGCCCCGCCTCCCTCGCCCTCGGACATGCTCAGCTCGTCTCCGTCCCCGCCCTTCGCCGACTGCCCGCTCTGTTTCCTGGCCCGGCCGCTCAGCGTGGAGGGGGGCGTGGCCACCTGTCGGGAGGAGGCGTGTTTACGTAAAGCGAAGGCGGATCATTTGCGGAGCGCGCTTCGCCAGCAAACGAACCTGGAACATGTGAGTCATGTCCTCGCAGTTCCTCTGCTGGGCGACGTCGCAGAGGCGGGCGGTGATGTCGATGCGGCGGCAGATATCCATGTCCACCTTCATGGCCTTCTCCTGGATCTTACTGTCCAGATCGGACAGGTTCTGATGGAGACAGAAGACATTCAGACCGGTTTTCCCGCTCAGGTAACGAAGCAGCTCAGAGCCGACTTACGTTACTGACGAGTCCTTTGAAGAGAACGAGCTCGGCCTTCAGCTGCTTCACCCTCAGAGCCAGCTCGTCCTGACACACCTCGCTCTCCTGCAGGTCCTGGAGACACACAGACGGTCTGCAGTCAATCTTCTGAATATTAGATCAGATAAACACATTTCAACCTCCAGACAAACTGAAGCTGCAGCCACAGATCAGACTCCTGACTGACAATCAAACTATAAAATGAACATTTGGAGGTTTGCTGTGTTTGCTGTTCAATACAACTTTATGAGAGCTCTTTTTCCAGTTTCTCTGATGTCTGCTCTCTCCTGAGTCAGCAAATTAAAGGTTTATTCTGACTAAACCAGAGCTGGTGATCAAGATGTTTTGTTGAGTTTTATTTAGTTTCTGTCCAGTTTGATGTTTGACAATGATTAAATTACTGTTTCTGTAAATGGAGTTTGGCGGCTTTGGTGAGAGCGACGTGGCGGCTCTGCAGGAAACCTTCTCATAATGTTATCAGACAGAATTACAGTCTGAGTCCATCAGTGGCAAAAACACCTTTAGTGGACGTACAGCGACGGTTCACTGATGCATGGAAGGATTATATTGCAGCCCGTGTCGTGGCTGCAGCACTCAAACCGGACAAGTTTCAAAAACTGTTGCCCTCATTAGTCACTTAGACAATAACACATGGGAAATGTGTCTATAAACAGATATTTGATCAGAATTTCTCCATTCGTCCAGGACAACAAGCCCATGCTCTTCATCCCTTGGATCAGCTGTAATGTTACTAAGAAGGAGAGATGCGATCTGAGGGACTAGAGAAGAAGAGCTGCACTGTTGGTGGGGAGATGTGGCCACAGTTAAACACTGACTGCATCTTAAAAAGCTGTTTTCTTTAGTGGACTTCTGAGCTGGAGCAGTTTGGTAACACAGCATTTGAAACTCACCTCCTCCAGTTCAGCCACCTTCTCCTGCAGGTCCATTCTGGCAGTGTACTCCTCCTCCCATCTGCAACACACACGCACAGACACACACACACAGAAAGCAGTCAATGCAGAGAACTACAAAGACAAATCAGCACTAAGACGATCACAGTTTTAATCTAACTGACTGCTTCAAAAGCTTTCCTGAAGGTAAACCTGACTATACTTTTCTTTTTGTGTTTCTATTCTTGCATCACACTGATAGATGCAGCAGTAATTAATCAATAACAATCCCAGCAGCCAATCACAGCTGAATGTGTGGCCTCGTGTGATGCTGGTGGCTTGTTTTCAGGCGGGTGAGGAGTTTCAGGGATGAATCCACCTCCCTCATCTTCCTCTGTGCAGCTTTAAGGTAAATCCCACCGCGGTTACCTGACTGACCTACACAGCATCAAAGCTCCTCCTGCCGCCAGCAGCGTTACTCAGCAGGTGTTACATAAGGAGAGACCACGCAGCGTGCATGAGGAGCACGAAGAGCTCGCCGCTACAGTCACTGAGGAGGGAAGACAGAAATAAACAGAGGCTGAGCTCACGCTGCAGCCTTTTAAATGCATCTTGTGCGATTTCTGCTAATTGGCCCCCTGTTGAAATGTCATACATCTCAGGTTTTACACAAGTATGACCTCACAGCAATATTAAATATAGCAACATTACAAGGAAACATGCAGAGGGACTGAATCCTAATTAGACTGGAGATGATGCATCAACCCATCTCAGCAGCTCTCCTTCTCCCACATTTAAAACCTCCTCTGTTGATGCTAACAGCAGCACGCTACACGTACAATGACTTTGGACTTCCAAGTTCATCTCAAAGCAGAGCTGAGCACAGCTGAGCCTGAAGAGCTGAGTGTGAAATGTCCTAAAACGGCCACCGTCCATCACTGACACCCTTTCCACTGCTGCGCCTTCAGGCCAAACTGTCTCATTCATGCTGTTAGTGTTCAGGATCTAAGAGCAGCAAAGTAAAAACGAAATTTGATCTATTAAATTTATTTTCTGCTGCTTCTCCTCGTTCAAACGTTTTATCTGAACTGATGCATTTCTTCTCATCTCAGCTGTTCTGGCTCTCTTTCCATTTATACGTCCTTTTTGTCCTTCACACGCCGCTCAGCTGAGCTGCTGTAGCACTGAAATGATGCCGTCACGTCTCTGATTGCCAACAGGGATCATTTCCTTTGAGCGCTCCGGTACAAGTCACATGTAGGTTACATGCACGGAGTGAAAGCAGGTTCATTTCAGCTGCAGAGAGCAGCAGAAACACTGATAAACAGAGGAGATGTTGCTCTGATCTGTTTGTCAGTCTCAACACGTGGCTCTGCAGTGAGGCTGCCGGGTGTCACTGTCTGACTGCATACACAGAAGCTGCTTTACCGTTCGACTGATCACGACTGCAGGGTGACGCTGAAGCTCGTTAAGAGGCATCTGAATCATAAACCGTGCTGTTTCAGAGGCTTGACTCTGTAGAATGAGGCCGAGCTGCTGCACCGCACTCCTGAGCTGTGATGTCAGGAAGCCGGAGAGAACGACGTGAAGTTAAAGTGTCCTCTTTGGAAAAACTGCATCAGTCATCGAGACACAACCTCCAGTTCTGCCTCCTCCCAGCAGACAACGTTAGCTCACTTTAATGTTATGGTTCAATGTCGTAGGATTGAGAACATCAGCGGCGCTCTCATGTCTGCTGGGAGGCAGTTACAGCAGCTTCAAGGAATCAGCCGGGGTCGAGATTAAACAGACAGCGAGCTTTGAGGTGTTGGTAGGTGCATCTGGACACCTGGATGTAGACGGAGCACGGACGCTACACCTCACGTTAGCAGGCGGAGAGTTTTCTTTCAGTCTTTCAGTCTTTTTCAGTCTGTGGTTGCGTGTCAGCAGTGTTTTCTGAGGAGATTTAAAGCGACTCTCCACCCTCCCGACAAAGATGCATCCCCCCTGCCGGCTGCACTGCCAGTATTTTTCCACACAGATGATTGTGGACGGCTTTTAAACTGTTCAGCTGAGTAAAAACAGAGATGAGCAGCACAGAAACAGTGTCTATAGTCAGCACAGCAGCTTCATTTGATTATAATGGATGTGCTTCACCACAGCCGTGCATGTACTCTGGCCGTCAGTGAGGATATTCACGTCCTGGCTCTAACTTTACCGTCAGCGTCACACAGTAACACATCTCTGACCGCTAAATGACTAAATATTCACTACTGTGGAAATGACATGAAGTGAAGCCAGTAGCTGCCTGCAGGGGAGGAAATCAGTCTGAAAACTTCTGCTCTGCTTCAGAAAATAACCAGCAGTGATGTGAAGTGTGCAGCTAATGGGCAGAAACCCAACAGTATGCAAAAGCAGCAGTGTGTTGCTTTTTAGATCAAAGTACCTGCAAAAAGCAACCTGGGTGGCCTGTTTGTGTCTGTGCACAAGGTGACGCTGTTGTTTTCCACTCTTATCTCTCTCTCTATTCACACACACACACACACACTCACAATGACTCACTGCATCCTCACAGTGCATCCATTATGAGGTGATATTGGAAAGGTGAGAGAGTTGACATTTAGACTGAGCGTTTAAGCCTGTAGAGACAAAGCAAGCGTGTGTACAAATGCAATAGGGCCAAAAGTATGTGGACACATGTTTGGTCTCTATTCCAGAGACGGCAGATCTTCAGACAACACTGTGCCAACAGTTTGTGTTTGTCCCTTTCCTGTTAAGCACAAGCATGCATGAAAATCTTCAAGGTTTGATGAGCAAGAACTTGACTGATCTGCACAGAAAGAGCCTGAACCTCAACCCCACCAAGCACCGCTGGGATGAACCTGAACACATTCTGAGGTCTTATCAGTGGACGTCCCCGCTGCCAGGTTCAAACATCTGATGGGCATCATCCCAGAAGAGCAGAAGCTTTGGAACCACATGCTCCACAATCACACATGGGTGCAGTGTTCTGTCGTCCACATATTTTTGGCCAAGTAGTCTGTATTCTTTGGCAAACATGTTAAGCTTCATTGAACTGAATTCAGAGAGCAAGAGAAAAAAACAAAAGCAAAGGGGGGAGGTGTGGTTTGGGATGAAGACGTTAACGATGATGCCAGCGCCAGCCTGACGCTGCAGAGGCTCACGTGGAACAGAAGAGGGTGAAACGAGGCGGAGATGGAAGAGGAGTCAGCGGGGAAGGCAGCACACAATGGAAGAGAAAACAGAGAGGCCATAAAAGAAGGAGAGGGAGAAACGTGATGAGAGACTCATGCAGAGAGACAGAAAGAGACAGTGAGAGGGAGGCAGAGGAGCGATGGCAGACCGGGTGACATCACTGCTGGCGGTCACAGGCCAGTGCTGCATTGCAGGTGCCAGAACTAACCCCAGCAGGGAGGAGGAGGAGGAGGAGGAAGGAAAGAAGGAGAGAAAACAAAGAGGCCCAAGACAGAAAGGAGAGGAAGATCACGTGAGAGAAAAACAACTCCCCACATCAAACTTTCCCCTGACAAACATCGACAGAGAGATCAAAGCACAACTCCTCCAACTGTGCCGGAAGACGGGAGCCGCCGCCGCCGCCGCCGCCGCCGCCGCCGCCGCCGCCGGGAAGTATTTTTACCTCACTGCGACTTCCTGTTTCAAACGTCTCTGAATGAGATCTTCAGTTTTCCTCAGCACACACAGCACTCACGTCCTCAGAATCAGAAACGATAATCTGACAGTAAATTAAATATTTAAAACAATCAAATTAAATATTAAATACATAAAATATCCTGGTCACAGTCGTCAGAGGGCGGTGGTGGTGGTGGTGGTGGTGGTGGTGGTGGGGGGGCTGCTGGCTACAACCCTGTCAGCCAGTCAGGTGCATAAATTACAGATTATGTTTTATCAGGTTTCTAGGAAGTGTGAATTAAGCTCTCTGATTGGATGCTTCTTACTGAAATGCACCACGGGAGCTGAAGTTCTCTCCTTTGTTTTCATGTCCACAAAAAAAACCAAAAACCTCATCTCTCCTCACACAGCTGTTCATCCTATGGAAGCCTGGATGGTCCAAATCAACCTCCCACTTTGCACCTCTGCAGTGACCTCATGTCGTGAAATAAAAACTCCAGCAGTGTGCAAAACACACGCACATCTTCAGGATGCCATCTTTAAAAAACTTCACATTTTTTGCATTTAGAAAAATAGATTTAAAGCTCTTGATCCGGTGCAGAGGTGAACAGAAAGGAGCAGTCAACTAAAAACTCCAAACATCAAAAGCATCAGAGGTTTCTGAAGTCTTTCCTGCTCTACTTAATTGATGAACCTTTGTTTTGCACTTGTGGATCAAACACTTCTGTTAAATCACATCAGGACGCCCTCAAACATCCGAATCATTCCCATCACTTTCACAGCTTTCAAACCTGAAAAACATGAATGCAGTTTGGTGCTGCGCTAAAATGGAAATGATGATGAGCGCAGGAACACACAGGTCAGAGAGTGAGTTGTTGCTGTCCGCTAAAACATCCTGCTGCTTCTGAAATCGATGTGACTGAAGGTTTGTCCTGCAGCGGCGTCCTGCCTCAGCAGGCTGAAGCGCAGAGCACTGAGGTCAGTGCTTTTTAGCATAAAGCAGCAGTGGGTGAGTGTGTTAATGTGTGTCAGCGTGTGAGTGTGGGACAGGTCGGTGCACAAAGAAACACAAGCTGCATGCTGAGCAAAGCCTCCTGCAGACAAAATGGACGTTTAAGGAGCATTTCTGCACGTCAGGCACTAATTCCTCCACTGAAAAGCAACATAAGTGCTGCAAATTGACCAGCATTTCTATTGGTTTGTTGCATTCATGTGTATCATCCGGCTGTGCACAAGTAATTAGATTTCCTGAGGCTAAATGTTCAGCAAAACCCATTAAGATTCAGCTGTGAAACAGATGAGTCAGAAGGTGACGAGCGATGAAGAAATCAACATCTCCAGGTCAAAGCACTTCTCACACTCATGACTCATCGAAAGCACGTCCAGTTTTTTACGACACTGGACCAAATCAATGCCAGTTAATGTAAACAAATCTTGTCGTCAATCTGTCCGCCTCAGTCGTCTGCAGCACTGGCCTCAACGACCCAACGCAACCGGAGACATTCAGGAGATCACTGCCTCTGCACAGCTGCGCTTACATCCTTCATTCCTGCTCAATGCAAGCATGAACCCTCTGTGACGTCACCCACTGGTCGGCGGACTACACTTCTGAAGCCTTGAGTTTAACATTACAGCCGTCGCCATCTTGGTTTTTTGAAGTGACCATGTTTGGACGAGTGGGTGGGGCTTCATGGATACCTATTGCTACGCCTCCATCCTGTTTGGATCTGACTGAGCACCTGCCGTGGTAGCGACTCCTCAATCACAAGGTAGCTACGCCCTAAAGCACACCCTCCTCACACCCTTCATCAGACACTTCTAGAGACTGTAAAGCACACGATGAGTCACATCTCCAAACACAATGCACATCACTCACTCAGTGTCTGGGTTGTATTTCAGCAGCATCATCAGCACACCACGTCTCTGCATTTTCAGGTTTAGAGCTGATGCACAGACTCGTTTATCAGCGGAACCAAACAACCATTAAACAAACAGTCAACACAGGAGGACCGACTCCTCGGGTCAAGACTCCACCTGAAAGATGGGGGGCACTCACTGTGTCTCCCACCTGCTATACTCTCCTTTCACCCCAGGAGATTCAGCAGCTTTCCATGGTTGACCTCACTGACTGAGCTGCCTGTAACAACTGACATTAGGAGCAGGAATGAACCGGGTGGTTTCAATGACCTTGACAGTGACCCCACAGAGGTTAAATACCACAGAGTCCCCATCAGTCAGTCAGACCTGAAGAAGCCTCTTGAGGGGAGGTGAATGTCCCCGTTGCCCCGATTCAGCCCTTCTTGGAGGAACCGCAGAGCAGCAGACTGAGTCAGAATCGAGAAGTCAGCAGCTGTTAGTTAATGAAAAACTGGAAGTATGAGTGCACTCTGATTTATGATAAGCACGTGAAGAGATGTAGATCATTTCTTAATATCACAGTCGCAATGCTAATTTCTGTTAGCGCAATAATGGCAATTCCCATTAAGTGTTAGCATTGAGCTAGTGCTATACAGTCTTTTTAGGCTATTCGTCTATATTACTTGAATGTTTTTGTACTTTCTGCCGCAGTGGCACTTGACATCATTCGTCTACACCCAGAAGTTAGTATTTAATTTGTTTACCACTCGGTTGTTAGCTTGGAAGCAGGTACTGCAGGTGTGCCCTGAACCTGACAGCACACCCTCTGCTTGATGCTGCCATCCAGTACAAATCAATACTTCTTAGTCTGACTGGTGGTTTAAGCCAGTATCATTCCCAGAAAAGGAGCTGCACATTTCCTGCGTAATGCTTTTATCTTTTACAACCCCCTGAAGTCTGTGTCCCCCGGTGCAACAGACCGTCCAGAGTGATATGATGACCCTCAGACAGTAATGCAGTCAAACACTTTGATTTCTGCTTTTAACTGCAGAAAACTCCACAGCACATACAGCCCACAGGATCAGTTTCCTAATTATACGTCAGTGACTGCATGTACTATGATAAATCATCCCTGACTGCAGCTTTACATGAATGATTTCAAGCAAACTGTTTGACTTTAATTCAAGAAACAAAAGAAAGTTATGAAAAGCTTGTTTAGTTTTTCTGATGTGCAGCAGAACAACAGCTCTCTGCATTGAATTTAATGATTTGATTTATGTGATTTTTCTACATTATGATGCATATCAAGATTAGTCAAATATTCATATTATTGTGATACTGATGTCAGCTGTGTCCACCAGCTTTGGGACAGCCAAAATGTCTTCATGAGAACTGATGATCCAAACTACGCGGCCATGTTACATCTTTGAAGCAGCTCTGGGATCAAAGTGTGAGCAGCTTACCTTCTCTTGTACTCGTCTCTTTCTCTCTTCACCTTCGCCAGCACATTGTACAGGGCCCTGATCTCAGGCGTGATGGTGTCGATCTGGACCCCGACGCCGTCCGGGTGCGTCCAGGAGACTCCGGGGCCCGTGACGCACGACTCCCTCCCGGTGCCAAACCGGCGGGTATGGTTGAAGGACCAGATCGTGCCGGGGAGGAAGCGCGGTGGAGGAGGGAGGGTGCTGTTGGTGTTCGTGCCAGTGTGAGAGGCGTATTTCTCGTTGATGTTGGTGATGGTTTTGGACGGGTCGGTGGGACTCAGGGCCGGACTGATGGAGAAACCGGATGTGGTGAGGTTGGAGTTTGAATCCGTGGAGACCGGCATCGGGTTGAGGTTGTTCCCCAGCAGGTATTTATTGTCAAAAAGAGGAGGGGGGTTCAGGGTTGGAGAGAGGAGGCCGCCGGGCAGGTAGGCCGAGTTGTTGGCGTTGTGGAGCGGGATGAAGCCCGGTCTGCCTGGAATAGGCCCAATAAATCCGGTCTGGACCGCAATGTCTTTGGTCAGCGGCTTCTGGTGTCCGTCCCCTCCGCAGTTATCCTCGAGAGCCTGCTGCAGCTGCTTCTCCAGCACCTTGTTCCTGCGCTCCAGCTCGTGAACTTTAGCCAAAAAGCAGCGGAAGCGCAGGTTCAGAGTCTTCAGGACGCTGATGTTGGACCCCAGGTCGTTGCGCAGCGCCGTGGCGGCGGGGGGCACGCGGTGCAGGGGGGTGCTCAGGTGCAGGTAGGCGAGGCCCGACGGCGGCAGGGCGCCCAGGTCCAGCCCGGACAACCCGTCAGGCCCGAACCCGCCGTGGTCCCCCAGGAAGTAGCCGGGCTCTGGGATGGCGGAGTCGGTCTGGCCCGTCATCTGGTGGTGGTGCTGCTGTGGGGCCAGGAAGCCGCTCTCCCCCAGGACCGGATTCATGCTAGAATAGGAAAATCTGAAGTGCTCGAAATCCGGCATGAACCCAGACTTCTATGTGTTCAACTCGGCAGGTAATTCCGTCTAAAACCGGAGTATCGCCCCCAACCGGAATCAGGCCCAGCAGCCTCGCTTTGAGTCCTCCTCCCGATGTCACCGATGATCACCTTTACGCAGAGGAGCTGTGTGCTGAAGTCAGATAATGCGGGTTAGAAGGATGCTTCACGGGCCTAAAAACGGCAGCAAAATATCAAACTCCAAACAGAATATTACAATAAATCCCCGCTGATGGACTGTGGGGAATACAAATCGCATCTAACACAACAAGGTGCCTCTGAACCCGCAGACGCGCAGCTGGTCCCTGCAGCACTATCACATCAGCGACTTCACTTTTACGCAGGACTGATTTCAGGTCCCGACATCAGCAGTGACGCGCAGCCACAAAACGTTTATTCTAAGCCTTAGAATAAAGCCAAAAGGAGATATTGTAGCTCTGATGAAAGTGGAAACACCGTACCTGCAAGTCTGAGGAGGAAACACAAACTTTGGCACCAGAAAATGAGGTGAAATGAGTCCAAAGCGGAGCGTCGAGCGGCGGTGCGGCACAGCTCAGCAGTAAACACAAGCGAGTGACTGCGGCGCTCAGATACCGTCCACACGGTGGTAGAGGAGCAGCGGGCGGCCTGTCTCAGCTACCGTAGCGACCAGAGCAGAGGTGCACCTGCGCTGAAGCAGAGCAAACAGGGACTGAAAACATGCCGGATTCATCCTAAAGAGGCTGAAGAGACATAAACAACAGTGTTAAAAAAAAAAAAAAAATGTTCTGCAGGTTGTTTTTCAAAAACAAGAAGAAAAAGACAAATTTCTACCTTCTTTCAGGCAGTTTGGTGCTCACAGTGGTCGGTCACAGGTGAATTCATTGCTTAAGGTTAATGTGGATTTAAGGGCTGAAAACAAATATCTAAATACGTAAATAATGATATAATTAAAAGCTTAAAAGAATAGATAACTATAGAATTAAAATTTTCATAAACCAAGAATTATATAACAAAATGCTTCAATAAATGAATAAATAATTTAATGCTTGATAAATATATCATATTTATGCATTTATTTAAGCATTCAGTTACATCACTATGCATGTATTTATATATGTTTACTTTCAGGCCTTAAAGCCCTCCTTAGGGTTAGCATTAGCTCGCTAACTGCCTCCTTTCTCCTGAGTAATTTATGGTTAGCTAATAGTTTACCAGGCTGCAGTAGTGCAACTTAATTGGAAACTAATTAACCCATTTAAACTAACTAACACACACACCTCCAGATTAATTATCAAACTTTAGCCTCATTAGCATCGTGGTTAACGCTGACTAGCATTACCTCGCTAACTCTCGACTGACGGTTTC
The DNA here is from genome assembly GCA_037975065.1 of Chaetodon trifasciatus. Classification (NCBI taxonomy): domain Eukaryota; kingdom Metazoa; phylum Chordata; class Actinopteri; order Chaetodontiformes; family Chaetodontidae; genus Chaetodon; species Chaetodon trifasciatus. Next base: position 152,089 of record JBBMOE010000093.1, read on the forward strand.
AGCATGTCAGAGGACTGATTGGCCGGTTTGTCTGAATGATGAACAGAAACACATTTTTCATCACAGGATAACGAGTGAGACTTTAACTCTGCCTTTATCTGAGGTGTCAGATTTCTTCCTGTTAACCCAGAAAACGCTCCACTGTCCTCTCCGCTTACCCCTGCCCTCTCCTCCGGATGCCAAGCTAAAGATTAGATTTTGGCTTTTCTCCCAGAAGCTCATTTCATACTCTGCAGCAAACTCAATGACACCGTGTGGGCAGGACTAAAAGCACAGCCTCAAGATTCTGCCTGAGAAATGTTGAAAATCTCAGTTTAAATGACGTATTTGGACCAAATGCGTCAATGCAATATGGGTTTTCTTCAAAACCTCTGCAGTAAAAAGGTCTATTAAACACATACTGAGAGGGCTGTGCAGTAATGTTTAACTCGAGCTGCCCATTAGTCGCAGCTTGCATCTTTAAATTGTTGTTTGCTGCATGTGGGGCATATTAAACTGACTCCACAAACATCGTGGCTGGTCTGATGACTGACTATCTGGGTGAAGTTTTCTGCCTGGTAATATGCAGGTGAATGAGAAGTGACGTTTAAACCACTAAGCGAGGAGTCTCTCAGGCAATTTATATGAAATGATCAGGAGTTATATGCATGGCTTCCTCCTAAATTCCACCCTGCCTTCCTCTCTGGGTTTCAGCCTAATTGTGTCGAACAAATTACTGAAATTTTGGCCATTCTCCCAGAAACTAATGTATTATTCTGCACCAAACTCAAAGTCACTCGTCTGGACAGGAAGATGAAGGTAGACACTGAAGGCAGAGCGCCACAGACAGTTTGACTGAAGCCTTTCAATAATAAAAACAAGCCTGCTGTCAGGACAGAGAGGTGTGCAGCCAGTATAAAAATTACAAGTCTTTCCACAAACTGAGGACTTTATTATCATGTTAAGTGCAAAGGGGCCACTGTGCATGTTTAGTGCAACAAGACCATTCAGTACAAGACAGTTCAGTGATGGGAAATCATCTCCACAAACACCGCGTACTGCTGGACAGAGCAGAGGTGACGATCATATAAAAAGGTATTTTTATCATTCTTATTCCTAGTATTATCATCTTGTTGTAGAAGAGTTTGCTCCCGGGGCTGGATGGCGAGGCATCCGGTTACAGGTGAAGGAAGAGGGAATCATGGGAAGGAACGATGAGTCGCGACAGGACTTCACTCCTTGGTGAACATGTGCTGGACCAGGTCGCACACACGGTTGCTGTAGCCGAACTCGTTGTCATACCTGCAGACAGACGGCGAACAGAGAGAGGAGACGTGACCTCATGACTGGAGGGAAGCGTGCGCTTTCTCGCTTTAATGCTGAAGTCTGCAAGTTTGAAGGAATTGTTCATCATTTAAGCTCACCATGAAACCAGCTTGACGAAGTGCTCGTTGAGAGCGATGCCGGCGCCGGCGTCGAAGATGGAGGAGTGAGGGTCGCTGTTGAAGTCTGTGGACACAACCTGAGCACACACATGCAGCGGATATAGAGCTGTACGTATGGTTTGTAAGGAGCTGGATCATTTTTGGTTCTAGATCCAAAGTGGGCAGGATTTTTTTTTAACGCACGCAAACAAATATCTGCAGATTTGACTGTGTGTTCAGTTAGAAGATACTTTATTTGGACATTTTAAGACCCAAACGGGCCTGCAGAGGAATGAGGACTGTAAGTGTTTCTATGGATTCTTAATCTGCCACATTATTGTAGATTTGCTGCCATCTAGTGGCTAAGATATGGCTCTACACACATTCCCATAAAAACTACCAACACCTGACTTTTGTGTACCTGGTCCTCTGTGTATCCCAGGATTCCCTTCATGGGTCCCTCAGCAGCGGCCTTGATAACCTTCTTGATGTCGTCGTATTTGGCCTGAAGGACAAGACACGAAATTAAACTCAGATTTACAACACAGGTGACAAACTGAGAAACAGAATTCTGTTTCAAACGATGGAGGTCAACGGATGACAAATCTGTCGAAATTCACACTTTGACCCCAAAATTACAGTCAAAGATGAAAACGTAAAATCAAGTTAAATGGAGAAAAAAGGAAATTCAGCTGCATATTTGTTCCAGAGTAACTGCTGCATGCGACTGCTCATAAAGCTTCAGGTTTTCTATTTTAAAGCTTAAGTGAAACTTACGGGTTTCTCCAGACGGACGGTCAGATCAACGACGGAGACGTTGGGGGTGGGGACACGGAAAGCCATACCGGTCAGTTTGCTGTGAGAATAAGATGTTCAAGAGTCAGAAACACGTGAAAACATCCAAACATGTCAGATACAGATGATTTCGCCTCCACAGGAAGGTCAGAGGTCAAGCTCAGCTAGAAAACACTACACGTACCCGTTCAGCTCGGGGACGACCTTGCCCACGGCCTTGGCGGCTCCGGTGGAGGCGGGGATGATGTTCTGGGAGGCACCGCGTCCGTCCCTCCACAGCTTTCCAGAGGGACCATCAACGGTCTTCTGCGTGGCGGTGATGGCGTGGACGGTGCTCTGGAAGAGAAGATGATTGGTGCGTTGAATAGGATTGTTAAGATGACATCTCGCGTCTTTGTTTTTGGCCAATCAAGCGTTAATCTAGCCTTAAACTACCAGATGAGAGAATTTTATCTGACACAGGTTGGCGCTCAGTAGCGAACAAACCATCAGGATGAAGGAAGTTGGTCTCACAATTTTGGGTCTTAAACACTAAGAAACATAATTTACCTGAAGATTATGAGTCAACAAAGCACACCGTCGACCACAGGATGTGAGCAAACAGCAGTGTGTAATTTTAATCAGTGAAATGTCTCAGTTCTTTACCATGAGACCCTCGACGATGCCAAAGTTATCGTTGATGACCTTGGCAACGGGAGCCAGGCAGTTGGTTGTGCAGGAAGCGTTGCTGTGGAGACAAGAGAGCGAGCACACGCCATGACACAAAGCGGTGGAGGTGAAGGTAACACTTCGATTCTGCACACTTTAAGAGATGATCTTGAAAACTTGAGATGAGATTTGTAAATAAAGTTAGAAGGTCGAACTAAACCGTCAGCGCAGGCGAACTCACCTGACGACCTTCATGGAGTTGTCGTATTTCTCGTGGTTGACGCCCATGACGAACATGGGGGCGTCAGCGCTGGGAGCGGAGATCACCACCCTCTTGGCTCCGCCCTTCAGGTGAGCCTGCAGGGACACAGGTCAAAGGTCAGGACATGACACAGATGCACAGAAACAAACACAGAGAGTCATTTTCAGCTGCCAAAAAACAATTTACTGGACAGGAAAGTTGCTTCCATCAGCTCTCAACAAGTGAAAAGAGAATGAAAATGTTCGTTGCTGGCTATGACTTCAGCCTGGGAGCTTACAGAGGCTTTCTCGATGGTTGTGAACACACCGGTGGACTCCACGACGTAGTCGACGCCAGCATCGCTCCACTTGATGTTGGCGGGGTCCCTCCTGTGCATCATCACATGTAGGAGAGGTTAAACAGCGTTTCACGGAAAAAAAAACACGTAAATCTGGAAGTGCGAGCAGCTCGTACTCGTGGAAGACCATGATGTGCATGCTGCCGATGACCAGCTTCCCGCCCTCGGCCTTCACCTCTCCGTGCTTCCACACACCGTGAGTGGAGTCGTACTTGAACATGTAGACCTGCAGCGAGGCAACAATTAAACATACCGACATCTTAGAGGAAAAGACCGATTTAAATAAGAAATATTCAAAATCAGAGGCGCTAATAGTGTAGCTGCACCACGAAGCATCACATCTCCACAGGTGGGTTTCCCAAACTGAAATCTGCTCTCTTGCTCCACTTTAAAACTCCTAATTTCATACCTTCTCATAACCCAAAGATGATTTCACTGCTTTTTACACCATTATCTTACAGCATCATGCTTCCCCATATTTAACTATGGGGTCTCAACACACATCCGCAGCGTATCAGCCAGTCCTCTCACCATGTAGTCCAGATCGATGAAGGGGTCGTTGATGGCCACCACCTCGACCTTGCCTCCCATGGCGGCGGCACGGGTCACCAGGCGGCCGATACGTCCGAATCTGTGAAGCGGGAAGATGAAGTCAGTGTGGAGAAACAGTTTAGAAAGCTCAAACCGACTGGACGAGAAACATGGATCAAACAGCTTCACAGGAGTTCCCCTGGTGATTAAATCAGATAAATATTTACTTGCTTTGAAGACGTGAACATTTTCATGCCGCCTCAGACTGCAGAACAAGGACGATGTGCAGACTTGAAGTGGCAGGAAGCAGAAGTTAAGTCCCTCTCAAGCCCTGCTTTGTCCAAACCCAATAATTCATAAACCTCTTTAATCTTTTAACTTACAGCAGCTTCACATGTAAAACAGTCTCTGACCAGCAGGTGGCACCGAAACCCAAACCGAGACGGGAGTCGTGGCTGGAGGACAGCAGGGCCATAGAAGGCCTGCCAACCCTGACTGAAGATTACAATAGCTGGCACCAGCAGCCAAAAGCCTGTTTAGGCCTAATATGGCTGCCGTCACAGCATGTCAAACAGAGAGGGGCCTGAAACTGGAGAGGGGAGCGAACGGAGGCACAGATGTTCAGTCTGCAGCGGATTTTATGTTCCACACTACTGACGACTTCATGCATGAGGAAAAGACAGAAATGAGCGATCGTCTAAGACAGTGAGAGACAGAGACTGACTGATAAAAAAGGACCTAAGACAACTGTCCAGGTCCACTCAGGTCCACTCCGGATCAATCTAAACTGCTGTGTGTGGGAAAAGCCGCGCTGTTCGATGTCTTATTGAAGTCAAACCACCTCTTTGGTAACAAAATGATCCAAAAAGCTGATTTGGCTTCGCTTCCTCACTAAAGTCTGACAGTGAAAGTCATTGTGTCATCACATGGAAACGCCACGTAAGACAAATGAGGCCCCAGGACGAAGAAGGAAGCGTCACGTTTGACAGACAGAGGACATTTTGCTGTGTTTCATTCAAATGTGTTTTGTCCATTTGTTTACATATGAGGAGTTAATAAACAGTTTAATGCATTAGGATACTGTGTAATATTACAAACTACAGCATCAAATATGACCGAGGAGCTGGATAAACACAATTTAATCCAAATCATTTGAGTGAAATCTGAGTTGCAGGCGATAAACTGGATGCATCAGTAAAACTACATCCAAAAAAAGAGCCGGAGACATTAAAATGAGTCCAAAAATCCAGAGTAATACAAGCCTGAGCCTCCAGCTGGCTGAGACGGAGGATAAGACTTTCACACCGCCATCATGTTACCGTAACTGCACTATTTATGATTCAGGCATTCAACACTGGCCGAGTCCTGTTATGTAACGTCGTGTGTCTTCGCACTCAAAGGTCACGTCACATACTGCATGTATGTTCTCATGGGACGGCCTGAAACACAACCATGTGACAATCACACAGAGAGCGCGCGCCAAAATAAAAGTCCGTCTACAGAAAGGTCAGAGGTCACGGTGCAGCAGGAGTCTCCACAGTCGTGTCTGGACAAGGACGTCGCTGCTGGAGGAAGGTCACTGCGGCAGTTCAGCGTAATGATGGCGGCTTTTACGTGTGCCGCGAGCCGGCCTCGCCTGCTTTCTCATATTTGTACTTTTAAAAAGTACTCGATGCTTTCCAGTTTAAATCAGACAATGCTCGAGAGCTTGAAGTCTCCTGTGAGCTGAGTTTAGAGAACAGCTCCGGTCATCTCCACTTTCTTTGTAGAGCTGCATTTTCAGGAGCCAAAAAGATGAAATTACTGTGAAAGTTATTCAATCTGTTAATCTGTTTGTCAGTTTTAAAATCTCATTGTCGTCTGTGGGAGGAATGGACATGAGGGAAAGTGACACTGCAGCTTAGTTTTGGGGCGCCATCAAGCAGCCAGAAGGCCAAAATGGATCAGAGCCCATCTTCTGTTTCTGAGGCTCAGTGTTGGTGTTGGTACGAGGCCAGGATCGAGCAGCTCAATCCCCCCGCAGCTCGACAGCAGCTGCTTCGCAGAGGAGGAGGAAATGTTTCGCCGGTGATCTGAGCGGCGTCCGTGAACCGCCGGCCGGACGATGCCTGAACTTCAGCAGAAAGGTTAGAGGGTTAAAAATAGACGAGGGGAGAATAAAAGGAATGTGACAGCTGAGGAGGGCAGCGATACAGACGGAGCGGGGATTGGAGGGGTCTGAAGGGTGTGGAAGAAGAGGGGACGCCAAGCGTGACACCGCAACACCACCGGACTATAAATAACCAGAGAATAGACGGAGCCTGTCCACAGTCCTGTCCTGTCGCTTTAACAGCTTTGGACAAAGAAAGTCTCAGATAGAAAGAAGCTCAAGAGGAGCTGCAGCTCGCTTCAGCAGGAAACACTGAAGTGTGTGTGTGTGTGTGTGTGTGTGTGTGTGTGTGTGTGTGTGTGTGTGTGTGTGTGTGTGTTCATTTTAATTCATCTACCAGCCAATTAATGCTGACTGCAGTCCACCAGCTGAGCTACAGCCCCCACAAACATCTGTAAACGTCCATACTTTATTCAGTGGTTTGTATTCTTTTCACCACTTCACCATAATAATGTCCTCAGGTAATCTATTAACTGACTCACTGATTAATCGACTAATCGCCTCATCTTGAATGTATACTGTCTGTTGATCTGTCAGTAAAGTGAAAAACATAAATACATGTTACATCAACTCTCATGTTCAGGATATGAAGAAAGGTTTCACCCCCATCACTGAGGACTTCCATCTCTCCTCCATGAATCACATCCTCATTTCCAATTTCCTCTCCTTCAACCGACTCGATTATTCTCTTGTCTTGAAGTGAAATAATTAAAATCCACTCTCAGATAATCATGTGAGGGTCACGGGAACACTGTCAGGGTCCTGTGCTCGGAGGACCTTTACTCTCCCAACTATCGGACGCTTGTAACATCAGCGATTTAGGAAATGAAGTCCTCTCCGCTCTCGCCCTCACAGCGTGTTGATCTGATGGAAGCAGCAGCTAAAAGCTCTGAGTATGAAAAGTAAACCAGAGTTTGTGTCTTTGCTGAAGACTTTCGGTAGATGTTTCTCCTCTCATGCACACTTAATGAGCCACAGGATGCCTGAAAATGCCACTGTGTCACATTTCTTCAGACATGGAAGAAGAGGATCAACTGGATTTTGGATTTTGGATGCACATTTTTTTTTTTTACCTGCTGTCCTTGTTTCTTTTAAATTTTTATTAATAAACATCCTATTTAAAGTTTGCCAGTGACACGCAAACCTAACGTTACTGCCCTGTGCATGATGTGGCAGCCTCTACACAAAATGCTGTAAAGATGAGACTTTTTCTAACTAAATCTAAATAAAAAGCATCAACTCACCCGTTGATTCCGATCTTCACCATTTTGTCTGATATGGTCTAGTCCTCACTGCACTGGAAGAGATTCAGAACAGATTTAATACAGATTTCATCCAAAAACAACACATAACTTGACATTAAAAACATGAAGAGGCATTATGGAATCAAGAAGACAGAAACAGGTAATTACACTACTTTAATAAAACTTTTAATAATAATAATAACGGGAGCTGCAGACCCCTGACTCCCCCCCCAAAAAAATCTCTTTGTTCCACCTGTTGCGTCAAAACCAAACTAAACTTCAGCCAAAGTGAAGAGGAGCAGAGCTCAGGCTCACCGTCCGTGAAGGCAGCTCCGTCTGCGGGTCCTCTGCGGGAGAAGCGAGCGCGGGGACGAGCTCGGGTCCCGCAGCCATTTATCCCCGCCGCGCGCCGCCGGGCACGCCCCCGCCCACAATGCCAAGGTCGCGTGAGCCCCTTTAAGCCCGGAGTCAACAGGTTTACTGGTTTTTTTTTAAAGCAGCCGAGAGGAGATGCAGAAGATGTAAACTCATCTGCGCGGAGGGACTGGCTGCTTTTAATTAGACCGTCAAACACCGATCCTCCGCCACAGAAAGTAGTTCCAGGCAAAAGGAGGCCAAGCACTGACAAACTGAGTAGATTTCTTATTAATATGAAAATTAAAGGAGGAATTCTGGAAGAAGAAACCACATGAAGCTTCATTCATAAGCATTAAAACAAACCTTTTTCAATTCAGTGTACTGAGGATGAAAACAGCTGCAGCCCAAACTGCAGATAGATGCTGTTGTCACAGCCTCCTCTGCCTGTGCTGCGCTCACACTCTCATCATCCAGTGACTTTTGGGTACAATGGCGGCTGTTCAGCAAAAACTACTGAAACTTTTATCTGAAACAAGATCCATAAGCAAGCGAATGTGCCAATAAAACAAACAAAACACAGAACCATAAAACCTTAATTCACATAACTGTCACACTGGTCTCGACTGAGCTCATTTTGCATGTTCCTGAGTCCATGTAGCAACATCCTTCATCCAATCATGTGTTCACAAAGTGGTGAACCTCGCTCCATCCTCGACTGAGCCTTTCCAGGATGCCCCTTTCATACCCAACCGTGATGCTATCACCTGTTACCAATGAGCCTGTTTACCTGTGGAACGATCCAAACAGGTGTTTTTGGAACGCGTTGCTGTGTCAGAATAAACAGATATTTACAAAAATCAGTGAAGCTGATGAGGTCAGACATTAAATATACTGTTTTCATAGATCACATTCTGTTTTATTTATCCTTCAAACTGCCTCCCAGTTTTTTTGGAATCAGGGTTTTTTCACATTCCACCGTAAACATCCATGTCTGTCGCTGCATTGTTCTCACAAACGCTCCATTCAGCTGCAGTAAACGTGTTTCAGTGCCATCGATTACGAAATAAAAGTTATTGACAACACAAACACCACTCAGCACATTAATCACTTCACACAGAGTTGAGAGAGGAACTCTGTGAATGAAGTCAGACGCTTTCAGCCTGGATGATCTTTTAACTGGTCCTCAGTCCAAAACCAGACCCCCCGCCCCGCCCCGCCCCGCCCCAGCCCTCCCGCCCAGTGTCATGTTCACTGTGTAACACGGGTGGTCATGTGACCCCCACTGCTACATGAACCACAGCACGCAGACAGAGGAAATGTCACGGCAGGTTCACTCCGGCTGGAAGCTGCTTCAGTCACACAGTTTGATCCCACTGCAGGTCATGCAGCTGCAAACAGCCTATTCCTATTATTCATAGTCCCACGGCCATAACATCTGCTATCATCTGCTCAGCGTCGACACGAGCTGGTGATCAATACTAATGATCAAACCCTCTCCTCATCGGCTGCACAGATTTCTGCCTTTAAACACTCAGTAGACAGAAGAAACGGTGGATATCAGCCATCGAAGGGAAAATGATATAACGTTGTTTCTCGCTTCTCGGCACGCTGGAGGACATGTCTCTCGTTGCCGTGTGACGCCTGCTGGGTGTGTTTGATGAAGCTCAGTCTCGGTGTTGTAATCAGGGAGCAGTTGGAGCTCCTGGTGCTGCGCGTATTTGCAATAAGCTGCATTGAATCACAATCAGCAGGTTCATTTTCCAGCGCGGGCTCTTGAAGTACACAGTGTGCAGTACATTGTGGAGTATTATGACTAAACACTGCACCTCTTTTTGAGTCATGCACTGCTGAACCTGATATCTCTAATCATAAATGAATTCACAAACAGCTCCATGATCCATTTCAGCGAACCTCTGAGCTGACAAAGACAAACGTGATGTTTGTGTTGACTGAGAGATCCGTCTACGAAATGAAATCTCCCGTGTCTCCTTCACAGAGACGCTGTCCAAGTCTGTTTGTGGATAATCAGCCCGATCGCCACAGATCATAACTCACATCCATTATGTTCTGTCGACACACTGCTCAAACACACCGGAGCAGCATCTGTCTGTTATTGATGGTGTGGGCAGGGCAGTTTATGAGGCAACATGGCCGGACTGAGGGCGCCAAAGCAAACCGGAGACTTATAAAACAACTTGTTACTGAGACACATAACGTTCAGGCGAATGACCGGCGGCGTGGCTGGTCGTGAATCAGGCGTCGACACCTGTGTAGTGGGACGTGCCGAACAACCTGTTTGGTCTGGTGTGACATCTCCCACGACATGTTCCTGAGCGTTGACCAATCAGAAGCTCTCTCCAGAGTGCAGTCAGATAACCCTGGTGAGGAGGAGGAGGAGGAGGTGGGGCAGCAAGAGAGGAAAAGTTGGTTGAGCTGTGGCAGCAGTAGCCCAGCCTGTTTGACGTTTCCTCGAGGGAGGAAGGCCGAGTCAAACAAGACGAATGTTGGTGAGAAGCGGAAGCTCTTCATCAGCCCGGCGAGAAGCTGCCGTGCTGTCAAAACATTATCCTCAGTCCTAACTGCAGGGATGTGCTGATCGTCACTAAATCCAGATCTAACGTTAAAGTAGCCTGTTTGATGAAAAATAAAACAGCTGTTCACTGCAGTTTTTGGCAAACAAACAGGAAATAGTGCATTTGTTTGGGACTATTTTCAGCGGCGGAGTAATCCACGTTTGGTGCTTTACACAGGCAATACTTCGTCCTTTAACTGAGACTCGAACCCAAGAGTTAGTCTCAAGTCTACACGTCGTCAATAAGCAGCAGCCATGGACGCGTCACACGCGGGATCCGAACCTGAGTCCCCACAATGCTCGGCGCCTGTGAACATGCAGTTCTTTAAGTCTGCGCGGGGTGAAGTAAAGGTCAGCCTATAAATACGACATTCAGCCTCCTCCTGCAGCGAGCCTGAGCTCTCGTCATTCTCTCTCTATATGTCAAAGGGTGTGACATTTGGCGGGACGACGGGCTGAGCCAGGCACCGCCGCTCGGGGTCAAAGGTGAACGCCATCGGGGGCGAGAACGTCTGGGAGCCAAAATGTGACTGAAGGTTTGTTTTAATGAATGAAACCTTCGCAGCACACAAAGACAGAACCCGCTGAGATTAGATAGACGTGGCTCTTTTGTGCGGACGTGCACGTTGTGGCGTAACGGCGTACATACCTGCAGCTCACACGCGGGCGAGTTGAGAAATGCATTGTCATTGGTCAAGAGTGCATTCCAGCTGCACTGATAATTCCCATGATCCACCACAAGTATGCCTTATCAAACAAAAGGAACCTGGTTGCTATGACAACTCCTGTGGTCGGACAGCTGGTTGGTTATTCAAGTCTCGCTCCGTCCTGTCTGGCATTTGTCTTTCTGCTTCTCAGACTGTACAAATGTGTTGGTTTCTGCTTCCAGATTTCCACATTTCCACGACTTTAATGAAGCCCCTTCGTGACCCGAGGCTGTTAGATTTTACTCTGCTGCCTCCGCCGAGGAGGTTAGGCCCATTTCAGTTCAATAGTGATGAAACACAGCCAGCTGCAGAGATACGATGGCTCCATGTCATCCATGTCACAGGTACCAGTAATCCTCTGCAGCGGCCTCCATGCAGCTGCTCAAACTTCATACAGAGAGCGTCTTTATGGAGCCCTCAGGGGTGGACCGAGCTGGTACGAGCTAACGTGCAGATATGGAAATGTCTGGTTTTCAGAAATACACCATAAATGCACGGCAGAGATGATGAGGCTTCAGTAGAAACGTCCATATTTTGATGAAATGTGTCCAGAGGCATAAAGCGGTTGCAGCTGCAGATTTGCATGTCACAGCAGAGCAGGCTGTTGGCCTTTAATTTCCACTACAGCTGAGCTAAAACCCTCCACCTGCACAGGTTTTAATCTACATTCTGACAGTGCTGATGAAGTAAAAATCTCTCATGCTCCCCTCCTTTCACATTTCCTGACTTATCGTGTCTTAAAAAACACAAATTTACTGGAAAAAGGCTCGAATGCTCTGTCGTCCTTTCTTTTGCTCTCTGTGCTCCAGTGATGCCTTCACTGTCAGCACTGCCGGAGCGGTCTAACGGTACGACCGATGCGCTAAAGGTCAACACAGATCAGCCAAAATAAACTGAGTCTGGTGAAGGTCAGGTGATCAGAGCAGGTAGAACTGTTCAGACAGGATTTACCTGAAACTGGCATGGTTTGTGCGTGGCCCAGGACGGGGGGGGGGCTCTGCAGCAGGTGATTAAAACCACCCAGAACATCGACAGGTACCGATGTAACGAGCATTCGTGACATCTGCGAGGTGAGGTGTCCTCACAGAGCCCGAAGGAAGCTGAAAGACGCCCCAGCCGCAGCCTGTTCACCCTGCTGCCGTCTGCCAGGTGATAACGAGTCTCCACTGCTGCACCAGCAGACTACAGAGCAGCCTCTGTCCTCAGGCTGAGGCTCCTCAGCCCACCCTCCACACACGGCCATAAATAACACATTTATTTTTATGACTTATTATTTATTCATCCATTTATATAATTTTTGTTTTGTGAGTAGCTAGAGGGACTACAGCTCAGCATGTTGTGCTGTAGAATGATAAATTAATGAAGCTCGCGCTTGTTGTGAAACAATGAATGAAAAAACATCACTATGAAAAAATAATTCAGTTTGATCAGATAAACAGGAAGCTGCCGCCACAAAGCAGGAAGTTTCTTCTTCAACCTTCTCCACGAAGCGCCTGAGTCGCCCCGGGAGGCTCAAACTGTTTATGGAGGTGACCTTTCCTAATTTCATTTTAAGATGATGACATTTATAGCAGCTCCTCTTCATTAAAGAGGGATTGTGACAGAGGATGCGGGAGGAAGAAAAAGAAAGACGCACCGCAAAAGGTCAAGAAGCAGATTTGAGTCCAGATGACGGGAGTGGGCGACCAAACCCGCTGGGCCACCGGGACCACAAACATGGAGTCCGTTCAGCATCTTCGTGTCCACCAACACCTCCATGAAGACGCGCTCGTGACTTTAAACCGATCCTGCTTTGCTATTCTCTCACTTTCAAGCTCTGAACTTGTTAAGCACCTGTGCATGGTGGCTCTTCTCAGGGGCAAAAGTCTTCAGGTGCACATGAGATGATGGGCTTCATCCTGGAGGTTTCCAGAAGGTCCGCTTCAGTGATCCAAACCTGCTCTGTCCTTTTTTTTTTCAGGAGGCCAGTAAAAAGTGCATTTACATCCCAGTTCAGCGTGTTATTTTGCTAATTAGCACTAAACAGAGTACAGCTGAGGCTGATGGGAGGCTCCTTTGTTTCGCAGTAATTATGTGTAAGCGATTGGTCGAGCCACACCGCAAACAGAGCGACTTTTTACTGATCAGAAAACATCAGATCTGAGTCACATTTAAGGGGGAAAATCTGAATTTGGATTCTACAGTTCCAGCGTGAACAGAGCCTGAAGAAACAGAGCATAACAGATACGTTATAGTCCTGTGCTTTAGACTCGTGTGCTGTCAGTTTCTCCCTCAGTTTGTGTCAGACAAACTTATGAATACAGAAGAAGTGATCTTACGACACGAGGATACAGAGAGGAGAAGAAGAGGAGGAGGCTCAGGGACAGATGTGGGCGAAGAGAAGACGAGCAAACCTCCCGAACAGCAGCCGTCTGAGGACCTCAGGTGGAGCCCCTCTTTCACTGCAGTGTGGCGCCCTCCAGTGAAAACATGCACCGGAGGCACCAAGAGAGGGACCATCAACTCATTCTGCGCGCTGAAGAGCAGCTTTGGCTTTTAGAAACAATAACAAAACAATGTGAGATCACATCTGGACTCAAACCAGAGTCAGCTCGACCCGCCGAGGAAGATCAGCCGAGACGATCTGAGCGCAGACCACTCAAGAGACCCTTATTAGCTTTTCCTGGTGATCTCGAGCACATCTCCTGGTCTTCCTCAGCATGTGGAGTTCTGAAACGGATCGTCCTCTTCATCAAACCAGCTGACTGTGAGGATGAAAGGTTGAAAAGAGCACGCAGAACTCGTTGCTTTGTCCTATAAAATGGATCTTCAGCCTTTTTATTCGCTGAGCGGTTAAAGTGAAAGACGGCTCTGAAAAGACGGCTGGAGTGTGTTTTGTTCATGTTTATTTCTGCACTGTCTAAAAGTAAAAAAACATTCTGAATGCAGGACTCTGAGTTTTCATAGTCGGGTATTTCTACTTCTCCTTCCAGCTGGAATCGGCCTCGGACAGGTGAGGTGAACAACGAACGTGTCCTGTAATTATGCGACTTCTTTCAATTTGATGATTTCTGACACTTTGCCATATTTTCATGAGGCCAAAAAGAGATTAAAGGAAGAGACGACGCAGAGGTCAAACAGCTCGACGTGGGCGACAAATAAAACTCCTCTGACCTGAAGATCACAACCAGGAAGTCCAGCGGTTTGTGACGATCTCATTAAACAAAGTCCCGCGCGCCCGCCGCCGGCCGCCATTTTAACCCACCTTCTCCTCGCAGGATTAGACCATCCGTCTTCATCAAGCTGCAGCGTCTGCCTCGGCCAGGCCGAGCGAGTCTAAGAGCTTTGCTGGCAGACGGCGAGCGCTCGCCCTTGTCTCGTCCTCTGGTACAGGAAGGGGCCTCTAATCAGCTCGCCAGAGAGGATGCTGGGATAACTGGCAGGAAACCAGGTGAGGAGAGGTAAGTGACATGGATGGATGCTGCTGAGGAGGCCCGTGTGGGATTTTCCATTCATAATGAAATTGAATAGAGTTTGTTAGTTCACACTGAGCAGAGATGTGACACACAGACGCGTGTTTGTCGAACACATAAACAAGCGATTCAACGTGATTTAAACAATCTTGTTCCTGACAAACCAACAAATGGCAAAATTGTGTTCTTGTTCTGGACATTTTCTCACACAAAACTTCATTTTTAATACTTGTTTTGTTAATTTTGCAGCGCCCGTGCGTTAACACACTCCCTCCCTTTCATTCTTTCATTCATTAATTTGTCTTCACACCGACTCCATCATCATTATTTCATTAATTCTGCCCTTTTGTACTGAAGTGGCCGACACTTTTTAAGGTTATGTTGGGTTACATGAGGTTATCAAACAATTTAAATCTGCCTCTTACTCATGAATCAAGTCACCGCCTGATGCTGACGATTATGACGCTTTGCGGGAATAAAACGTCTTTAAGAAAAAGTGATTTGGTTTGTCTGGATTTTAGTTTGAAAGCTCTCAAAATGCATCAGGTGTGCTTTTTTTATGGCCACTGAAAATTCTCTGTTCTGATTGGCTGGAGGGTTTCAGTGAGCAGGCAGCTGTGACACAGGTGTCACAGGTAAAGACAGCAGCAGTGAGGCTCAGCTGAAGAGTTTGGAGTTCATGTGTGAAACCAACTCAGCGTCCACTTCCTGTCTTTTTTCCAGAGCTGTGTCACATGACATTCAGCAGATGAGTCATGTTTCATGTTTGTGAGCCTGTTTTCGGTGGCTCGGGTGACTTTTTGGCCACAGTTGTGATGAAGGACACTTCAAAGAATCATTCTTGCATTCTCATCTTCTATCAAGTCTGTCATTTGTAATTTAATCCCTCAAATCTTCCAGTGCAGGAGACACATTTGAACTTATTTTTGCATCTTTTTAACTGCATCTCGTGGCCTTTATCAGTGGATAAAATGACTCAGGTGTCATTTTTCTTGATCACAGGTCAGTGTCCTGCTTTTTTTTTCTTTATTTTTTAAAGTGGAATGAGGTGATTTTACTCCTTGACCCCCCCACCCCCCACCCCCCGCAGCGAATGGCCTCATGGGCTCAGGACTCATCTTAGGCCTCATCATAACAAGTCGCATGCTCGAGCAGCTGAGCTACTGCGGTGAAATATTCTGAATGCACTGACATTTCTTCACTGGTTTTAATGAAATAAGGTTTTAAAGACTCAATCACAGACAGAAACGACTTAAGAAAATAAAAAAAAATCTGCAGTTTGATGAATAAAGACTAAAAAACTCGATTTAAGCATTCAAAGAAGCTTTTCTGCTCATGTGACTCCTGCAGAAGCTCGACGGACTGAAAGACAGATTGACGTCCAGACAGCGTGAAGGGAGTCAAAGAATCTCCATGAAACACACACACACATGCACACACACACACACACAGAGCTATAAACCCACCACACACACCGCTAACTCACCTGCCACTCTGTATGTGTCACCTGGGCTTTGTGCTGTCTCGGGCTCTGTCAGATTTTTCTGCCGAGGCGTCGGGGAGCTCGTCACCTCGGCGGCTTATCTGCCGTCCTCTCTGACGACACAGACTCAGGGCTGGTCTGAGGTCTGCTGCTGTCGCTCAGATCACCTCCTCAGCCTCTGAGAGAACAACACCAGAAACAAAACCTGCGGGCACTTTTCTCTGCGGCAGATGTGGAAAAGAGTTTCTGTATGCGGCAGACTGAGTTATGTGTTCTGTAAACAGAGTTTCAGGTAAATACATGTGAAATAAATACTGTAAGCAACACCAGTGAAAGTGTAAGTATCAAACAACAAAGTGCTTAACGTCTTGCATTAAGCGCTTTGAAGAGTAAAGCTTTGAATCTCCAGATTTGGGGATTTTCATGAAGAAAAGAAGAAGCAGGCAGACAGATGAAAAGAGGGAAACAGAGAAATAAAGAAAGGTCTCAGCATCGTCCAGCTGGTTCATGTAGCCTCACATGTCGACACGTAGAGACTCCAAACACCCTCTTACATTCACTGTTTTCCTGACTTTCACACAGCCCGGCAGCTTCTGCCACCCACCACACCTGCAGCAGCATGCATGTGTGGAAGAGAGCGAAGGTAAAGACGGAGGTGTGCAGACTACAGATGATGCAGTGGATGGATTCATTTCTTATTTTGAACAGTTTTTACTGTCTGCAGCCATCACTCTGCTTACCGACCATAATGTGTGTCCAACAGAAGTGACGGGGCCAAAATCTGTAGCTCTCTAAAGTTCATTTGGCCACAACAGTCTGATATCAGGCGGTTATCTTCTTAAGTCGCAGCCTTTTTAATGCAAATTTTCATTTTCTGCTGCAGCTCAAGAGGGAAAGAAAGACCGTCCTGGGAAACAGAAAGACGGAGGAGACATATTCTAAAAGGAGCTCTTGATCTGATTCACTCAGGCTGCTGAAGGCTTGTATTCATTTCAGATAAACTCAGGAAAACTTCTTCAAATCACACTTTATATCATAATACACATATATTCACTGTTAGCTAGTTCCCTATTAGCATGCATTTTAGTAGCCTATTGCCTCTTCATCATTGGTCATTATGAAGCACCTGATTCAGGGAGTTAGGGCTATTAAGATCTGAATTCATGTACAAAAACTTCCCTAATCGTTATCAATAAGCAGTAATCAGGAGGTTATTGAGGGAAACTCTGAGTTAATGGCTGAGTGGTTGCAGAATAAGATTAATAAGTGCTTCATAATGACTGGTAAAGAGTCAATATGGCACTAATGTGGAGCAGGACAATGATCCTTAACATACAGACAAACCAAATGAAGTGCTGTTTTACAGCCAATCGGATCGTTCTGGACCGAGCCTGTCACATGACCTTCATCCAACTGATCACGCATTTCACGACTGTTTATCCAACAAATCAGCTCCTAATACTTGCAGCAGTGGATGGAAAAGTGCATTTTATTTTGCAGATTTTCCTGAAATGCTGTTAAATTCGAGCAACATTTGGATGGAAACCTGCCGACTGACTGCAGCGGATTTGCACGCCATCGAC
This sequence comes from Chaetodon trifasciatus, assembly GCA_037975065.1. NCBI lineage: Eukaryota > Metazoa > Chordata > Actinopteri > Chaetodontiformes > Chaetodontidae > Chaetodon > Chaetodon trifasciatus. The sequence goes on from JBBMOE010000093.1 coordinate 169,612, forward strand.
CCTTATCCAATTACTTTTTGTTCCCTTAAATTGGGCGACTTTGCATCAGAAGGGCTGTAATTCCTACACTTAATGTGGATGTGAGACCCTTCTATTAAAGCTTAAAGTCAGCGCTTTGACCTCACAGTCGCTGATTAATTTAAAATCCAAAGTGCTGCGGTACAGAGCTCTTCCAGTCATTTCTGTCTGCACTGCATGGCAGCGCCGCGGCCCTGTGGTCCTTTGTCTGATTAAAAAAATGCTGGAGACATAATCAAGAACATTTCGCCTTTTCCAAACCAGCTGAGCTCTCTCAGAGTTTCCACTGCAGAGCGTTGGTTCCACGCTTTGCACAGAGACACTGAACCGGACCCTCAGGAGCGGTTTGTTTGGCTTTCAGAAGCCTGACGCGAGCCCTGAATGTGGCTTCAGAGGCCTTTTCGCAGCAGCAGGGAGCCGAGCAGCGGGGCGACGCCGCGAGCAGAAAACAAAGAGTATCGATTCAGCCGGACTCAAGTGTGGGATCAATCGTTATGGCATTTACTGTGAGCTCTGTGAAGCTGCCGCTGGACTGTGTGTCTCCATGTTTGTGTGTGTGTGTGTGTGTGTGTGTGTGTGTGTGTGAACGTCCTCATTCATGTCCTGATGCTCGTGGTGAGAAAACACAATGGAGGAAGTTCACATTCAGCAGATACAAAGACAGATATTCTGTCAAGACTGAAGGCTGACTTCACACTCGACGCATGTTTTTGACCTGGTAAATTATACGTCACTGATTGAAAAGCATCTATTTTGTTAGACCCTCATGAAACAGTCTTTGTTTTCCTGCAATATTTTACTACATCATAGAAGAAGAAGAAGCAGAAGAAGAAGAAGAAGAGGTGGTCTGATGAAGCGTCCTCACATTAATACATGAGACAAACACAAATGTCTTGTTTCTATGTGTTTTCCACATTTTTTCACCATATTGTTTGAGGCTGTGTCCTCTTCTTCTGTGGTGGTTTAATGGTTTCCTTACGGGAGAATTGGCGCCATCTACTGCTTATCTTGATGAACCAACTGCTAATAATCACATAACAGCAGAAACTGGTTAAAATTTGCAGACATTTGCATGGAAACTCAGCTTGTTTCAGATGTAGATTTAACACAGTGTATACACACTGACTTACATCATGTGTCTGTCTCTGTCCCCCTGTCCCGCCCCTCCCGTTCTGCAGAGGAAACCCTGTGCCCGGAGGCATCTTTAAGCAGTCGGGGTGAGCAGTTAAGGAGTGAGTCCTCCGCTCCGGCTGCCAAGGACAGGATTACCCAGCAGACAGCCACGCTGCTGCCTTCACCTCGTCCTGACCCGCCCCGTCATCCACACACACATCTCACCGTCCACAGAGACACTGCTGAGGACGCTCAACACCAGCACCTTCGACAGCTCCTGACCTGAAGCAGAAGCCAAANCACACACACACACACACACACACACACACACACACACACACACACACTCAGCTATAAATAGTAAGCTACGTGTTTGTCTTCAAATACAGACACACAACATTTCTCCTTCTTGTCAGCTCTCTCGGTTTCTTCAGCTTCTTTCTCCCTCATTCTCACCTTACCTCACCCATCTCTCCTTTCAGCTTCCCCCCCATCTCCCCTCCTCCAACTCCCCCTTTTCTGTCTTGTCTTTCCTCTCCTCTCTCAGCCAGAATACTAATAGACCTCCTCCTGGTCCCTCCTTCCTCCCCTCTCCCTCTCCCTCTCCATCTCCACTCTTTATTCCTACAGAAGCTCATATTCCCCATAAATTTTCTCTGCTTGAATTCTTTGTCCTCATCTCTCAGCATGACTCAGAGACTTTGCCCTCCTCTTCATCCCTCCATCCCTTCACCCTCTCAGGCAAGTTTTATTTGGAAAGCACCCACGGTCGCTCAGGTTTTACCTCCTTTCTTTCTTTCTATACATCCTCCTTCCTCTTTTTTTACCCTTTTCCAGACAAACTGTTAACACTTCACCAAAGACCACCTGCATGCTTTCCATCTCTTCCCCAAACACACCTTTAAATGAGAATATTTTTGACGTGATGCCAATAAAGGGCTATATTTGCAAATATTCTTGAAGAGGTAACGTGCACATGTGAATTTAAAGTGTGTTTTTGTCCCACACATTTTAAACGATCTCACCAGCCGTTACATACTGCATCTGATAATATGCATATAACATAAAGGTCCATCAGACTGTATGTACCTGCATACAGTGGAAAACCACACATTTATTTTTGGCTCTGAAATCTTGAGCTAAAAGTCAAATGACTCATTCTGTCTGAGACAATTGTGATTCAACAGTGACTGTCTCTCTAAAACCAGGTACAGATTGCTTTCATGAGCCCGAAGCGAAGACGAGCTGGCCTTTGTGAAGAAAATATTGATGCCAAATGAGACATTTTAATGGTCACTGATGAAAATCAGGCCCACAGCCGTGCTGTGAACGCACATGCAGCGTCTTTGTTACCGAGGTGAAAGTGATTTTCTTGATGCTGCTAGCATGAGATGCTATGATCACATCGTTTCATTTAACAGAAGTCTGTTTAAAAACTGAGAACATTTGTGATTTAAAGAGCAACTTGCAGGAAAATAGCACACAAATGATATTTTAAAGAAATAGTCGCATACATAATTTTATACATGAGCACACAAACGTCCATTTGATTCTTTCTTATGTGAATACATTTGCCATCAATATTGGAAAAAGCAGCATGTTATTGTCTGTCACGCTGTCTTTCTTCCCATGGCCACTAGGGGGAGCAAAGTACATTTTTCTTTTTTTAATTGATAGAAATGTTAACTTCTTTACCCCCAGCCCACATCATTATTTCAACTCCTAACTAATATTAAAAGTGTGTTCATTTGCTAATTATGATCTCATTACTCCCTTTAATTTGATATTTTAGATTTTTTGATAATATATATTTTGTATATGGTGGAAAATTTGTCAGCTTAAGTTCGTCTGTTTTGAAGTTTTTGGGTTTTTTAAATCTAATTTCTGCTCTGCTCAGACAACTGCTGTCAATAAACATTGTGTGTGCTGATAAAGTCTGACAACTGCATCACTGCTGTATTTATAATCACAGCACAGGACATTCAGGTTAAAGAAACTACACAAAAAACAGCAAAACTACATTTACAAGAAGCTGGGGGGGGGGTATTCATTACTGTGCCCTGCTGTCACAGTAATGAGGGAAAGCTGAAGCATCAGAGGGCCAAGAAACCGCCGAGCTGCTCTCAGCTGAACGCGTCTAATTTGATTGTGAGCTCAAAATAAAGACAGAGAGACTGAAATAAAGGGGACAGATGCCGAATATTGAGCTGGAAACTGATTTTCCCAAATTAGATAATGCAGCATTTGAAAAATATAACCTCTTTTCCTACAAGGCGACTGCTGGCGTGGAGGTAGAGCAGAGTTTTGGTTGCTGCTGAGTCGATGGAGCAAAGCAGAAAGACGTCGAAGAAACATCCAGTTCACGTAGCTGCAGGCTGACCTCTGACCTGTTTGAGAGCACTTCTGTAATTACTGGTCACTAATTGTGTATTCTGTCCGCGTTCGGTGACGTCAGGGTGACGTCAGGGTGGCGGTGAGGACTGTAAATCTGTCAAACATCTCAGACTGCGCTGGTGCAGCTCTAACGACGGAGGGAGGATGACACATGTTGGCACGGTGCACCGGCGTTCAGGAGAATTACACCGCCTGGTCTGATGGGGCAGCTATAATTAAAGTGAAGATGAAGAGCTGCCACATCAACAGGCCACTTTTAATGAAACCTGAGGGGATGATGCAGCTTTTTACAGGAAGCTTCTTGGAGGAAGAAATGTGAGCAAGTTTGAGACTGAACATTTGTTTTATACTGAACAAATATCTTTAAATCTGAACATTTTCATGAACGTACGTTGACCCTGCAGCGTGTAACGGTAAAAAGCTGAATAAAAGTCAAATAAAAGCTGAATCTTCCATCATTACAGGATCATTTTGAGGGATGTAACTTCATTCAATACATACGTTTCGGCACATTTGTACATTACTTGTTTGGACAAACTGGACACGTCAGCTAACGTTAGCTGACGTTAGCCTAACATTAGCTAACTTTAACGCTTGACCCGAACATGCTAAATATAACTCGATGGCTTCTCTGTTGCACTCGTAAGCACAAAATGACTGCTAACATCATAGCCCTCATGTTTCAATGTGTTATGTAATTAAGCTAGCTAACATTAGCTAACGCTGTTAGCATGTAACAGTGGAAGTGTTGCTAAGGAGTTAACATTAAAACTAAGTCAAGGTGAGAGTTACTCTTACTTTTATCTTCTCCTAACCTGAACCACGTCGTTTTTGTACCCAAACCTACCCGCGCCATCAACACAGCGGCGTCAGATCAGAAATCGTTTCAGTTTTGCAAGAGTGCACAGACGAATGATGAGAAAATGCTCATGTTTGTCATTTTGGAGGAAAAATTACGAACAATTGTTAGCTTATTTCTAAGTCTTTCTAAATACAATAGAGGTTTGGTTCAAGTGTGAGATGTTTTGAACTCTCTTTGCTGTTAGTCACCGATGTGTCTCTGCAGCTTAGTCGTCTGTGTATTTATTGAGTGTGAAGTTCACAGCGTGGCGTTCAGGGCTGCACTTCTGTCCTCCATCTGAGATCCAGTTAATTTAGTCGGGAGCGCCGTCCTCCCTCGCCTGCGCTCCTCAGCTGAATGTGTTTTCATATTCAAATTGTGTGCGACTGAGACGGAGGGAGGCGGCCGGGGAGGCAGAGAGGAGGCGAGGGCAGATGTGTTTGGAAGGGGAGAACAGCTGTACGACATTGTTAGAGAGAGACAGATGAGAGACGAGAGGAGCCCAGCTGCAGACTCAAACAGGCTCGAGTGCGGTACATATTACATGCATCAGATACCGCTCGTATCAACACACGCTCGCCCTCACTCAAGCGGAATAAAACTTTCATATCCCCCAGTGACGAGGAGAAAAATTAGGCAGTTCATCAGGGGGCAACGTCTGAGAGCAGGCGATGAGTAAGCATGATGCTGCTGGAGCTGAGGAGCCGCTTTGTGTGTGTGGAGGGACTATTTTAGGCCATCGGCTGACATTTTGGCATGGTGAGATAATGAACGTGTCCACGGAATAACATGAACTTCCAGCTCGCAAACATTACAAGCGACTGAAAAGGCAAAGGTTCAAGCGGTCAGATGTAGGCGACGGCCTCGTCCCTCCGAGATATTTCCAGGAGGTGCGAAGTCTGAGCGCGTAAATCGTTTCAGAGATATAAATGTCAGCCTTTCACCGGCCGTCAAACAGGAACCAACAATGAGGGTTTCTTCCTCGCGCCACCATTTTGTTCTGACGTTTAAGAGCCGTGCGAGGACAAACTGGCTGTAGAAGAGACACGGGGACAAATCTGCACCGCGAGAGTCTGCAGGAAAAACACAGGACACAACGCTAGCACAGCTTGCACGCTGTCAGCAGCGTACGAAATGATGTAAACATGCTGTTTACAGACAGTGGATTATGGTACATCAGTGGTTTATGGTCTGTGCTCCTTTATTTGGTGCTTTTCAAGCCAGTAAAGTTCGTTTGGGCCAAATGTAATTAATTTAGAAATTTCATCTTTTTCTATTGTTATAATTAAAATGCATCTTGTGTTGCAAATACATACAAACACATAAAACACCCAGTGGGAGGAAGCAGATCCACAGTCAGTGCTCTGCTAACCTGGAGCTAATGGCCAGTAATGGATGTAATAAAGCTAATAGGTAACCTGAGGTCAGCTGAGTGCATGGCGGCCAGGTGACAGGTCTTAAAGTCACAGCCACAGGTTCAGCTGTCTGTTCTGGCCTGAGCAGAGCCAGATTTGGCTCATGGTGGAGTTGTTTTGGCACATTTTTCCCTCCACCTGCTTACTGTACCTCAGCTCACGCTGCTGGGAGAGGTTTTCAGTTTGGGGGCCTCAGAGTCGGTTCTCTGCTCTTTGTAGATGCAGCGGGTCGGCTGGCTCCATCAGACTGTGACCTTCAGCGCACGCTGGGGCGGCTGTTTGCAGGCGAATGCAAGCGCTCGGGACGAGAGTCAGCACCACCAAGTCTGAGGCCTCGGCGGTCTGCCGGGAAACGGTGGATTGATCCCTCTGGGTGGGACGGAGCTGCTGCACCGAGCGAGGCAGTTCAGATATCTCTGGTTTTGTTCATATCAATGATACAACAGCGATTCTGAAAGAGCTGATTTATGCCGTTCATGCAGAGGCGTTTCTGCTCTTTAGCTTGTGTATTTGATATAAATGGGGTGGACAAAATAATAAGAACACCCGTCACTGTGGTGTCAGTGTTTTGCAAGAAGCAGTAGCTTCACCATGTCCCAAAATGTGACTTAAAACTTTTACTTATTCGCTTAAGAAAACACGCAAAATCCCTCAAGGATGCAGAATTCAGTAAGTAAACTCAACATGTGTGTGTTCATGTTTGATTATGTGTGTATCTGATCTACCTTTGACCGCTTGACTCTGTGTGTGTGTGTGTGTGTGTGTGTGTGTTCATGCATGTTTGTCTGAATATGTGCGCGTGCGTGAGAGAGAGAGAGAGAGAGAGAGAGAGAGAGAGAGAGAGAGAGAGAGTGAGAGACGTCGACAATGGGTGAGGGTGGGGGGGGGCAGTAGTGTGTGACGACGGAAAGCAGAGAGAGAGGAAGCGAAGCGGATGACACGCGCACACACACCCTCTCCTTTTCTCACATACGGAGGAGAGGAGGCCAGTGAAAAAAGAGGAGACAGAGAGGAGAAGGAGAAGAGGAGGAGAGGGGAAAGCGCAGAGAGAGTGAGAGAGAAATCCGGGGAGAAATGCCCGCTGGACGGATGGATTTTATTTTCCCCGAGCTGCACGAGCCTCTGTAAGACAACATGGGCTGCATCGGATCCCGGACGATCAGTAAGAACGCGCCGCTTTCTATTCTGACATGTGGAGGGGGGGGGGGACGGATGGAGAGACAGGGACACAGATGGAGGAATGCGTGTCTGAGGTTTTGCAGGGCGGAGATGTTGAGAAAGGGGTCGGAAGAAGAGAAATGAGACGATAAGAAGAGAATAAGGTGGAGAGATGAGCCACCGGCGCAGACATCCTCCGACACTTCAGGAACGAGGCTGCGGGGAGTTGCAGCGCTTCAGATGTGGTTTGAGTCTTTTTCTGGGGTGTAGTGTCTGTACAGTTTACTATAGGGATTACATCTCTGTGTGTGTGTGTGTGTGTGTGTGTGTGTGTGTGTGTGTGTGAGAGAGAGAGAGAGAGAGAGAGTGTGTGCGTGTGTGTTGGAGCGGAGACGCGGAGGGGAGAGGCGGGACAGACAGGCAGCACGGATGTGAGCGGAATAAGATGCGGCTTGACGGTCTCGTCTCCACATGGATGACACCAAGCAGGAGGCAGTGTGTGTGTGTGTGTGTGTGTGTGTGTGTGTGTGTGTGTGTGTGTGTGTGTGTGGAGAGAGAGACCTCCGCCTTGACATAAAACTAAGGTCATTGCATGCTGAGTGTCTGAGAAAATTCCCCTCTCCTCCCTCCTTTCCCGTCTCCTCCTCCTCTCCTCTCTCCTTCATCCCTTGCTCCCTTCTCTCCTCCCCTCCATCCTCTCCTTCCTCACCTCTCCCTTGACTGTCTCTACTGTGCGTCATGCAGCGACGTAATAAATTGAAGACGCAGGCAGTGCATACGGGTTTCACTCTCTCTCTCTCTCTCTCTCTCTCTCACACACACACACACACACACACACACACAAATATGAACAGGAAGCTGGGAGCATGACTCGTGCAGGATGAGTCAGAGCCGGGTTGGGTAAACTCAGGTGTGCCTGAACGCTCTGCACATGTAGGTCAATTCTGCAAAGTCAATGATGTCGGACACCGGCAGCCACACTTGAGCTGTGAGGACCATCTCTTACATGATGCCTGACCACTGACTTCAACCTACATCTGACCTTAAAGCCTAAACTAAATGACAGTCTACTGTTGCTGAGGAATCGGTGTACATGTCAGTAGTGTTGGTAGGAACGGGCTGTTTGCAGTCACGTGACGTTAAATCCAGATGGAGGGCAGGAAGTGAAAACTGCAGTGGACGAGATGAAGGAAAGTTCTCAGTGGGCTAGTTTAGATGAAAGTATGAGAGAAAGGTACAAACAGAAAATCAGAACTTAAATTGGATGTGACCTTTACGCTATGAAGAGGAACGACTTTTCAACTGAACTGAAAGATTTGCTGCTGCTGAGGCAGCAGATAAAACAACCAGCTGCTCATCAGGACGTCGCTCTGCTGTCGAATCCAAAGCAAAGCAGACAAAAGTCTGCAGGCAGACAACTTCCTTGTTAGCTGTTGGGTTCAAGACCTCGGTACCAAAGTGCTCCAGGATGACTGCTGTTTGGTTTTCACTCGGGTTCGTAGCTTTTATTGCTCTGTGGGTTAACCGAAACGTTCAGCGCCGCGGTGCTGAATGTTGATGTTTATGTTACGGTTGTTTACTCAGTTAGCCGCTCGCAAAGGTCCTCTGAAACGCCACTAAAGACGAGGATCATCACTAAACGACACAGTACGTTATTTACATTCAGCTGTCTTATGTGAAGCTGTTAACGGTGATTTAACAAGTTAGTCATGCTGCTTGTAGCTGTTACTTTAAATCTATCACCACAGATTAAAAACAACAGCTAATGTTACACTTTCACCATTAACCAACTGCAGACAGTTAACAAGACATTTTTTCCAAAGTTTTTCGGTCAGTTTCCTGCATTTTTCACCCTTATGAGCAACTTTTGGTACTCGATAAAAGCTCCTTGTGGTTTCTAAGTTTGATTGATCTGAGCAACCGTAAAACATGTGTGTTACATGTGTGTTCCTATGCAGAAAATCACTTCTGGCCCTCCATCTGAGTTCATGCCTCAACAAAAGAGTGACATGAAGTCATGTTCAAACAACCTACTCTGTCAAAATTTCATTTTTAGCAAACATAAGAGCTCATTTCCCAGTAGTGACAGCCCCCTACAATAGTCTACTCCAGGGGGAGTGAATTTTGGTCCTGCGTCTTATCAGTAGGCCAAGGTTACCGGTAATTTGATTGGTGCAATATCTGTGTGGGTGGGAACTAAATATACTGTAGTATTACTTCAGTTCAAGCCAGGCAGTTAACAAGCTCAGGAGCCAACGCTGTTAGCCGTAGATCCTGTGAAAGCCATCGAGGGCTTACTCGACTTGACTTACATCACAGATCACAGAGATCACAGGACAATCTGGTCAACCTTACCATTGTCACAACTGGACCCATTAAACCAGCAGCATACATGTAATTGCACTCAGCAGGTAGAGCACATCATACATTGACTGGAGGGACAGTCATCTTAAATTCCTAAAAGTCCATAACCAATACAGAAAAATGGTTTGAATCTACATTCATAGGCTATACGTGGCTATGACGTGGTCAGCCAACAGCACCAGAGCTGCATCTCTTAGCAAAGCCTAGCCTCAAACATCAGCGAGCCACCGCCACCCAGATATAAATGTAGTTATCCATAATCCAAAAGCGAGAATTTAAATTTCACTTCAGCTTTAACCCTAAAATCAGTCCACAAACCTCAAGTATCAGAACAAAATGCCCTCATTTTCCAAAAATGTCCTCACTCTCAAGGTCTGCAATGGGTCCTCAGAAGATGGCATAAGAATGCACACGCACACCCGGAAAGGTTTAAGTCTTCTGCAGAAGCTCCTTCACTACAGACCGTGAGACCCATGAGACACACTTCAAACTGCTCTGCTGTCTGTTCAAGGAAAGCATGGCCACTCCGTGTGTGTGTGTGTGTGTGGGTGTGTGTGTGTTTATGCATCATCATTTCCCATTAAGTGAAGCATGCAGCTTCACGTGCTCATGTATGCAGACACACACATTACCCCGGAGGACGATCACCTCCCTCCATCTCTTAAAGGCTCCATCAAAGCCTCATCAGCTCCTTTATGAAAACAAATGGGGCTGCTGGGGGATTTGAATGAAGGGAGGGAAAATTTGACCTTTGATTGTCATTGAGCTGGCGGACGGACAGAGAGAGATCAGAGGAAGGACGGAGGTGGCGATTGGCGAGGAAAGATGAGTAAAGGGAAAGAGTGGAGGGTTGTTTTGTGAGCAGGAGCTTGTGGTGCGAAGAGCCAAAATAATGTCCCGGTGTTTTTTTTGGTTTCATAAGTGGGTGTGTTCTCCTTTGTGTTTAGCTTTCTCCTCTCATCTTATCTCCTCTGGCAGTCTCTCTCCCTCCCTCCCTCTCCTTCTCTCTCCATTATTTGCAGTGTCAGAAGTAGATCAAAGCATATTACGCCAGCTATGTGCCGGGCACGTTATCTCACTCCGGTTGATATTCTCATTTTGGATGCTGTGAGGAGGGAGCTGGGAGAGAGGTCGACGAATCTGCAGCAAAGCTTCAGGTTTTCGTAAAAATCTGAGCTAAACTCAGGGGACAAAGAGCAATAAAGTGTGGTGTTATTCAAGGGAGGGATGCAGGAAAACAATGCGGGCTGCAGACCACGGCTGTTGCATCATATTACAGGATTGTAGCTGAACTGACAGTCCTGCACGTCCCAGGCACGCTTGTTTTGCTTCTACAATATCTACAACTTAATGATGAGTTCAGTTTGTCTTTCTTGTTTGTGTGTTATGTTTCCAGATTGTTGGAAAGAATAGAAGAGTAGGAACTGGGGGGTGGGGGTGGGGTGGGGGTGCTCAATTAACAGTAGTGTCACCTACAGAAAGCATAGTTTGATAGGAAATCAAGGGAAGGCAGAGCACATCACAGAGCACTTAGCGCGAGAGAAGAAGACATAAAACGAGTTTTATGGTCAGACTTTATACGACCTTGATCAGGGACACAGTGGCAGCATTGTTGGGACCAGGTGCATTGAAGACCTGAAAGAAAGCCTGTCGTAGTGAGCGCTGCTCACAGGGACTGAGGACATCAAAGGAAGGGGCAGGCTGCCACCTTCAGGATAAAAACACTGACATTATCATTGTTATCATAGTTTTTTATTGACTTTCTGCTTCAAAGAGAAACTGGGAAACTACTCAAGCACAGACACACATTTGTACTTCTTGTGAGGATGCTCATTGAGGCATTTCATAGCATCCGCAGGCATCACAAGCAGCCTGACCCTAACCCTGAAACCCAAGTCTTCACCCTCAAACAGCCCTTTGAGGGTCTGTCTGAAAGTGAGGACCCACCAAAGTGTCCTCTATTTCCGAAGATGTCCTCACTCCCAAGGTTCTCACAAAGATGCAAGCACACACAGACAAACACCCCCTACGTTCTCGACCAGAGCATTGAACCAGCAACCTTTCAGGCGCATGCAAACATGTAAACATTGTCATATCTGCTGCCTCTTTGGAGAAGGCCTGGTTACGTTCAGGCATCAATCTGCTTTGTTAAGTTAAGGGAAAATCAGCACATGGTGAAGAAAACTAAGTGTTTTTTGGTAGGAAACAAAATGCGAAACTTGGTCTCTGAGGTTGAATCCAAAGACTCGGTTCATCAGTCCCAACGTCGTCCTGTGGAGTGCTCACTATCACACCGCTTCAGCATGGATAGCATGTAGGTTGTTTTCAGCTGTTTGAACAAACAACCAATGCTGAAGTTCTCTGGATAGGATGACCTCCATTTTTGAGACTTAAAGGTAACCTGTGGGGTCTTTAGAGGAGCAGTCTTTCTAAGAGTGGATCTCTGTGTTGTGTCACAGTGTTGCACTGATCTGCAGGTGGCGGTGATGAGCCAAGATATGCAGAAATGCACCAGCAAAGCAGTCGGTATTAGCATTAGGTTTGAGGTTTGAGAGTCCTACACTGTTCACCCAAACACCTTAAAGCTGTCTTTCTCCTCACAGTAACCTCTTCATCAACGTGCTGGAATAGAGCATAAATAATAGAAGAACATATACCTGCTCTGCTCTGCCTACCGAGCACTTCACACAAGGTCGAAACGGGCTGAAAGACCGGCTTCACAACGAGGAACCTCAGTCAGCTGGTAAAACAAGAAGGCAATAATTATGAAGAAGGTTTTGCATTTAATCCTTCTCATAATTTATTTGCTATGATACCAAATTGTCACATATGAATGCAACAGATGTCGACCGAGGGCCCCTGAGACTCAGCGCTGCAGCGTTAGTGCACAGGGCTCCATCAGATACTTGACAAAGACTGTCAAAAGACCAATTAGGTGTTTTTGTGGGTTTAAAGATTTACCAACTCGGGTGTGGTAACAGCAATACTAGAAACAATAACGCAGAAGATAAGGCGCATTCTTTTTAGAGAGGGAATAGATGTTTATATTCTGAAAACAAGCAGCTTAAAGAAACAGAGAATATTGGCAGCGTGACGACGAGAATACTGATGCCACACAAAAAAAAAAAAGACAAAAATATAAAATATAGACTTGTTGGGGAGAAAGAGGAGAACACTGTAGAGCCCCATCATCTTCAGCAGGAGGGAGCTGTTAAGTGTTTTACTGAAATAAACGGTTTGATAGTCTAATAAAACCTCCGCTTACAGTAAAAGGACCAGAATGGCCCTAAAAGTCAGACTGAGGGATTGAAGGAAAGCGTTGCAGGGATCGAGAGGCAAACTTGGACAATGACGCGGTGTTTGACGGAGCTTGTTAAAATCGGTCAGGGTGGTAGGACCCCCCCCACNTTTTTAGAGAGGGAATAGATGTTTATATTCTGAAAACAAGCAGCTTAAAGAAACAGAGAATATTGGCAGCGTGACGACGAGAATACTGATGCCACACAAAAAAAAAAAAGACAAAAATATAAAATATAGACTTGTTGGGGAGAAAGAGGAGAACACTGTAGAGCCCCATCATCTTCAGCAGGAGGGAGCTGTTAAGTGTTTTACTGAAATAAACGGTTTGATAGTCTAATAAAACCTCCGCTTACAGTAAAAGGACCAGAATGGCCCTAAAAGTCAGACTGAGGGATTGAAGGAAAGCGTTGCAGGGATCGAGAGGCAAACTTGGACAATGACGCGGTGTTTGACGGAGCTTGTTAAATCGGTCAGGGTGGTAGGACCCCCCCCACCCCCCCCCACCCACTCCCCACCCCTCCAATTTACTGCCTGCAGAATATTTCCTGCTGTGTTTCTTGAGAGGAGCATCTATTCTTATATTAGGCCTGAGTGAGAGCGGCTGCAGCTAAAAATAGATGCGGGGTAAAAGAGGGAGGTCAATGAGAAACGGAGGGAGGGGAGGGGACGGGAGGGGACGGGAGGGGAGGGAAACGTTACAGTAAATATGGGTCAACAGCTCTCTCTCCCTGCGTTTCCTCTTACGTTATTCACATCTCACCCTTGACTCTGTGTAAGTGAATCAAATGTTGAATTAAAGAAACAAGATCTTCTCTCTCTGGTGATCTGTGGAAAATAAGAAGAACCAAAAAACATCTGTTTCATTTGTATTTCTATTGCATTTCCTTCGATTACCTCCGAGATTCTGCCGTAGCATCGTGGTTGAGCCAGGGCGTTGTTGTTGTTTCCCTCCGCTGTGTACAACTGAACCAAAGCGTCACCGCCCGCCATTGCACTCAATTATCCTCCGGTTACAGAAGAGCTGATGTTTAGCAGTCATCACTGTGACAGCGGGACAGTCGCAGAGGCTTTCAGGCCGACAGCTGCACCTCCATCTCCTCACTTCATAATCAGGGCCAGAGAGGCGATGGCTTCAGCGGCTGTCAGAGGTTTGTGTGAATAAAGACGACCACAGGAGATCGAGGCCGTCCACGTCCACTGTGTGAAAGATGTTCTGAGCAGAGTTAAGACTGCTTTACCTGGGAAACAATATCTGCACTGCAGTGCAGCCGAGTCCAGACTGCACCTAAATATATCTGCTCTATGGCCAGCGTCTCAGGATTTGTCATATCAGGGAACTTAAACTGTTCGGTGTCACTGCTGCGAGGCACCGTTTCACCAAAAGGTGTCATTTCAGTCCTGAAAGGGAACAATCACTACAAAGCTCTTGCACACCAGACGTTCGTATAAACAGGTGTGTCTGGTCAATGCTGACTGTGAAAGAAGCACAAAATCCGGCTCAATCGATCACTTTCATTTACAGTGCTCAGTGTGCTGAAGGCCAGAGGATTCCTTTCGCTTCTTTATGTCTTGAAAAAGAAAAATAACCAGATTACATGAAGCCTTTGTGGATGAATTTACATGACTACGCTACTTCCTGACTGCCGCTGAGCGGGCCATGGCATTTACACGAAGCTGCCAATCAAGCCTGTTGAACCAGCCGGTGTAGTTCAGCCAAAAGGCCGGATCAAGCCACCGAGCGTCTGCTCTTGGTGCAGTGCCATTGTTCCGACGGCCCGCTATGAAGAAGCCCGATGGTCAGAAAAATGTCCCGTTGGACCGAAAGAGGCCCATTGCTCTGCATGCACACACTCTCCCTGCATTAGTTTTCTTCCCACCTGTATTCCGCCTCTGATTGGCTCCGGCCTGCCTTGTTTTCACTAGAAATATGTGGCAGGTCAAATCAAACCTTATGGCAGACGACTGAGCAAACCCCACCCAGCAGTTCCCGCCGTCGTCTGTGCTTCTCGCAGCAGTTGTGTTTTGGTTGTTTTGTCTGTTTGCACGTCGTCTGAAGCTGCAGTGAGTTGAACTCTGTACCATAAACATGTTGGAGGTGATTTAGCCATTGTCGTTTCACTGTTTCCACAATGTGCCACGATGAGAAAGCCTGAAAGCCTCTTTATCTGGAAGAACAGCTTCCGGAAATTGTTTTCAGTCTAACAGATCTGCCTCCAAATCCGAGGCAGCGGCTGACAATGGGCAGAGCAGCACGGAGGGCGCGCGAGGCGGCATGTCTTCTTCACTGCTGCTGCTCTCGTGTTTACAACTGTACTGACGTAGTAAAGCGCAGCTGGAGCTGGACGCTGTAAAACAGGCTATCAGGTGTTAGTCACCATCACATGAAGACGGGTTTTTTTTTTTTAAAAAAGAGATGCAGGCATGCAGAAGAGGCGGCGTGGAAAAACACAAGGTCACACGGAGCGGCACAGTGGGACTGGTTGTTCCCTCCGAGGGTCTCACTGCAGGTGTTAGCGTTTCACAGCCGAGGTGTTGGGAATCTCTTCGGCGCCGTCATTTAGAGCATTACCAAATAAAATGGCTTTTCTGTTCTTGATGGTTCTCAGTCTGCACGTTTATTTACTTCACACTCAAGTCTACAGTTTATAGTAGAGTGATTTGCAGCTGTCAAAGCATGCACACTAAAAATTAAGTAGCAGCAGTAATCCAGGCAATCAACACAAGTTATGTGTCAAGTGACAAATTTATCATTACAACTGCATTAAAGTCATAAGTGTCATTGATTAGGGCAGCTAAATTTCTACTTACAGCTGCTCAAAGCAGTGTTTTAGTCAAATGCCTGCGTGTCAGTTTTCAGCGCAGAGCTAAACGTGTTGTACGTCAGATGACGCATCACTTAGCCGGCGAACAGAGTGAAGCATTTAGCAGCTAAAGAGTAAAATATTTCCTTCAGGAGTTTGTGGAGAGCAAAAGAATCAATGAATACAAATTTAGATCTTCTGATGAAAGCAAACTTCAGACGCGGCAAAATGAAATATGAGATCAATTCAAAGACGCGAGTGGACGCAAATCCGCCGAGGAAAACTCAAAGTGAGGCGCTGAAACCGGCGACATTAATGTAGAATGACTGACATTTCAATCTGTCAGAGTTACACTGAAGTTCCCTCTTATGTGCTGTGAGACAGTGTCTCAAAGTGTGAGACTCAACACACACACAGCAACGCTGCACACACACTCTCAGTTCGCACACTGACAGCTAGCTTCTGGACGGTGAGCTCATTGGCTGTCTGGATTCATGTCTTGTTAAAGAGACACTTGGACGTTCGCAGCAGAGACAAGAAATTAGTCAAAGGCAGATTTATGATTCAGGTTTTCTGCTGTTCTGAAGCAGCTCTGGATGTGGGTCAGCCGGTCGTTTGTCAGAAGATGCGTGCCTTCAAAATAAAACGAGGGACTTGGTCACCTCTGATTGGAAACCATGAATATTTTGTTCACGTTCCAACCCTGAAGCCCTTAATTAACAGATTTCCTGCTTCAGCATGGTCATTATCCAGCACTGGACGGCTCAGTGAGCGGTAACACTGCAGTGTTACTGAGGTTAGCTCTTCACCCAGTTCACAGGCTCATCGTGCTGAAGGTGCATCAGACAAAAAGCTCCGACGACGCGTAAAAATGACAGCTGTTATATTGATTTTTGAAAAGTTGCCTTATGATGATCAGCTGCACAGATTCACTGACATCCTTCTCATGTGCAGCATATCAGTATCAAAAGGATATTAATAATGAAATCCACACGTTACACCGGGGTTTGTTTGACAATGCTCGTGCCATCTGAGATGTAATCTCACCCGTCAGCCTGTAAGCGTGCTCTTGTTTTGGCGTCCGTGTTTCGGTTGGCAGGAAGCAGCGACGGAGCCGAGGCGCTCCGACCCCGAGTGAAGAACAGACTCGCGGTTTGGCAGACAGCAGCTCGATTTCCACATAAATAAACCCAGGTTTGATAATGCAAGTCGCATCTGATGTGACACTCGGCCCGCGCGGTCATCTGTGAATGCGGCGCAATCAGGGCGGAGTCCTGCGGGGTCTATTTTTAGCCAAATCGATTGGGGCCGTAATGGAAAAAGAAGGCGATGCTTCCTTCAGGCTCGTCTTTTTCTGAGTCTCTAGTTTCCCGTTTTCTGCTCTAAATTTGCATCACAGTGGCTCCGTGGCCGCGTCCGGGCTCCAGGTTCTCAACATGGAAGCCTGACGCCGCCAACCAAAGAGACGTGACGAGCGGCATCAGGCAATTTCACAAATTTCTAAGTGGCATTCAGAGGAAACTGTGAATTTCAGTATCAAACTTCCTCTCAGGAGAAGCAAACTGAACACAGCTCATGTCTGCGGTCTCTGCTGCTCTGTGCTGCTTCATACAGTGAAGAGGTGGACGGGCTGTTTTCTGCTCTGAGGTTTCAGTCAACTTCTTCAGTGACTCTCAATTAGAGTCTCAATCACTTGGGAAGCAACTGTTCTTTGTCACAGCAGTAATTTGGGATTAAGGCTCACAAGACGAGTGTGGGCACAGTTTTGGCTCCGTCGCAGGCTTCAGCAACCAAAACTGTCCTCACACATTCCTTAATTGTCTTAACCCACTTACCCTCTCCAAGGTCACAGGGGGCCGTGTGGAGTCTGTCCCGGCACACGGTGTCCTTTTATAAAGACCTTTATCGGGACAAGCACTGCAGCTTATCTATTGGCTCTCCACATGCGGGGAGCACACAGTGTCTTGCATCGGTCATACGCTCTGGTCTGTTTATCTCTTATCACCTCTGACAAGGAGATTCAGACCCATTTGTCTGGAAAAGACCAAAACCCACAATGTGAGGGTCAGTCTCTCAATACCTCCGTACCCTAACTCTCAGTCACAAGCCCACTGCTTTCCACTGCAGCAGGAGGGTGTGTGTGTGTGGGACTGAGACTAAATAAACTACAATGTGTGCGTTCACAGTAATGAAGGAACATGTTACCCAGTGTAACAGTGAGGTGTGTTTGTTGTAGTTTTTGGACAACAATGGAGCTCTATGGCAGGAGATACGCAGCTATTAGTGTGTTTTCAGAGGATAAGAAATAGATGCCTGTAAATATGAGCGCAAACATCATTTTATGTTAAGCCTGTGAAGTAAAATAGAGTGTTTAGATGATACGGCAGTGGCGATGTTAATTTCCATTAGCAAGCTTATGGTAATTCCCATTATGTGTTAGCATCGAGCTAACACACAAGTTTTTTTCTTTGTAAAAAAAAAAGACTTACCATACTTACGTGACTTAAGTGGATCCATTTTTTCCCCCACCCCTCATACTCGTTAGTAGATACATTCATTCTTGGTTCTGGTCTTGAGTGTAAGTAAGTGTAAGAGTGTAAGAGTGTAAGTTTTTCAGTAAGAAAAATACATAATATCACCAAACAGTCTTTTAAATACAGTTAATCTTTACTTGGTTGCCACATTCTTAGAAATGTGGCCTAATTGACATAAACTGCCATAATTCTGAGGTATGTTATATGTTAAGACGCATACTGTTCATATAAACTCTGAAAAATCCTAATGGCTGCTCACACGTAGGTGGCGCTCCGACACGGACGAACTCAAACTTTACTTTTACTAGTTCGCCTTCGGTAAAACAGCTTTGATACTCTGACAGGATTCAGGGATTCTCCAAAAGCTGCTTTCTAGTGAAACACTTTAACATTTCAGTGTTTGTTCTTGTCTGTCAGGCGTGTTTGAGGTATCGCCTTACGCAGGAAAACCCTCCTCCCTCCCAACTCCAGAATATTGACTGCGTTACCTCCGCTGATGGACCGACTGACGGATGCCTCGCGCACTGTTTGTGTGTGTGTGTGTGTGTGTGTGTGTGTGTGTGTGTGTGTGTGTAGACAAACACAAACACTCACACCTGTAGATGGATTGCGTTATCTTGGCAGCAAGTCAGAGGGTGACGGATTCACGGAGTGAGGCGACTGGTCAATAATTTGATTGACAGGCGGCCATGAGCATCTATGACCTGAAGGACAGAGAGAGAGCGAGAGAGAGAGAGAGAGAGACAGAGAGAGAGAGAGAGAGAGAGAGAGAGGCTATTCAATATCCAACAGTTTCACAATGAAAACATCCATCCATCTTATTTAAGACAGAAAAACTGACTGACCCTGACGAGACTTCACCCACATGTTACTGTTAAAGTCACGTTCGTTGATCTGCTGCCTCCACTCTTTTCAGTCTTTCCACCACATTTTGGAACCTGAAGCAGGGATTCGCTCCCATTCAGCCACATGTCGGGCGGTGACGCCCGGCTCACAGTCGGTGCTCTTCAGCCCGGAGGTGCTGGGTGGGGGTGAGGGGGGATTGTCATGTGGAAACAGGAAAGAGAGAGTCGCCCCTCGCCTCCTGCAGCATGATCCCTGCTGTTATGGGAGTTCAAGGAAGGCTGAACATCAGGCCGGAGCATCAACTGATACAGACAAATTTATTTAAACTGCATCTTCCCCCTCGTGTATTTACAGTTCCTCACGCGCAGAAGATTGTACAAGAAAACCACATTAGAGGGGTTTGACCGCGAGCCGGCACCCGGCTCAGCGCTCCTGTTACTCTGACGGCGCAGCGGAGAATCTCACAGTGAACAACATCATCAGAGCGGTGAGAGCCGCGACACGGCGGTGACCCCGGCCGACCTGGAATTAGCGCACAAGCCACTGAAGTGTGGCTGCAAAAACAAGGCTTCTGTCAGTGTGAAGACGTTTTTTGTGTTCGTGGCCATGCACACGCTCCTGGTTCACCGACCAGCACATACATGTTAGACAGGAAACCCAGGAACACGGTTCAGCTTTTCAGAGGGATGAAAGACACCTTCTGCATGAAAATTTGATAAGGCCAGTGCAGACCAAAAATACCACAGTGTGAAGAAAACAAATGCACACACACGCTCACGCACACACACTCAGAAGAAAGGACGGACGGACTGACGGATGAAGGTATTACCCCGAGAAGCCGTAGTGAGCAGGACTCCCTCAGTGTTTGGTGTCGGCTCAGAGCGTCAGCCGCCGAAGCGGAGGTGAGTCAGACTCCAGACTTCACTTCGGATCACTGTCACCGACCGCGTGTCACCTCACACACACACACACACACACACACACCCCCCCACACACACACACACAGAAACACACACCCGGTGCCCAGAGCGATGGCAGCAGACAGGCGAGGGTCTGCCAGAGAGAGCTGTCAGGACCTATTGTTGCAGCGTCCCACGATGCCACCCTTCCTTAGACACTGGCCTGTGTGTGTGTGTGTGTGTGTGTGTGTGTCAGCGTGCACGTGCAGGTGCATGTGTGTGCGTGTATATCCATGTGCAGCAAGTTGTGGAAATGACTTGTTTGTGGCAGCTTCCTCTTTTCCGCCCTACTGCCTTTGAGTTCCTCTTCCCTCCCCATCCACCTCCTCTTCCTCTGTTTCATACCTGTCCCTCCTCATCCACCCATCCCACGTCTTCTTTATTCCCTAAGCAATCAATTCCTCCTCTCCCTAATTTTCACAACTCTTCCTCTCAGTCCTCCCCTGTTTCATGTCTGTCCCCCCCTCCCTCGCTCCCTGTTCCCACCCTTCCTCTCCCACCTGAGTCCCTGTGGTGCAGTAATGCAGCGTTATTAGTCCTCGTGGAGCAGTTAAAGCGAGGCAGTACTTTAAATGGAACACATTTTCTCCCACAAATCCGCCTTTTCAATCTCTTCATCCTCTCCTCCCTCGGTGCCTTTCACCATCCTCTTGTCTTTTTTTTTTTGCACTTTTCTGCTCTTAAACAACCTACAAATTTAAAGCTGAACTAGTTAGTTTTGCACCTAAATGACAGCAAACAGGTCTGTGGTGAAACAACTATTTTCATAACCAGCTGAGTGGTTTGATCAAAGTAATAGCACCAAATACTCTCTAGTTGTAGCTCCTCTAATGTACGAATCTGCTGCATCTTTGTGTTTTTGACCGTTGGTTGCACAAAACTCCAACGTGCCTATGGGCAGGATGACATCTTTTATGAACCAATACAGACAAACGCTGCAGAAATAAAACAGTTAGCTCTGGTTAACGGTTCGTTCAGGGAGCGAGTGGGTGACATCTGTTCCTCCTGACAGACGAGTTGGCTTCTGTTCTTAAACATGTGGGAGGACAGATCATAGATCATCATTTAAAGTCTGCAGCGCTGACACAAACATCTCATGTCTCATGTGTAGTTTGGATTTTTACTCATAAGTTTTAATTGCTAACTTCCCATTATTAGAGACCACACGTTTCTTAAAAGCAGAATATCTGTCTGAACGTGCAGCGAGTGGAGACGAGGACCGTCCTCTACCGCTGCTCCTCGTCATGTTTAATGCTGATAAAACGGATGTACTTCCACATAAATATCTTTGCTGGTGTAGCTTTGAAGACAGATTAAATAAAGTAGGCTAAATCTGACTCTCTTTCAAAGAGAAATTTGAATACATTTCATTGGTTTGAAAGTAAAAAACACAACCACAACACTGTCTCGCAGATCGAGCGAGGTAAAAGCTCTGCCGCTGGTTAAATGAAGCGTGCGGGTCCAGCAGGCCATTTGGCAGCCTGCACTCCTCTGTCATACTCTGACGTCTCAGATTCATTTCCCTGAGACCTTCTGCTTTGTTGCCAAACAGATTAGAGCGTGCAGCGGCATCATCTACACCGATGGCCTTGTAATCTTCAGACTACAGAAAAATAGCCGGAGGAAAATGCAGCAGAGGCTTTTTAAGGACAACGGTGATCACAACGAACAGTTACAGTGAAACCTGAGCCGCCTCCGTTCAGTGATGCAGTCAGAGCTACTTTGAATCCTTTAAAAGTTTGTTTCTTTAGTTTGTGTCGACATTAAAAGCTGCATTTGTTTTATTGTTACTGTGAATTCTCACCATGCAAATCAATGGAGAATACAACACTGGATCATTATTATGTGCTGCACCACAGCTTTTTTGGTCTACCCCTGTTCATATTAATGGAAATCAAAGCTCTCAACTATTTTTAAACCTGTGTGACTGTAAACAACATCTGAAGTCATGAAGAAGGAGGTCTTTCCTTTCATATCTGCTGGTTCTTTGCTTTCGTTCGACTCCGCTGCAGAGACTTTGGTTTCGTGCACAAACAGAAATGACCTTTTCCTCAAAGGTCAGTAGCCTCAGACACACTGTACCAAAGCACAGCAGCTCAGAGCTGCGTGCTTCACAGTCTAACAAGCAAACATTAGACTGCGGCCTCACAAAACTCAAGAAGTTTTAATCAGAATTAGCATCTTTCACATGAGAGCGAAGTCAGTTTTTCCCCACGTCGCAGAATTACACAGGACTCAACACTCATCCTCTGCTACACAAGTCAGCAGAAAACTTATCTGCAACAGTCTTCATCATCGATTTATCATTTTCATTTTGTAGAAACAGCTGTATCACAGCTGCACGCGGACGGTCTGCACGGACCCTCGCAAACATGGGAGAATGACAGAGTTTAGGCTGAAAATACAAAACAATTAAATAAAATGGACTCTGCAAGTGTGCAGCTGCAGAGTTTGGAGATCATTCTGTGTGTGTGAGCCATGCTGTCACATCAGGTGGAGTTATTTGCTCAAATAAAGCTGCTGCTAGCTGCTAAGTGCTGCACTTTCATCACCAGCTAGCTGCACAGTGGGTTTACTGAGCGTTTTCTATCTGAAAACAAAGAAACCACTGACAGACACTCAAACTTCAGACAGTCTGACGGACAGGAGACCTCTGGGAAGAGCCCTGATCACAAAAAGACGAAGCCAAAATCATGAATTAGCAGATGAAACCTCGCCGGTGATCACTCAAACACAAGCGATAAAAAAGGGATTTATGCAGAGTGTAAATGGTCATTAGGTCGTCTAACACTGAGTGACAGTGATGACTGTGAAGCAAGCTGCGTGTCCTCCAGGTACTGCAAGGAACTCTGGGTAAATGTCCATCAAATGGTAATCGAGTGATCAGTGTTGGTGCTGTTTGTAATTAGACTTATTAGTCCAAACAGCTGCTGTTTCACAGGATGCCGGCGTGGGCGTCGTTGGTTTGCAGACAGTCTCTTCGTGAGTTTCTGACATTTTCTGTCACGTTTCTCGTGTCTCACTTCAACGCGTGCAAACATCAGCAGGCAAATAGAGGTGTTTCAGATCATCACGATGTAACTTTGCATCCCTGTGATCACCAGCTGGACTTCAGGTTTACCCATGTTTCTACCTGCCCTCCTCCTCCTTCTTTTCTTATCTTTCCAGCTTTATCTTTTTTTCCCAGCATCCCTCGCTGTTCTCTCCTCGACATCCCCTCTGCCCTGCGGGTTTTGAGCTTCGATCAGTCTCTCCTGTTGGTTTTGCTCCTGTCCTCCTCTTCCATATTTCCTCCTCTCTGGTTTTTTGAGAGCCTTCGGCTTCCCTCTGTGTCTCTCTCACCCTCTCCCTCTCTCCTCCCTCCCCCGTGGCTCCAGCAGGGAGCTCCATCAACCGCAGAGGTCTCTGGTGTGTGCGTGGGCGTGTGTGTCGCTGACTTGATTGTGTATGCGAGTGAGTTTGTATGTGCCGCCATGCGTGTGGGTGTGTTGTGTGGAGTAAATGGCCTCCAGGATCCCCTGGGTCGCATCTCAAATGTACTCACAGAGAGCAGAGTCATGACTAAGACTCCAAGCCTTTCATTAACAGTGAGAGGGAGCATGTCTGACAAAGCTCAACAAGTCAGCTGAACTCGCTCCACATGAAGAGATGCTGTCCTTCACCTGCGCCAGGCCTCAAACATGTGCTGTGAAATAAGTCTGCGTCACGGGCGTTTGTGTGAAATTCTGCTGGAGTTTCCTCCTTCATCTGATGTGCTTCCACCGTGACAGCCTGCAATAATGTTTGTGAAGAGGGTGAACAGGTCGACTTGGCTTTGCTCTGCATGATTCACCGTCAGCGTGGAGGTCAGGCTGGACGAAGGCTGTGGCGTCGACACTGCAGAGCGCAGCTCGCGGTGAACACACTGATGATACTTTACCAGCCTGATGGGTTTACTTGTCTAAGCTTAATCATCCACGTGACGGGTCAGAAAACTCCTGGAGGATAGTAACAGTTATGCTCCTTCAGTTAAAGCAGTATTGGTGAACATACAGAGACTCATCACCTGAATCTGAAACTTCTCTTGGCTTTACAGAAAGTTTCAGCTCTTCATTTATCCGTCCGGCTGAATCTTCGCTGTTTTGGTTCAGTTTCAGCTCTCTCTGTGTGGTTGGCAGCTGTTTCCAGAGAATAAGCTGTGATAAACTCACTGTGCTCAGGAGCAAACAGCACACAGACACAGTTAGCTGTGGAGCATTCAGCACGTAGAGAGGCAGATACGTCCTTCAGTCGGTGGTAGAGACCAAAAACAGAGCTAAAAGAGGGTGAGAGGAGTGATTCATCAGGTGGCCACACACCTGAGAATGAATGATGAGTAACAGCTGGATGCTTAGACAGGCAGTGCTTTGCATGTTAGCCATCACTCAATGTGCTTTAATGGTACAATGAATGTGTAAATAAGCTGTTTGCTTTGCTAAAGGAGATGATTTGTCAATGTTGTGTTTCTACTGCCCCCATGTGGCCAAAAAAATCTGATTCTCCAGTCTGCCGGTCTGTCTGCGTCTGGGCAGATTGAATCTGTGGTCAGATCTAACCTACAGATGAGACGTCATTCAAGGGTTTGCCAGCAAATTTGGCTGCACACTTAGAAAATACCCTGCAAACAGTTTGCGTTTTTGAGGGTAAGAACAAGCACCAGCTGACAGAGGAGAAAGTGAAGACTGGTTCAATGAAGCCGGAGTGAAACCTTTTCACTAAGGACTGTGAACCTTGAAGCAATAAAAGCAGACGCGCTGATGGGCTTTTCTGGTGTAGAAATGTCTCTGTTCATCCCGTCCTGATGGATTTTACTTGTCATTGATGCTGGCGCTAACTGGCGACTTCAGAGAGACGTCCTCGCTCTTTGATTCAGCCGGACTGAAACCAAAACATTTACTGTTGCTGATGTCTAAAACGCTTTCTGATATCAGAGCCGTCTGTAGCTTCACCCAGGAGGAGCGTATCACAAGCGAGTGGACGCGCCTGGTGAAATAAAGCTGAGATGAGAACGCATCGGGGCAGAGCAGCCTCTCTGCGATCTGTTATAGCTGCTGCTGGGAAATTCTGATGCGTCATCCTGTCACGGACTGAATTCAGTCACCAGCAAGATGGAGACAAATGCATCATTTATCAGCAGCAGGAGGCCGAAGTCACACCTTCACTGCATGCTTTCTTACACTGCATTAATTCATATAGTGTTATATTTTTCCATTTAGGCACGTCAGCAGCATGTAAGAGAGTGTGAGAGATTGTTTGGAGTCTTCCTCCTTTCCAGATGGATGTGCAGCATTTTGAAATGGAGCCTCACATCTTGCGTAACCTGAGCGAAGCGACTGCTCCGAGCGACTCCGGTGCAGAGCTGTCATTTCTTATCCCTTGAGGTGGAGCACATCTCAAAACTGTATCTTCTACCTCTGAACAGTGATGACTCCCCCCCCTCCCCCCCCCTCCACCTCTTGCCTCGCAGGGTTTTATTGATATTGATTTGGATGGAAAGCTTAAGTCTCCATTGAAGGGAGTATGAAGGCTGAGGTATTTTTAGGCGCCGGTGATTGGCAGCCCGCCCTCCAGCGGGGGCGGGGCCTGGCAGATAGCACCAAATCAATGCCGATGGCATCGATGTGGATGTAGGGCCATATGTTGGGAGTAAAATACATAAGAAATATCGGCTCTTAGCGCGAAGCAGGCTGATAAGTGAGTCCGGGCCGCCTTATTGATTTCAGCTGTTAAATCCACTACAATCAGCCTTTCATCAAAAGGGAAGATGAACGAGAGGTGATGGGTTAAAGGAGGATTTTTAAGCTCTGAACAACGGCTCTGCTGATGAGATCCTAGATTATTCCTTCTTGAAACAGTCATGGAGCAATATCAAGCAACTTAAGCAATTTTCTACATAAGCACCCTTATCGACGTGTTATTTGTAGCTGAAGTTGGACTAATTTCATAGCACTTGACTTGAAGTATTTTAGTGTCTCCTGCAGCGTTTTGGATCCAACAGGAGCTGCGGGGAGGGAGGCGGGGAAGCGTTTTATCTCCTTTCTTACCAGGAGATATTAGAGATGTAGGTTATAATTTGTGTTAACACGGGGGAGGCCTCTGCTTTCATCGCCGCTTAAATCTAATATCCTTCAACGTCCCCGGCCTCGCTGACTCACGCAGGTCGTGAACCCTGCGCCCAGGCACGGTGTGGATAATTAATCTAATTTTAGCGCCGGCTCGGAGTCTTACACTGGACACAGAATTCAGCTTCACTCAGAAAGACGGTGAATCCAAGAAGAAAGCCGTCTGATTCTTCAGGATGCACGTGAGCAGCACACCAGCGTCCTGCTTATGAGTCATATCCTGTTTTTGTTTATATTCAGGGTTTAATTACTACATGCAACACAGTGACACAAACCAGAGGGACTGTGACAAAAGACATAATAAGTGTGAAAACGCTCATTGTGCTCCTGACGTGTCTCGTAGCTTAACAAGGTTAGAAACTGGATTTTCACTGGAGCCGATATTCAAACAAATTTCATACTCTATTAAGTGTTTAACTGGCAATGAAGCTCTTTGCTTAAACGTCTCATTATGAGGTAAATGTTGATTGCACAACATAATGGCTACAGAAAACTGACACCATCAGCGTTTAGACGGGTTCCTTATATTCCTTATAGGATGCTCGGGTAGACGAAGGCACCATTTCCATCTAAAGAAATACTCAAACTATGTTTTTCCTCCCTCTGAAACGATGATTAAGTCTCGTCACCTCTTCAGTGAACGTGCTTCCTTCTTCTCTCTTATTGCCAAAGTGTTGTTGATCATTTTTCTCATTTGAAATTCTGTGTGTTTGGTACCTACTTGACGTTAGGGGTGCTGGATAGTTGATGGTTTTCACTTTAAGTCATTAATGAAGCAAAAAAATGCTGATTCTA
The DNA here is from genome assembly GCA_037975065.1 of Chaetodon trifasciatus. NCBI lineage: Eukaryota > Metazoa > Chordata > Actinopteri > Chaetodontiformes > Chaetodontidae > Chaetodon > Chaetodon trifasciatus. The sequence continues at coordinate 196,290 of JBBMOE010000093.1, forward strand.
GCTCCTCAAATGTCAGGATTTTCTACTTTTGTCTCTTTTGTCTTGGTAGAAATTGATAGTGGTCATTCAAAACAAGTGATTTGAAGTACTTTTGTGTTGTGCATTTAACTAAAAAATGTAGTACTGAATCCAAAAAATAATCAACAGATTTCTCAAAAATGAGAGTAACTGTTACTTGTAGCGCTCAGAGCTCGGATGTGTGAGATATGAGCTGCGCGTAGGTGTTGGAATCGCAGAGGAAAAACATACAAGGTGGACGCCAGCTGGAAGCGAGACGGAAAAGGAGCCGACGGTCGAGCCTGAGCAGCCTTCGGGGTCCGGGATGACCGCGTCAGCTGACGGCCGTCCCGGGGCTCATGAATCATAGCAGCGGCAGCGAGGACAGCTCAGCAGACAGAGTGGGAGGGAAGTCACAGAGTTATTCATGATTTAAAGCTCTTTAAGCGGTCAGTGTCTGCTGTCGGTGCAGGCTGCTCATCTGCATAAATCTGTCATCTCTGCAGCGCCTGAATTACCAAAACCGGCTGAGAATGAGCAAACTTTGGTTGATAGTATGTCACCTGGACACAGCTTCTCAATTTTCACTGCCAGTCATGTGACCAAGCACAGAGAGTGTATCCATACAACCTTTTCTACACATTATTGGCATTAGACTTTCAATTCCTTTGCAAAACGCTGACTGTAACTATCAGTACGAGGGTCAAAGCAGGCGAATCAAACTGTTTGAACAGACCAGCTCACATATCAGGTCTGACGTCTGATGACGCCTCGAGGGTTTGATGTTCACGTGAGCAAACAGGAAGCGGATTCTCCTTAAACAGATTACGTGTGCACATAAGCAAAGTGATCCTCTGATTTTCAGACTTTAAAGCAGACTGTGCGTTGATGTGTTTTCAGCTTTCTTCAGTCTAAACGGTCTTTGCTTGTTTCTACTTCACCGTCTCCTCTGACTTCTGCCCGGTTTGAGATCCAACCTTATGCTCAAACCGCTCTTCTGTCTGAGCCGCCGCTGATGCCGACTCATTATCTCGCCACCGCTGACACACAGCGCGCTAATCCCGCCGCCGTTTCCTCCAGACCGTGAAGAATTACCCATCTGTCTACACCATCTATAATAAAAGTCAGGCTCTCTCATTGTGAGCTTCAGTGACAGAAAGCAAAACAACGTCTTCATGTTTGAGAAAAGCAAGTTTCAGGGATGAAACCTTTGTGCACACAGACTAATGGAGCAGAAAACATCTGTTATCCTATTAAATACATGTAGCATCAAAACTGTATGAGAGAGAAAGCACCAGGGGACGAGGACAAGTCATTAGATCGTACCTCTGCACTGAAACACAAGCCTGTAGCGTCAGTCAGAGGGAATGAATTCAGCTCGTATGACAAGAATCAACAATTTATGGAGTGAAAAGATGTTTTCTTACTTTTAGGAGTGGACTGCCGTCACTGGACAGATTTAAGTGTCAACATGGAGCACAAACACATCTCAGCGAATCTCTCAAATTACAGGTCAGGTCATTAAAAGCTGCTTCCCCCGCTGGAAAATCAATGGAGCCAATGAGAGCTTTTGTGCGGTGGGCGAGCGATGGTCATCTCCCGGTGCGAGAGACGGAAAATTGGAGGAGGTCGACGCAGCAGCGCAGGCTGGGAGAAGCTGACTTAAGGAGAAATAAATGTCTTAAATTGTTATTTTTCTTCTCCCGACATGACAAACATGAACTGCTTCTTCTCTGCGTGATACTGACTGGTTAGTACAAAACAAACGGCCCCTCCCAAACAGGAAACTGCTGGCACAGAGATGATGTCTGAGGAGATAATGAGGTAAAAACAAACTGGAAAATCAGCCTCATGCTCAGGCTGGAATACTGTCGCTGACCGGCGTTACCGTGGACACATGAGCGATGCGTCGATGTGCACGTTCTCACGCTGCTTTCAATAACCTGATTTGCTGCTGAGGTCAGACTCAAGGTCATCAGCAAAGTAAGGAGTGAAGTCGGTCATCTTCAGCCTCTGGCTTTTCTGGTCAACAGCCCCAGTTTTCCATTTTATTACCACTAAATTATTAAAGTGGCGCTCCATTATTTATGATAATAACTGGCAGGACGGCTTCCCCTCTCACGGCCCTCAAATGCTCCAGAACCATCTCCGGCCTTCGTGACTCACGCTGGTCGTGCCCTCGGCGTGCCAAAGCTCGCCGTGGATAATTGATCTAATTTTAGCGTGGTGTGTTTGTGTGAGAGTGTGTGAGAGGGAGAAGTATTGGACGGCGTTGTCATCTTCCCTCAGCGAGCATGTTGAAGGCTGCTTCACTTTGACATACTGTTATCTCCTTCCTCCCTGTCAGTGCTCCTCTCTCACTCCTCCCTCTCCCTCCATCGCTCGCCGTCTCCTATCATGGAGGGTCGGGACAAAGCGATTGTGTACCCCGGGCTGATATTTTGTGGTTTATTGCGTCTGTGTTTCCTGCACATGGCTTGATACCTGCAGCACCTCAAGCACCTGTGATGATGAAATTATCCTAAACTCATCTCTCTGTGTCTTTCTCTCTCCAGCAGCGGACGCTGTGCCGGTACGGAAAGATGGGGATCAGGTAAAACGCTATCATCTTTTTTTTTTAATGCCTCCATCATTTCTGCACACGTCAATCTGTTTTGCCATTTCGCTGAAAGCCACTGTGACTGAACACAAAAGACAGAGGCGCTGTGTCCTCAGCTCTCCTCTCACACGCCGACAGACAGAAATGGCGGCGTGTGAGAGTCGCTTCTTGTCTCCTCAGATGTCTGAGATGTGAGAAAAAGAAGCGCTGTTACTCACTAAGAGCCGCCTCGGCCTCAGGAGAGGTCACGCAGGTGTAAACTCTGAAAGAAGAAAACGATTGGCTGAGTGGAGTCTTTCTTCCTCTTTTCAGTGTGTGTGTGTGTGTGTGTGTGTGTGTGTGTGAGTGTGTTGTCTTTGTTAATACCACAGTCAGAAAATGTTTGGACGGTGTCACATCTGTTGTTGTTTTGTCTCTGTACTCGAGCACGTTTGGCTGAATTAAAGGGGGAATCCACCATTTTTACATGTTCGGTCTCCAGAGGGCGCTGAGTGAACTCTGATAAACTGCCTCGCGTGATGTCACTTGAGTCAGTGTCGGCTGTGAGCTTACCTGGAGGCTTGAGGTTCATCTCCGATCGATCAGCTGGCAGCTGACACACCTCTCTCTGCGCCCTCATGCCTTACCTGCAGAACAGGCTAAAACAGAATATAACAAATTTATGATAATTCATTAAAGACAGTTTATTTAACTTTCTGTTTGGAGTTTGCATGTTTCTGCCGAGCCTCCACTTTCACCTCACAGTCCAGATTAATTAGTGAGTAAATCATACCTGTCAACACTGGGATTTGGAAATAAGGGGAATTTTCCGGCACGCTGGTCAAAAATACGGGAGATTTACAGGAATATGAGAGAATCCCGGGAAAGACGGGAGCGTCGACAGGTCGGGACTAGATTGGCTGAGGCGTGAATGGTCGTCTGTCTGCACGTGTAAGATCTGTGATAGCTGTCCAAAGGGTGGACACCATCTCTCACCCGGAGTGAGCGGGGAAAGGCTAAGCCCTGCTGGGGGGACAGAGAGTGGACAGAAAGACGTCCAATTACTTTTGGAGAGTTGTGGGCTTCGCTTTGAACGCCATCCAGTTAAAGCTGAAAATCAGCTCTTCACCCTCGTTCCTTCATATTAAATCCAACGTGCTGCAGTGCAGAGACAACAAAACAAATGCATCGATGTCAAATGACCCTCTGACGACAGCGTATCAATCAGCTGAATGAATCCTTCATTTAAAACGCAATAATCAATCACACATAAGGTTTCCTCATTAATGGAAAGGGAAGTGCCTTAAAATAGATCTTTAAGCTTTAAAAGTCTGATGATCCTTGTTAAATTCAGAAGCTGATGATGGTCTAAAGGCCATTTCAGAGGCGGACAAGATGAACAGGAACTACTGAACGTCTTTCAATATCTGGAAAAAAAGGAGACGCAGTGACAGAAAACATCAGTATCAGCCTTCAGAGGCTCTTATCAGTCAAACCTGTGTGCACGCCTGCACTCTGGCTGGCTGCCTGTGAAGGTGTGTGTGTTGATAGTCTCTTACCAAGGCCACAGAGCTGCTCTCCCCAGGGCTCAGACTATTACTGAGCCATGTATCACTTCTCAGCTGTGGACCCTGGGGGGGGAGGAGAGAGCGAGCGAGCAGTAGAATGAATGAGAGAGAGAGAGAGAGATTCATCTTCCTGTTTTTCCATCACTGGCTGCTGCTTTCTTTTCTTTAGTGTTTTCTTTTTTCCTCCCACGCGAGGGTTGGAAGGTCAGCATTTTTGTCACTTAAGAAAGAATTTAAAGGTGTTATTATTAACATCACTGTTAAGCCACAGTTTACAATTGACATTTGGAAATAACTGACAGCTTCTTTTTCAGGACTTTCTTAAAATTAAGACGTATTTCCCACAAACCCTTCTGCTTCCCGTCTCCCTGCTTCCTCTCTGGAGAGAATAAACACGTTAGACACGTCTATACTTCTGCCAACGACAGAAACTTTGAAATTCTGATTTTTGGTCGACGTTTGGTGGCCATGGCATCAGAAACATAATTACTTTTTTAATCAAGCGTCGTCCCTGTTGAGCAGCGATCCCACGGCAGCCTTCGAGTTGTTTACCTCCTCAAACACGACTCCTCTGTGTAATTTACAGACCTGCAGACAGAGAGAGGCCAGCAGGTGGAGAGGGATTTGCCAAAATATAATACAGGAGCTCAGAGAGATGGTTCAGACTCGGAAACAGGAGGATCTGGAAGGGCGACAAACAAGACACGACAGACAAAATAAATAAAGTACAGCCAGTAAGAAAGGCAACCAGACGATTAGAGAAGTTGAAGGAAACAATCAGAACTGAACAAACAACAAAAAAACAATAAATAAAAACAGATAAATCCAAAAATCTAAACTTTAGACCAGAGATGAAAAACAAGTCAAAGAGATGCTTTTCGCTAAGTGCTAATATTCTCTCATGCTAATTTTTGGAAGGTAAAATGTTGATGTTCACCATCTTAGATTAGCATGCTAGCGTGCTAATACTTGCTAATTAGCGGTAAACACACAGTACAGTTGAGGTGGAGAGTTAACCAAAGTTATTACAACTCATCCTGAGGGGAAACATGAGTGTTTGCACCACATTTTGGATCAATCTGTCCAAAAGTTTTTGAGACTTTTCAGTAAAAACCCAAGAAGGCACCAGAGAAAAAGTCAGCGGATCGCTAAAGACTTCAGGATTGATCATCTGGAGACCAAATGTCATCGCAACCCATCCAATAGTTCATGTTTTGTTATTGAACCCTGTAATTACAGAATGAGCTCATCCTGCTGGACTCGCACTGTTACCTTCAGCGGGGAAGCATCCCTGCAGCATTAGGCTCAGTGAAAGGCGCATTAGCTGAAACATCAGCCTGTTTGTGGTTCCACTGAAAGTCCAATCGATGCTGAGTGCTGCTATCAGATCTCCTCTGAGGATATCCGCCTTCCAAATTCACACAAGTCCGCCTAAAAGGATGGAAAACAAAAACACATCTGAGCTGAACTCAAGACATTTATCACTATTAGTGTGTTTTTCCCCAATAAAGGGTTTCAGACTCCAAATGAGTTTCTGAAAGATGACACCAAAAGCTGCTGTTACAGACTTCACCGCTCTTCAGTTTCATTAATATTTTCCATTTTCATGCCAAAATTAATGTTTCGTTTGTTACATTGTTAGCGTTTCCGCAGCAGGATTTGAATATTTCCCACGTCATGAATGAATTTCCACATTATGTGACATTAAAACTAATGAAATTCTTTAAAGATTAGCAGCTCTTTAAGCGCGATCATCCCACAGCTCTGCTATTCAAATTAACTGCTTATCTCGGTCGTCGTACAAAACCGTATCGCTGGTTTCTAATATGCACTATTTTCTTCTTTATGTGATTTATTGTCCCGCTGAGCCGCTGATAAACGTTAACCCTTTTGACCGAAGGGGCCTCTAAACTAATGTTGTAAAAGACAGAAATCCAGATTCATCCTGATAAAAACGTTTTTTTCCGTGCTTCCCTGAACGCATTCTTATTTTCAAACATCTGTTATCATTATGAGATTAAGTTTAAAGTTTTGCTGACATTCAGTTGGAGTCACTGCACGTACTCAGATGATTGGCTGCATGCCGCTGCGCTGGCTGTATGTTCTCTGCATCTGGCCCAATGCATGCTGGGATAGGCTTAAGCATGCTGTGACCCTGATCAGGATCAACAGGTACAGAAAAAGTACGGTTGGATAGGAGACGGTCATTACGGTTAACTGTCTGCTTCAGAAAGACGCTTTAAGGCGTGACTCCCGTCTGCGTAAAGAGCCGAATCAAGCAGCCGGAGCACAGAGTTCAGTGTTGTTCAGCGTTGAGCTGTGAGTTTACGGAGAGACCGCCAACGTTACCGCGGCTGGACGGACTGGAGCTTCGGCCTGCACACGTCTCACTTCCATTCAGGAAAATCCACCACTGACGAGGCTATAGGGAAGAGCTCAGCTTTATGGAGTCTGTCTGAATGCAGAATAAGAACACGCACACACACACACACACACACACACGCACACACATGCATCACAAAGGCGGTGATGACGCCTGATTTTTTTGTCCTCAGTTGACCACGAGAGCTTAGCAGTCACACACTGAGGGGTGCTTCTGAATCCAAATCCTGCGACCTCTGACGTAAGCTGTGTTCAGAACACACACACACACACACACACACACACACACACACACACACAGTCCAAGGACGGAGATGAAACCGCTTGCGCCTCCTCAGACGTTTGACCATTATGAATCATCCTGCACACACATTATTAAGCCTCTATGGGAGCTACACACTGACCCCGAACCCTGTCGCGTTTGCATTTTCGGATAATTGAGAGAGCAGAAGCTGCAGTTTCTGCTCCGCGGGACAAAGTGATAATAACAGGGTCATTGATCAATAGCAAGGACTGAATGATTAGCTGGGCCAGCTGGTGAGAATTCAGGACTCTTAATCTCAGACTTGTAATGAAAGAAAATTAGGTTTTAGCCGCGCTAGCAGCGTGACGGCAGGGTCGGACAAGCCGGACGGTCGTCAGTGACATCGTGGTCCTCAGAGGATGAATCCTAATCAGGTTTGTTCGTTTTAGTGAAACGCTTTCACAGCTACCGGATGGATGGCTATGAAATCCAGTCCACACATTCATGTCTCCCTCAGGAGGAAAAACTTAAGTTTCTCCCTGACTTTTCATCTTCATCGCTTTAAAGGAGGAGTGTGAGATAACAGCCATACGTATGTTTTCATGTTGGCATATAATCTCTGAAAGTACAGATTGTTGCGTTTTCGGGAGCGGGTTCTCTTCCACAGAGGCTGCCATGTTTCTACAGAAGCCCAGAAAGGACAAACCAAAACGCTTTCAGGTTTTACACTGACGCTTGGAAAGGGAGGGGTGAGGCCATTCAAACACTTTAGCACAGGCATGTCCAAACTACTCCACAAAGGGCCGAGTGGCTGAAGGTTTTCTTTCCAACCAAGCAGCAGCACACCAGACTTGACTCATTTCATCAGCTGATCTCAGTCTTCAGACAGCTGATTGGTCAGACTGCATGCTCGTGATTGGTTGGAGGAAAAACCTGCAGCCACAGGGCCCTTTGTGGAATAGGTTGGACATGCCTGCTTTAACATGAACTTTATGTTTGAAGCTAATTAGCAACTGTTAGCATGCTAATCATGCCAAACTAAGATGGTGAACATGGCAAAGATTTTACCGGCTAAACATCAGCATGTTAGCATTTTCACTGAGAGCATGTTAGCTTGGTGATGTTAGCATTGAGCTAACAGTGTGGCTTTAGCTGTAAACCTTATCACGTTGTTAATGAACACATTCAAAGAGCTAAAAAGATAAAGCAAGTATCATATCAGGAGGGTATGAGCCAGCTGAACTCTCACAACCTGGCAACCCAAACGTTCTTATTAATGTTATTTCTATCAAGCATTAGTGAAACCGTCATTAGTCATACATTAAGTAATGAGATACAACTAAAGGGTGATCTATGAGAAGCTGATACAAATATCTCTATCTGATCTTTTTAAGCTCACAGTGTTTTGGAAACACTGAAGGGCTTCACGGACGACTCGACGTCCCTCTCACACCGAACACATTAACATCTAAATAATTTACTGCTGTCGCTGAGTATATTTCTCTTCTGAGCAATAATCCAACACATTATTTTTGAAAATAATAAAGGCACGACTCCTCCTCGGAGTGATTCATGCCGGCTGTTGAAAGATTCATGCGCTTCGGTCTGAGCTGCAGCTCCTGTGTGAGCTGTGAGGTTAAACAAACCAGCATTCAATCAGCTCAGTTTATCTGTCAGCTGTGAGTCTCACTGGTTATTTCCTGGTTTATTTCCTCTGACCCAGGTGTGGATGATCTTTCTCTGTTCTTGTCAAAAATCCAACGAGGCGGCGGGTGACTCGTGCAAATCCCTCCGCCATCTCAGGGGCGGCTTTGTTAGAGGAGGATTATTCTTATTCCTCATTCACTTGTCATGAAAATAAACATCTCTGACATGAATATTACATTGACGCTTCGCAGGCAGTGAAAGGCGCCCGCAGAAAGACACAATTAATTGTGGCTTCCAGCTTTGGCTCGCCCATGCGTTCAGTTTGCTAACCGTCTCCTGTTTCTGACACCAGACGGAAATTGTTAATCAGGGAAATAAGGCCTTAAACCAAGCCAGACCCAAATTCACGTCCATTCATGTAGATATTCCAGTTCTAGACTTTCTGCTGATTACGGCATGAATAAATACAGCGGCCGGGCTCCATCTTAATATTTCATCACGGCTGCTGCGCTGCTTTCTGCTCTTATTCTTTTATTGCCTTATCTTCCACCAGCTGTTATTACTGTATTAGCATTTTTATTATTTGGTTTGTTTCAGATGACCTTATGTCCACAGACAATCCCGCAAGTAATAATAATATCATATAAAAAGGCCTCTGACCTGTTCTGCCGTACTTTTTCTCTGTGATATTTTCTCTTTAACGCCTCTTTCTGAGCAGCCACAAGCACAGTAATGAACGATGCACCTGAGCGGCGACACAAGGTTGGATTTTTCTGTTAAAATCCACCTCTTAGTCATCTGAAATCACACAGTGGAGACGAGAACGTCTTCTCCTCGCAGGGAAAAGCTGTTGATTGGATCTGTTTGTGCAGAGAGAAGAAGTTATGACTGTTGACTATGATCACACGTTTTAGTGTGAAGCACGACAGACCGCCGGGTTGGTTAGATGTGCTGTTAGCAGCTGACTTTGATCTGTTAGGGGACTAATGCTATGTACGACTGCGTGCTCCATCGTTACAGTTTCTTACAGTGTGCCGCTATGGGGGAGCGTATTGGCAGTGAAAAAAACAATATTAGTCAAAGCTTTTACTCTCTTGAAAGTGACGTTTTGGTCCAGTAGTGGGTGGAGGAGTTCGTTCAGTCAGTCAGGTTGACTGAAGATCTGAATGTGACAAAGATCCAGTGTACAAAAAATGCTAATGTGCACGTTAAAATTAGATAAAATACAATCATTTAAACCACAGCATGAAAGTAAAATCTGACTCTTTACATCCACTACTGTCACATTATATCACAGGAGGGCTCTGCATTAAAGGCTCAGCTAGAGAATAATTATAATAATAATAATAATGAAGCAGTGCTTTGACTACGGTCCCGCGCACGCAAACAGGTTTTAGAGATTAAAGATCACGTTGTTCACATTTCATAAATCTCTATGAGTCACCGCTGCAGCAGCTTTGTGAGGACAGGAGATAAAGTTTGACATTTACTTTGACATAAAGTTCAGGGTGTTTTCCGTTTCACCTCTCACGCGCTCTGTGATCTGTGGCGCCGAGCGTCGCGGCTACGCTAACGAGCTCAAAGTGCCGGCGGTGAAACTCTTCGGGGCAGCGTGACGAAGGGCCTGATGTTAAAAAATAAAAACAGAAAAATCCTTTTGACAGCAGTGAATTTAAATTCTCTGCAGCGTCCAGTTTCCAACACGTCCCCGTCTTTGTGTCTATTGTAAAGTACGATGAATATGCATGATCGTGTGTGTGTGTGTGTGTGTGTGTGTGTGCATGCATACGAGGACACACAATAAATGGCGTCCAGGTCTTGCCGCCCATCGGATTTGTTGTTGCCCTGGGCAACAGGGTCACCGCTGAATGGTATCCATTGGTTACCTGAACACTGAGCAGTGTAGCCGGACAAAGGGACGGTGCAGCTGAACACACACACACACACACACACACACACACAGTGCTACACACGTACACATTTCATGTAACTCCTAAACGCCGCGTCACTGTTTCCTTTGATTAACACGGAGCACTACGAGGGTCACACACAGGCAGAAGCTTCACAGATCAGACTCACTTCAAACAGGAAGCAGTCAGAGTTTCACAGACGGCGACTTCACACGTTTCACCGCTGACAGCCTCATCCAAAATGTAAATCTGTGAAGTCATGTAACTCAGGAGTGAGGCTCTTCTTCTTCTCTTCCCGCCTTTGCTGTACCTGTGCTTCTCTCCTCCCCTCCCCTCGCTCCTCTCTCCCCTCTCCTCCCTCCCTCCCTCAGCATGGCCGTGCCGAGTTTTCCTGGGAAGGAATCAATGTAAGTCTCCTTGTTTAAATCTCCTTCTTTTCACCCCCCCAAATCTCCTCTCCTTGTCATTTCCCCCTCCATCACTCATCCACTACCTGAGTTTGTGCTTTGAGTGCATAAGTTGACATCCTGCTTGTTTATCCTTCCTGCCACACTCTCTCTCTCTCTCCCTTTTCCCCCCAGTTTTTCTTTTCTCCTCATAAACTCTCCCTCCCATCCGTCTCCTCTCTTGGCCCTCTGCTAATCTACTGTACTGCAAGCTTCATATATACACAGAGTCACAGATAACAGGCTGTAATAAGCTTATCTCATCCACAGCTGAAGCCTTCGTACAAGTCCCAGTTTTCGCTGAAAGCGCTGCATGATGAAGTGCATCGCTCCTCAACTGTTTCTGTACCTTCAGCAGAATTTATTAGCACAATGTGACTTTTGTTGACCCAAATGCGCCTGGAGACAAATCATCTCAAACAGACACACTTCTGTTTCGAGCAGCAGGGGTCTGGAGAAATGTTCTCTTAAACAAAGACCTTGCTGACCCAAAGGGAGCACTGTTTGCCTTCGAGGTGGACGCTGGTGGTTTGTTTTCGCAGCCAGCAGGACCAAGTTTGCACTGATAGTTTAGGTGAAATGTGAACAAATGTGCTGGCAAACTAAAGTTTTGTCAGTTTTTTCCTGCAGCAGTGATTAAACTGTTGGTGTTTTGCTGGTTAACGTTCCCTATTTGCATATCTAGCAGACACAGGGTGAAAGCATTCAACTCAACATTTAAGTGGAGCATTCACTCTCCTTTTAGCTCTGCTTTGGTCGCAGCCTGTTTGGTGAAAACAGCTGAAATATGGTTGATGAGAGCCGAGAGACTGAATCATTCAGTAAACCAGCCGTAAAACCAAAACTGAGCTGAAGGAGGCTAAAAAGGTTTGCAGAGTTGCTTTCACCTTACATGCAGTCGATTTCTCGCATTGTAGCAGCTTAAATTTAACCAATCAGAGCAAACGCTGCTGCGCTAACTGTTGACATTTCTCCAGAAGTCTGTTGTTTCACAGTGTGACTGTGCAAGACTGGAAGCCAAAAAATAGATATTTTTTTGTTAGAAACTGCATGTCCACTTCAGGGTTAGAAGTGAGGAAGAGGAGGCTCGAGTGGACACAAGAGTAATGGAGGAGAATTTGCTAAAATAGCTCCATCTGTATGCCTCCAGACTTCCTGGCTGCAGCGTTACTACAGCGTCTAATGTTACGGTTACATGCACGGGGTGTACAGCAGACAGGCTGATGCTGCATTTGTACACCGCAGAGGAACCACATCCCATCAGCTTGCTTTTATGTAGTAATTAATGCAGTTTAACTCCAAATATTACATCACATCCATCACACAGTCCCCGGTGTAACAGAGTCCACATGTTTTTCCCACAGCTTCCCACTGTAATTAGCTGTTGGGACCTCGTTAAGAGCCGGGCTCTGTTCTCTCTGTTCATTAGTCTGCTGGTTGATTCGCCACAAGCACGGACGCTTGGAAGTACAGTAGAACGCACACAAGCAGTTTCAGGTTGCTCATGCGTACTGTTGCTGTACAGGTGGGTGTACTTGGAGTGTTTGAGTATCACAACCGTCCTCTGAAAACAGTCCTCAAACACTGATGCACTTCTTTAAGTGTCCTGTCCAGCATACATTCAATGAGTCACACTCATTGACGCCCTGTGAACAGATTATGTTTTTTCGGGGGGGATTTCACTTGTTGCTTCAATTGCTGCCTTTATTTCACACGAGCTCCTGGACTTTTTCCACTCATAGGGCCACGTCAGGGTCAAAAAAGGTTTCAGAGGAGCAGGGAGGCAGAGTGAGAGGGAGGGACACCGTTAAACTAGAGAGTTCAAGCTGCTTCTCTGCCCTGAACAAGAGTCCTCGAGCAAAAGAAGCAACGCACTTTCAGCTAAAACCTACCTGACTGAAGAACAAGTCTCTGAGCTGCTGTTTCCTGTTCTGTATATAAGCGTTTTTACATTTTACCAGAGAAAACACGAGATCCATTCATGACTGTTTTCGTGATGACTTTGTGCCAGTTTCCAGCTGCTGTGCTCTCTGTTGTCCATTCAAAGTGCTTCTGAATCACCACTTAAGTGTCCATTTTTCCTTTTAGCTGCAGCAGCTTCCGTCTTTTCAATCAATGATCCCTGTAAGACGTTTACAAGGTGTTCAAATAATTAACCCTCCTTTCTTATTCCCTCTACTACAACCTCTTCTCTCTTCCTCCACCTCCCTCAAACTGTTTTCTGAATCTTCAATCATCTGCTCTCTTCACCTCGATTTCTTGTTCTCGACTTCCTTTATCTTCCTCTCTCCGTCTCTTCTTCTTTTCTCATTGTTCCTGTCACGCTGGCATTTATTTCCTTTTTCTTTAATCTACATCCTCCCTCCTCTTCCATTCTCTCGCCCACACCTCACCTCCCTCCCTCTCTCTTTAGTTGTCCATGGAGGACACTACTTCCATTCTGCCTCGTCTCAAGAGGAAGCCCGCCAACTCCTATGGGATCGGAGCCCTGGCTAAGTCCTCTCTGACAGGTGTGTCAGGTGTGTGTCTGTGCTGCTAGATGGTAAAACAGCCCCCATGTTGCCTCCACATGCTCCGCAGAGGGCCGAGGGTGAAGTTGCTGTTGAGACCTTTCAGGGGCTGAACTTCCTCTCCCTGTCGTGTAAAAGATCATTGTTGGTTTCTTTTTGTGTGCTGGTCGGACGGTAATTTGGTGCCTGAGCAGCGCAGCAGCCAAATGATGGATGTGCGGTTTGGTTTAACAGTAATCACCAGACAGAATCTGCTCGAGCTGCTCCGCGTAACTGAGAGTAAATGAGGCACATAAACAAGCTAAAAATAAGATTTCATTTCAATCTAATCAGTGTTATCAGTCATTCAGCATTAGCTTCATTATGTTGAGGTCCGTATGGCTGCTGAGCAGAATGAAGCTAAAAACCAACTTTGCTGCAGCGTCATGCAGCCATGTACAACACTGTGCTTTAAAACACATAGAGAGCGCACAGCTGGTGGATTATTAATGTGAACGCAGTAATTTAATCGTTTACATCTGGACTGTTTAGACAGAAGAACGTCTGAGTGGTCCTCATAGTATTAAGACTACGGAGTCAGATCAGTGTCAGTATTAATGAGCGCACGCGGAAGGATTCACAAATGTTTTCTGGAATTTGTACAGATATAATTAATCTCTGCACATAAATATCTTAATAATAATAAAAACAATATGCTCTCCAAAGTAATTATTATTGTCTATAAATATAAAAAAATTAAAAAACACGAATCACAAATGCTTTGGTCAGAAGTGAATGAAAAGTCAAAAAGGTTTAAATTTTCATTTTGGACCCAAAGCCAGTACTATTTCAAGGTTAAAGGTTAAAGAGTCTTCAACTGCAGGGGGATTTTTTTAGTACTTTTTGGGGCAATTTGACACAGAAGAAGAAAGCCAACAGGAAATGAGGGAAGTGAACAGAGCTCCCTAAAGTCAGTCAAAGTCAAGAGTCAAAGTGTTTTATTGTCATATGCACAGCAAGAAACAAGTTTCCTGGTGCAATGAAATTCTTACTTTGCCGTCCACGAGAATGCCAAGATAAAAAGATATATAAAAAAGCAACAATATCAAACAAAGAACAATTTAAAGAATCCGAGATAAATGAACAGAATTGCAATGACTATAAACAGAAATTGCAAATGGCTATATACATAATTGCAATGACTACACACGTAGTGCAAAGTGGTGTTATGTGCAAACTGGTAGGTGTAGACAGTAAACGGTAGCATGTGCAAACTGGTAGCAGCAAACAGTAAGCAGTAAAAAAGTCCAAAATGGTAGAACTAAACCTTAAACAGTAAAGACTCAAACCAGAGATTTTTCAATTATTCAAGGATCCAGGTTTAACTCAACCAATGAAACATTTTCTGGTTCTGGAGCGGCTCTTCTGTTTTTTTAAACTACAATAAAAACTCTGCTTTCACTTTCTCTTGGTTTCTGTGCTGCTTGGAGGCCAAAGACTCGTCTGAAAAAAATCAAAACAAACCAGAAATGATCTTTTCACCTTTGCCATAAACGGTGGACTTTGTAAACGAAACCTTGCCTCGACAGACACCTTCACTCTAGGGCGGGAGGAGGAGGAGGTGGAGGAGGAGGAGCTTGGAACCAACATGGCCGCCCCTGTGGGTGCCCCTTCCTGTATCACTCCCTACTTTCCCTTCTCTTCCATTGATATCAACAGCAGACGTCAATGACAGACACATTTCGCAGAGTCATTGATGGAAATTCAATCAGATCTTTGATTTCAAAGAGGCTAAAGTAAGTGAGATTACTTACTTTGATTACTTACGAAGCATCTCCACAGGCGTGTTGGGAAATGTAGTGTATGTGTGCTGTGGCCGTGTTGGTGGCGGTGTGGCCCGGCCTCTGTCCAGCAGCGCCTCCTCTGTGCTCTCGTGCTTTGTGCTTCCAGCTGCAGTGCTCTGTGCTTTGTGAGTGTAGCACCTCAGTGTCTGTGAAAAAAGTGTTTTTTCTGTTGTGTCTGGTGCACTTTAAATAAATCTGTTGGTGTCGTTTAACAGTGTGTAGCATTGTTTCTTTTGAGCCTTTGGATAGCCAGAACCCCCAGCACCCCCCCCCCCCATCCTCATCCCATTCTTTCCATTCCTATTTCCATCCCCATTAGGCTCTGCGGGGAGTGTTTGATTTTCAAATGAGATTGGCTCTCTTTGTCTAAGGGGAAAAACTGTTTCTATTTATAACTCCGCCTGTAACTTGCCCCCTGGACCGGGGGAGCAATTTCCGAAGCTCCGTCTCTGTTTATTCATGCCTGTTTGATTTTAATTTAATTTTTTATCGATCAGCCTCTCTGCAAGCACTTGACTCAGTGTATATGTGCCGAGTTTGAATCCTGTATTTGCATCTTAATTGGGCAGAGACTTGCCAGTGGACCCTTCTCGGCGTTCTGTTTACACCCAAGGATTACTTGCCTCTGCCTCTCTCAGTCTCTGTAACACGTTTTTAATTACGCGAAGTCTAATGAATCTCATTTATTCTGTTTACCAGGAGATGAGTAATGGCTTTAATTATTAATATGGGTCTGTCAGGGTTTCAGCCGTCATCCTCGTCCTCTTCTGCTCAGTTGAACAAACTCTGAGGAGCACACAGGCAGCCTGTCCAATGTCTTGTTCCGGTTAGTTCACGTCACCTGACCTCTGACCTCACCCCTGTTCACACCTGACTCATAGTGTGTTCAGTCATATAATTACCTGCATATTTTACAGTTTATTCAGATCCCCGAGAGGCTGATGTGTTGAACTGGGAAAGACAAAAAGAAAAAGACATCTTTGCCTGAACGCCAAGCGGACAGCAGATCTTGTAATTATTCATTTTGCTTCCGAGACTCAAGAGGACCAAACTTTGTGCAGTCGCGTCACGTTCAGGAGGCGAAACGCCGCTCGCTGCTGACGACTTCTCCTCTGTGTGACATCTGTCTGACTGCTGCTCCGAACCATTCTCTGCTCATTCATATCAGTCACATCATTATCATCTAAAACGGCAGATAATGATGTGATTGATATGAATAGATGGTGAGTGGTGCCTGACTCATTTTGATGATTAGCATGCGATAATAATAACTGAAAAGCGACAAATCTGAAAGGTTTTGATGAGGGTGCTGTCGATGTGGCAGGCAGATATTTAAAGGTTAGCAGGCAGGCGCGCTCCGCGGATAAATATTAAAACCACTATTGTGTTCTTCAGCGAGGCTTTGAACCCCGAATGCTCCAGCAGGAGAGCTTATTGGCCGGCGTTAAAGTGTGAAAATGGAGCAGGTTGTTGCTAAAAAAGAAAAACTGTGATCAAAGAAGCGACTGTGAAGTGAAAACGTCAGCACGGATCCTGAAATTTAAAAGTGCAAATTAAAATATTTCTATTTTTTTAATGCAAAGTAGCTGCAACCATGTCCTCATACCCACTCTGAATACATCCATACCATAATATTTACTCCTCCATCGCCATTATTTATTATAGTTTCATGTATCAAAACAGTTTTCCTACAACATCACACAGTTTCTCATCATCATTCTACTCCCCCCCCCCACCCCGAGCCTCAGTTGGAGGTGTCGTCGGCTGCAGAGGCCAGAAGTAGTTTTGACAGTGTTTGTGTGTGTGTGTGTGTGTGTGTGTGTGTGTGTGTGCTGGTCTGCCCCTCCTGCTCCCCCCATACCTGTTGCAGGTGTGACTCGCTCCATGAAGGACAAAGTGACCAAGCCCACCGCCATGGCCCAGGGTCGTGTTGCCCACATGATCGAATGGCAGAGCTGGGGCAAACCATCTGCGGGGCCGATGGGGGGCGCGGGGCATACCAACCTGCAGAGGGAAAAGGAGAGGAGGATGGAGAACGACGCTTACAGCGACCTCAGCGATGGCGAGAAGGAGGCTCGCTTTGCTGCAGGTGAGGGTTCACCTGAAAATACAGGTGCTACAGGAGAAAACCAGGTGATGCTGAGTCTTTGAGTCTCTCTTTGAGACTGTCCCAAAATGGACAAACCCGGACAGATTTATCACCCTGGTATCTTTTTCTTGAATATTCATTTTGGTGAAACATTTTTCTTCACTGAAGTTTGGAAACTTTAGTCAGTTCCAGACCATCTGGCACATCTGGCAAAGTTAAATCATTTGTCTGCAACATTTCCCCAGCCCCGTCCAAACATCCCGTTTCTCCTTGTTAATGACTACTACTGTGTCACCTCCTGTTTGTTTATTAATAATCAATATCTGTATGTGTCAGCAAAGCCGGGACGGGGATTCAGTGAGTTCAAAGATCTTCCTCTTATCATTACCTGCTGCTGTCGTGAGAACCCGTCCGTCTGCACATCAGCTAGCAGTGACTCCGCTCTTCATCCCCTCTTCAGGCATCATGCAGCAGTTTGCGATCTCCGAGGCGACTCTGTTCGGCTGGAACTCGATGGACGGGGAGAGCATGGGAGCCGGCTCCAACCAGGGCAGCGTGGCTCATCTCAGCGAGGTCAACCAGGAGAGCATCACCAGCAGAGGTACCGCGGCTCTGTCTACACATGCCTCGGGCGTGGTTAAGCTCTCAGTGCTTCTAGTGTGGGAGCATCGCAAAGACTGTTTACTGGAACCAGTCAGAGGTTATAGAAAGTATGGGAGCTCATCTGCCTGAACCACTAACACTCACAGCATAAGTACATGCACTGCATTCCCACTGCAGGTTAGACTCAGTCCTGTGTTTGGACCCCACAGTAAACTCTTATGTTCTCTAATGTGCGTAGATGCACAGTTTGGGAAAATTAAAGCCCTGTTGGAAACTAAAAACAGCCGCGTCAGTTATTCTGCCAACCAGCTGTAAAGGACTTTTGGAGGGCAGGCACACAGCTGCACATTTCTGCCTTTCACTGCTACCGGGCACTTACTCAAAAACGTCCAAATGACAAATCCAGATGACAGCCCGTCATCGCTGAGATATCAGAACACATTGTGATGGAGTGTCACGAGTGCTCGGGTAAGAGAATTTAGCCCAAATCTAAAAGACGAGTCGTGTTCAAATAGAGAGATGAACTGCATGAAAAGTGAAGTCAAAGAGGATTTCACTTTACACTTGGCTGAATGCACAAAACAGTTTGGGGAAACAAACTCATATCCTGATTTGTGGTTGGAGCCTCAGGTGGTAAGATGTCTGTTTAGCTTAGTTGCACATAGGATGATAAAAAGAGAGCAATTTGCTCAGGCAAGATTAGGAAAACCCCATCCGACCTCACAGGGACAGTATAATCTAAACAAAACAAGCACTTCTGTGGCCGCTCCTGCTTTTTCTGCTTGATGAAAAATAAGAAAACTCTGGTCTGAAAGGTCGTGTGTGTGCGCCTTCACACGCTGTAAACGCTTTCTTTCTCAGTTCTTGCTGGTGTTTAGCAGAGCGCTGTCCAAACCCTGAGGGACCCTGTAGGTTAGCACAAGGACTTAGCCCTGCTCTCATTAACAACACCATATGGGCTCTGCTCTGTGCTTTATCTAGCATGCAGCACCAACACACACGCACACACACACACACTCACACACCCACAGCAGCGATTAAAAAGCGACTTAATATCAGCGTTCAGTCTGAGGGGATGTTTCTCCTCCACACTCTGAGTGTTCAGCCGCCCTCCATGAATTACTCTCTATAATAACAACACGGCTCCAGGTAGGCTCATCAAACTCCTATTAAAGTTGGATCAGTCTGTTGTTACTGGATGAGACTATGTTTATCTCAGCGTATGGCTTCATGAGAGCATCCAGTCTTTAACTTGCTGCCACCACGACTCGCATCGCTCCTAAACTGTCTAAAATCCGGCGCCTGCTGTGTTTGCCCGTACAGACCAGGTGCTCCACCACTCCTCTGCCGACGTCTGGCCTCACACCTACGTCTCACAGGGCCTGTACTGCCTGTCGTCCTCAGACGCCTGGGACCCAATCACCAGCCAGCCCTCGGGCGTGGCCTCGCCCGCTGCAGGCTCCTACATCATGGCTGCTGGCGAGGATTGAATCTTCTCTCTTGCACTGTGTCTGAACATTTGACTGTGTCTCCGAGCATTGGGCGCTGTGGTAAAGTGTTCTGTGGTCGTTCCAGGTGGCAGCAGCGGAGCAGGGGGTACACCTGGTGAGGGGTATGAGGGGACAGTAGGGGCTTACCTCCAGCAGCACCAGACTCATCTCACCCTGCAGCAGCACAGCCAACTCCAACAGCTTCAGCAGCTTCACCACTACCAGCAGCAACAGCTTCTGCAGTACCAACAACAGGTCAGAAGAGCTGAAAGTGATCATTTACGCAGTGTGTTACTAATGACTGGCACCAACAACGTGGCATCTACCAGCAACAACAGCTGGGAATCTAAATTTGACCGAGAGAGGCAGCAGCATCTCAGGCTGCGTCGTACGAGCAAAGTGCTCAAGGTTTTTAGTGAAATGCTTTGAATCACTTGAGCCAGAAACTTGATCAGGTCAATGTCCAATTTCGAACACCTTCCGAGCTTCCAGTCTCAGCTGCACTTCTGGTCGAGCTAATTATCCAATGTCTGCATGCTAACGTGCTAAACGCGGGCGGCGCGGACTCACAGAGCTGCTCGTGCTCAGCTGTGCCGCTTTTATTGGTGTACTTCAGCTTCCAGCTCTCAGGCTGCTGGGAGGTTTTCTGCAAACGAACTGAGTCATGATGAACTGTGACACCCAAATACCTTTTCAGCTTCACTGGCTGTTCTTGCATTGGTACATCTCAGAGCTCATTAAATAACTGAGGGTTATGAAATAATAACTGGAAAAGGTCAGGGACCGTCGCAGAAAAGGTGTACTGAAGCGAGACCGCCATGGAAATTAACTTGTTAGCTTTACTGTGTGTATTACAATATATGGCTTCCCGTGTGAATGAGGCTATTGAATATATTACATTTCATTTATTATAAAGCTTTTCAATCAGTCAGTCAATTTTCTGAGCATCAGTCAACGAATAAGACATTTCCCAGTGTTCCCTGCAGCACCAGACCTGACTCATGTTGGAAGGGGTATTAAAAGTTGATGCAGATAATTATTAGAGACGAGAAGAAAATGGAAAAAAAACCCCAAAACAAATAAAAGAACTGGCAAAAGTATTCTCCTCCTACACAAGTCTCTGGCAGACACTGCTGAATGCTGGAGAAGAAGAACGGAAACAGCTTTGTCTTTTGTCTTTGGCGAGTGTTTTAAATCTGTGGAGGGTGGAAAAAGTTTTATTTGCAAGAAAAAAAAGTTAAAAATCAAGAAATTACTGGCCAAGTTACTGTTGAGTCAAATCAACCCTTTGAAAATCTATGAGGCAGATTTTGTGGTAAATCATTAATCGTCTCTCTCCTTTCCCATCTCTGACTGCAGTCTATGGACCACAGGCCACACAGTGCCTCCCATTCCCTCCAGGCCACTCCCAACAGCACCATCCACAGCCTCGGCCCCCCCACCCACCCTCGGCTAGCTGACCTGTGGGGAGCGGCGCAGGTCGAGGCGCACCACGTAGGCACTGCCTGCTGAATCCAAATGGTCAGATTACAGAGTTTGCGGACTGGATGGCAGTTTAATACGGGGGTGGGGGGGGGCATATGTTTAAAGTTTTAGAGCGTCCTCTGAGGGCCACACTCAGGGGAGGGGCACCTGAGACGCTTATTATGTCCAGCAACTGTCACGTCCTCCATTGGCAACACCCCTGTCCATACTAAATTATAGATCACACGCATCACACTCACCTCTGCGATGGCTGGAACTGCTTCTCTTTGGCGTCCGATGTCAGATAGTGATGATGATGATGGTATTCGCAGCTGGTTTTCCAGGTTTAGGTCAGACAGTCTCGAGTGGAACTGAGTCTTTGCGAGAGTCGGTTTTGAAGCTGCTCGCAGTAGCAGGTTGTTGCTTTGCAGCTCAGTGATCTCATGCTGTGGGTTGTCCAGAAAATCGGCTGGTTCCACTTTAAACAGCAAATACGTTCAAGTTCAAGATGCTCAGTGTTTCCTCTTTAGCTTTCACTTCACTTCAAAGGATTCCACCTCTGAGAAGCTGCCGGAGCTTCAGGTTCAGCTCTGAGACGCTCTTGGTGACGTCCACCATGAAGGTCAGATCACGCTTGATATCACTGAGTTTCCAGGTCAGGCTTTCCTTCATCTCTATGAATTATTCCAGACGCTTTGAACACTTTTACTTTTACAGGCGCTCCTTCACAGACTCTCCCTCTGAATGAGGTTTCAGCTTCTTAGTTATTTGCTCGCTCAGCACAAAACCTGCCTCCAGACCACCGTCTGTCAGGGTGTGGGCTGTGAAAGCTGCTCGCTGGGCCTCCAAAATCTGCCGTTAACTTCATCCAAGCACACTTATCCTCACAGCTCATCAAGTCTCACATGTTTCGAGTTGTAATGACTCTGCATCTACTTACAGTCACCGTGATGCACTGATGTGAAATGTTAGTCAACTATCTTAAGTCATTCTCTTTATTCCTGAAAAAAGTGGTTGCTTTTTTGTATTTCTGAACTTCCTCACCGGCCACACCGGAGGCCAGAGGTTTAATATATTCTGACAGAACAGTTATGAGAGTTTGCCGGGGCACGGGGTTGCGTGACTGCATACACAGTCACAGACAGACTGGACAGTAATGTCCTTTTAGTCATGGTGAGACGGAGTGAGTGACAGAGCAGTCATCACAACAGTTACAGCGTGTGTTATTATGCATGTTACACTGTCTCGCTGATGTCATTTCTCAGGTGTCTTTAAACAGAAACAGCTTTTTGGTCATTTTCCTTCATGTCTGACATTCAGTTTGGCTAATTTGTTTCTGTCTTGTGGATCTGGCTTTTTTGTTTTCTTATATCAGCAGGCATATTTAGCGCACATCTGTAGTGCAGTGAATGATGGGAGAAACTGCCAGGGAAGTCGGAAAGGTAGGAGACAGGCTGGAAATCTGCATGGAGCACTGCCAGAAGTCTGCATGACAGCCTGAGAGCGGACCTGATGAAGTCTGACAATGCACATCTCTAAATCTGCTCGGTCTTCAGAGTAGCATGCTGTAAAGTCCGCAAGTTTACGACTCTAAGCATTTGGATTCAGCATCTGTGTGTTGTACCTTCCTAAGTATCTGTCCTTTCTCTCTGATGTCCCGCACAGGCAAACCACACTGTGGTGGGGACAGAGGAGCTCATACTCTGCTTATCCATCCTCCTTCCTGTCTTCTGTGTCTGTTTCTTTCTTTCTGTGACTGTGACCATAAACTGAAATGACGTCAGTCTGTGATTTAACATATGTTAGAATGCCGGTAATCTATCCAATCACCTTCCAGTTTGAAGGAAGACGCAACAAAAAAAGACAAGCGATTAAATCAGGAAACTTAACCGGCTGCAGGTGGAGATCGCCGGGCAGCTGAGCGGACAGATGGCTGATATTGTCGGGGGGGTGGTGGAGACAGTCGGAGAGGAGCCAGAGCCCGAGTCCGAAGACATCCCTGAGCAGCACGAAGAGGAAGAGGAGGAGCTGACAAAGGTGAGTTACCTCTTCCACCTCGAAGGTTTGATCATGACCTGTTTCTACTGATCGCAGACTGATCAGCTGCAGCGTCGTTTGATGAAGCACTGCTCTGATGTTTCACATCACAAACTGTTATTTATGTCGACGGCTGCTAATATCGTTACATCAGTGCAGCTATCTCGTGTAATATTACATATTTTTCACTGTGCAATAGAACAAAAACTGTATTTTGATACAGTATCTTACTGAGCCGTGCTTCTCAAGGCATCATTTTTATACTCTTTGTATATTATGTACATAAATATAGTTGATTTTATTCTTTATCCTTTTTATTGTCTATTTTCTCTTTTTCTACATCTCCATTCTTATTCTTGCTGTCTGCAAAAACTAACATTTCTTATCTTAAATGACCAAAAACCAAGTCGTCTTTTAACTGGACCAACCTAGGACGAGACAGTGCGATAATATAAGAGAGGACATGAAAAGACTTGTCTCACTTACCTGTGACACAGCACACCTGCAGCATCCCAAGCTGTCCTTTCACTTCCTGTCTTCACAGGTAGAGGAGGTAACATTAACCTTGGAGCCGGAGCCGTGCTCTTTGACCCCGTCCCCGCTGAGGGAGGACGTCCCCTCTACCAGAGGCTCGAGCCCGGGACTGCCAGCACAGACGTCCGAGTCTGCGGCGGAGAGGATACCGTTTGACGTCACGCCCTGCGTGGTCCAGCTGTTGGAGAAGGACGAAGAGGCGGACGAAGGCTCCGTTGTAGTTGTTGTGACCAACTGAATCACAGGACCAGAGAGGACTGACGAAAACAGGAAATAAATACTTCAATAATCAATCAAGCTATTCTATCCCAACCCCTTCCCCACTATTAACCCACTTTAAGTCAGAGGAAACGCGAGGAGACTTTTCAGACGAAACGTGGGATGTAATGTACACAAACTAAATGCCAAGAAATCCCCAGAATTCACTGCTGAACGCTGGAAGTTTCCAGGTGACGATGAACAAAAAGGCAGAGAGACTTCAGTTCAGTGACTGCTGAAACAAGCCGAGTGGGATACGCTGGATTCACGGACGTGTTGGACCAACTGGACCAAAGAACCAGGACTAAACGCTGAGCAGCAGAAGAGGGTGTAATCCTACAAACAAGAAGACAAAAAAAGGACGGAAGAAGAGGAAAAAAGGGCCTCGCGACAATTCAGTGCAATACAACAAACACACGACAAGACTTGGGTCAAACAATCCCGGCAAGTGATCTGGAGTGAAGCTGCTTTCAGCAGCAGAAGTAGGCGTGTGTCACACCCGATACCTGTCGAACTAACTGACGTATTTGGCTTTGATTGACAGCTCGTCAGGCGGGATGTTCTGATGAGGTAAACCCAGTCCGGTCTAACACTCGGAGCGACCTGCGGCACACACCTGGAGCCATTTGCAAACACTTGATCTGGACACAACCAAAAGAAAGTGCATGCTTTTTAACAGTGACCTAGCCCTAACAGTATAACACAGTATACAAAGTAATAATATATCAAATTGCTTTTTCTAATAAAAGAAAAAAATCCGATAAACTGATATGTATTTGTATGAATGTACGATTGTATGTATGTATAGTATGTATGTATGTTTGTATGAATGTAGCTTTGTTTGTGTGTAAAATATATATATTCTGGGAAACAGATACTTCCTGGTGCTGTTCTGTTCTGTTCTGAGCCTCAAACACACCGAATCAAACCTTGATGCTAGACTTAACTAACCTGATACTTCAGCCTCAGGACTGGACAAAAGTCTCAAAAACAAAAACTGCTGCACACACGAGACGGGTTAGGAGCTTTCGAAAGACCAGTGGAACCAGATAGATCGTCATATTGGTCAGAAATCTGAGTTGGGCCAGTCTGCAGAGGATGTGCTCTTCGCTGAGGCGAGGACTGAATTCACAGATGCTTTAAATGTGCATGAGGTCAGAGGATGGCGTGGAAAGGTTTGCTTTCATAACTCGCACCTATTTATAAGGCTAGCGGAGGCAGATAAGTGAGGGTGATGGTCGGACTACTGAGCGAGCCACGGCATTGAGGTGAAGACGCCTACCGAGGCGGCGGGGCCAGACGCTGCAGCTCAGCCCGGCGGACACAAAGAAGCCGTGAGGCCGAGTCAACCGCAGAGGATCTGCTCTAAAGGCAGCTTAAAGGTGCGTCAGGTCAGGGTTAGAGAACGTGTCGCCTGTCAGAGGGCTGAGTAGATTTACGACAGCACAGCCTGATACTCACTGCCGGGCCTAAAGGAGGTCAAAACATCATTTAACATGAATACTGGGACTCCACAGCAAGCTTCACCCACCGTTTGGCACATTCTCCCGCCTGCTGACAAGAGTTTCACACACTGAAACAGGACAAAACTATCTGATATTCAACACACACAGAAGAGCAAAGACATGCATAGAATGGACATGAGCGAATGTCCTGCTGTGTCCAGCTTCAGGTGTTTCCTTCAGTGAGAGGTGAAGGTTTTCATGCAGTCAAAACTGTTCTCACCACAACAGCTTGGTTCGTTAAACTGGGTGGACTCACCACTGTCTGCAGGCAGAGACGTGTCCTTGTTCGTACGTCCAGGCGCTGTTGTCCCTCTGAGTTCTACTTTGTGTGTTTGGCCGCTGTGTTTTTGTCAATGCTATTGCAAAAGCATCGCATCATTTTTAATGAGTGGATAAATGCTGCCTGATAGAAGAAGTCCTTGAAAGCAACATGCTTTAGAGACTTCACATGAACGCATCAGGTGTGTGTAGTTGTGAGTTCAAAGACTGGAAATGAGACAGAAGACGCACGTGTGCCAGAGGACGTCAGACAAAAAGAAGTGAATTTCACGGCTTTGTGTGCCTTCAGAAACACAAAAAAAGACTCTAACGTCACTGTAACATCACGTTTAACATAATCTCTATCCACAGCTGCCGGAGAGGACGAGTCACCCTCACACTTCACTGATCAAGACCCACGATGCCCCTGAACGTCACGATAAACATCTGTCCTCTGTCCGTCCTCTCGCTGCTCAGAGACGTCGTCCTCTAAACCGTTCAGTCTCCAAGCGCACGAGGCTCAGATCACATCTGAGAGTTTCAAATAAAACACATCTGACTGTAGGAAGCGAGGGATGCCATGAAATGAAGGTTAGCGGTGGGATGTTTGTCTGACTGAATTAACTGAGATGTCAGTCGTCCCGTATAATTACACCGGTGGTCGCTTTGTGTCCATGCAAACCAGGAAACAGCAAAGTTTCCTCCAAAAGGACATCGTTTCAACTCCCTGACCGCACAGAGGTCCGCAGAGGAGAGCGAGGCATCAGGGAGAAGTGACGGCTTCAGAAGAAACCACAGGCGGAAACCAAAACCCCGTCAAAATAAAGGTACATTTAATATGACGGCCAATTAAATGTGTTTTAATGTGTTATGCTGCTGATTATTAAGTGTATTTACTGGAGGATGATCAAACTGTAGTGGTTGTTTTGGACATTTTAGTTCAGAGCAGCCAAACTGATGACATGTTGTGCTCCCACGTTGAAAAAACGGACAGATTTTCAATCATTTTGTGTAATTTCTGAGGCAAAAAACAATATTTCTCCCCTACCTTGACTAAGCTCAGTTACTGGTCCAGTAAAGGACCTTTTCTTTCTCTTTTGACATGCGCTGCCTGTCCACTGTCCTGCTCTGTCTGACCTGGACAAATAAAGGTCAAATCCAAACATTAGGGCAAACAATTAAAGCACTTAATAAAACTTTATTTCTCTACATCTTTCACAGTTTTATAAATTTGAGTTAACATTTGACTCTACTAAAAGATAAATAAATAAAAACACTAACCACAGCCACAGACAGACAAAAGAAATGAGCACTTACAGAGCCCCCTTAAGAAATGGACACACTCATTTTACTTCACTCAGACACAAAGAAAAAGCTCGCTGTTAAATATGCAGCTTTAAAGACTTTCAAGGCGGCACCTGAGAAACTGAGTCCAGGAGATAAGAGGAGTGAGAGAGGCGATGGAGCGATAAAAAAGTTCAACACGTGAGTGCAAACATCAAGGCTGAGCTGCTCTTCACATGAAATAAGGTTTTTTTTGTGCAGCCACAGCTGACTTAAAGGAGGCGGGGCATTTCTGCTCGTTAGCAGATCAAATTTTGTCAATGTTGAAGCTAATCAGAGGTCCAATCAGAGGCTGGAGGGTAGATGAATCAAAACAGTGTGCACAGTGAACGCATAAATAACAGCCAGCTCTGAACCTGAACGCAGCTTTCAACCTCTTTCAGTGTCTGTTTTCCACACGTTCACGAGCCGCTTTGTGTTTGCTGAGAAACAGGAAGTCGAGTCACTTTGTCCGCAGTTGCCTCACCTGAGCAGCGGCACGTCCTGTGATAATCACGATGCTAAAGAGGTCATTTATTGAGCTGATTAATGCATTAATTGGAAAATACCTGTCTGTCATCTTCGTTTAACACGCAGATGTCACATGACAAACTGTCAGCTGTCGGTCGCCGTCATGAGCGCCAGCCATCGCTTTGTTTTTGCCACATTTCAGAATGAAAACTTCTGCCTTTTATCATCTTCATCGCAATCCTAAATCATTCAGAGACGTCATGTGTGTGTTTTTTATCCCTCCTTATGGAAAAAACCACCTCCAGGACTCGAGCTGCACCATCTATCAACTTAAGCGTGATGAGATGAGCTCCGAGGCTGCATCCACAAGGTCAGCACACAATTTGGAGGTCGTTTTGGGGCTTTAGCCAATCTTCCACAGTGGACTGAGCAGCTCCATTAGTCCACTGCTGTCCAGATGGTCTGTTGCCAGTTAAAAAAATCAATAGCTCCTGCTCTCGTCCGATAAAAAACCTTGTTTTCTTAAAGACACATAAACGATCAGGTGACACTACTGCGCAGGGTTCGCTGGGTTCACGCTGGTTTGGGCAGCAGAGGTTTGGATTACTCTAAAACACAAACACAAAGATGTGTCTGATTACTCCAAATCAACAGCGGGACAAAGCTAATGACAGCAGTACATTATACATTCACTCAGTAATGTTTCTAAGTGGTTTAAAGCGATTTAACAGGTGCCTCAAGGAGAAGCTAACAATGAAATACTTAATTTTTCAGGGTTTCAGTGGTGAGTTTTGGGCACTCTAACTGCCTTAAGGCTGGAGGAGACGGAGGAAACCGTCAGCTCTTTGGCACGAATATCAAAAACAGCAGATACTGGAGGAAAGCTTCGTGTCTGGGGTTAAACCAATCAGGCTTGAGTCTGCACATGTGGAAATCAATGAGGAGGAAGTGCAGCAGGACGAGGATGAAAAAACAAACAGATAGAGGGCTTATTGAGGAAAGACAGAGAGGGCGAGCAGGGCAAAGGAAAAGGAAACAGCCAGAAGAACGGCAAACACGCTGCGTACTCTGCGTGAGTGGCGACAAAAAGAGGTAAATGGGTGTCCAAAGACCAGAGCGACAGATTAAGAACAGAAGAAAAAAAAAACTCACACCATTAAAAAAGTTTTCCGATATAAAAAACATAACCCTCACTCTCATCCAACCTAAACCATTGGCTCATCGTCGCTGTCTTCATCCCCCTCAAACAGTCCCTGTCGGGGTCCCAGGGTGGACAAAGGGATGGAGGACGAAGAGGGGACAGGGGGAGGAGTGGAGGAGGGAGGGAGGGTGAGGTTGCTGTTGTAGCTACAGCTCCTGCTGGTTGAGGTGCAGGCGCCGGTGCTGCTGTCGCCGCCGCTGCCCGCGCTGCTGCTCCTGCTCTCCTCCGCCTCCCTCTTCACGCCCTCTATCCACACCTCCGTCTCGTTCTCTTGGCAATGATGATGGTGGTGGTGTTGGGAGGGTGAAGGAGGCTCGGGAGCGGATGGAGTTGAGGGAGAGGAGTCGGGGGTCAGAGTTGAGGAAGTAGCGGGAGAGGAAGAAGGTGGAGGTTTAGAGACAGAGTTGTGGTTGCTGATGTCGCGGAAGCTGGCGAGGGGAGGGCGGAGCCGGACACCGGAGCGGGTGGAGCCCTCGATGGCTTTCTGGAGCTGTAGGAGGAGAAACAGGAAGTGGAAAAAGAGGAAAGAATAGAAAGATGAAGAAAAAGAAATGAAGAGAGAGGACGGTGGTTAGCGAAAAGGAGAGATGGGCGAGTGACGGGATGAAGGGATGCGTGAATAAATTCAGGAGGAGAAGCGAAAGAACATGAGGTTTCGGGACGGAAGAGTGGCAGAAAAGGAGGAGACGGAGACAATAACAAGGAAAGACAGAAGGAAAGAAGCAAATCAGAGAAAGCCTGAAGCGGACAGAGAGGACACTGATGAACAAAACACTCACACATAATTCAAAAAGCTTTATGAGAGTTTATGAAGTTAAAGAAGGCAGAGGGCTGACATCAGTGTTTGAATCTAGAGAAGAACAGAACAAAAGGTGGAGTTTCTTACCTCTTTGAGCGCCACCACCCCCACCAGTTTGCCGATACTGGTCACATAAGCGTGACTGAGGCCCAGCAGGGAGAACAGGGTGTGGGTCTGTGGAGACAGAGTGAAAAGGTCAAGTGTCAGACCTCCACCTGAATGCAGACAGTTTACAGGCTCTGTGCTGCTGTCCACACACAGGGTCACAGCGACGGAGAGGTGAGAGCCGATTGGCTGCCGGCTCCAGGTGAACCACAGAAAGTCCTTCAGTGGGTTTCCGTGCACAAAGTACTCTGTTCGTACTCCAGTGAAGGTCACACTCTGGATGAGCTCTTTGTATGCATCAGCACGCCTCCATCACCGAGCCTCCTTTTGTACATGGATATGAGCATGAGAATGAAATCACACTGAAGAAATAAACAAGCTGCAAACAGTTTACAGGCCTCAGTGTCCTGGAAATCCTGGATCACCGTCAGATCTGACATAATGTGAACGTTTCATTTCTCATCATTATTACTGGACAAGCACTAATAATATAATATTAATATGAACAATATACTACCAACAGAACATATCTGCTGCCCGTTGATGCAACCTAACATAACTTGGCAGCAGATTTAGAAGACAGCTCAACAAGATGTCTGAAAACTAATAATCAAAGGGACAAAATGCAAAGAACAGAAATCACATCAGAGACTGCAGAGACTCAAACTTTTCTGCAGCACTTTGGACTCAGAAAAATAAATTCTTCCTCCACGTGACGTCAGACGATGGACGGCAGGTCACAGAGGGAGCTGGTTGTTCGTTTGTGCACGTTAACGACTGAAGGCTCATCGTGACGTGATGATCTGTTGCCTTTAGATCCTCAGACGACCTCCCTGACTGTCAGCACACGAATCTGCTCCTTAAGCAGCTACTGTCGAGAGGCCATTGAGCAAGGCAGTCAGCATCCTGCCTCTCTGTTTGTAGGATCTCCTCTCAGCCACTAAACGAGCTGTGAAGCATTAAATGCGGCTGCTTCTGTTGTTTCTAACGCTTTAAAACGCGGCCTCACAGCGTCTGTTAACAAATGAAAACTTCCCTCATGTCGAACCGACGGGCACGACTCCCACACATAAATGTTTGGGTGTTTATGTAACAACGCCTCCGCCCACCGACGGGTGCAAATAAGATTCTGTTCTCAGTCAAACAATGAAAAGCTGTCGAGTCTTCCTCCACTTACTCAGACGACGCCGTGTGAATAAATCCCAGTCTTCTCTCTGAGTGTTTTTCATGTGCAATTACCCCTCTGTCAAGGTTATCCACATCCTGTGCTGAATGAGACTTTACAGAGGTAAACAACTTAAAGAGCCGAATGAGGGAACATCAACAAAAGACCTGACGACTGCTCGAGGTGCTGAACTCCATTTATATGCCTCTTTGCCTGCATAACACCTGTGACAAAAAACATAAACTCTCCTCCACAGTGAGTTTACACTTCGCAATAAAATCAACCGCAGGCTGCCCATCCGAGTAATTTCATGCAGATTATGAGGTAATGAAGAAGAAATGTGAATGAAAATGGAACAAATTGACAATATATCCTCAGTTTCTTTGTATATTTTTCTTTCTTAAATGTCACAATAACTAGTGATGGAGATGAGCTCGTTGGGTGAATAAGAGCCGGCTGAGGCTCGTACAGAGGTGCTGCTGCTGTGCGTAACGCTGGAAAAGCAGAGGAGGCCGATTCAGTGACCACTTCAACTTTTCTTTTATATCAAATATAAAGAAAAGGAAACCAGCTGCTGAGAGTGAAGCACATCCTGACAGACAGCTGGTGACCGAAGAGACGCCTCGAGTCCACAAGAGGTGACAACAAGGATTCAAATAAGTGATGTTTGCAGTGAGAGAGATGGTGAGCAGCTCGAACATTAAAATACAAATCAGCACTAATTTCAGTGGCAAATTCATTAAAGTGATGCTGATGCACGAGCCCAGAGAGATCACAGCGTCCTTTCCATTCTCCTTCCCACAGACAGATTTACCTTTTTTGATCATTCCTATGTACATATAACATATAACTCCTGGATTGTGGTGTTTGTTTAATGTTGACTTCAGTCTGTAAGTGCACATTAAAGGGACCCTGTGCAGTTTTTGACCACTTGTGGTCAATGTTTTTAGGAGCGGGGCACAAGTTGGTGGCAGTAAAGCCAAGAAGCTTAAATAATAGAGGCGGGAAAGCATGAGACTACTAGCTAACAGGCGTGGATGCACACATGGTCAAAAGCATGAGAAAAATTGGCTTTGCAAATGTTTGAGAAGAGAAAAGCGTTGTCTGTCTCTTTATGTCACCTTTAATCTTCCAACCAATAAAGCGCCATCCACCATCAGGTGAAACCATCTCTCTCACTCACTGACAGCCCATTGGTTCACACACACCTTCCTGTTTTCGTTTATCTGTGCGTTTCTCCACCAACCTTGTGCAACGAGGTTCTCTCCACCAGCTGGAAGGGGGACGGGTCCACTCGTATGTCATCGATCTCCATCGGCTTGTCCATCTCTGCCTCCTCCCACGCTTTGATCTGCAGCAGCAAACAAGAAAGGGCGTCACAGAGGAGGGCGGGCTCAGAGTCGCCGTCACGGTGGGAAAAATCCCCTCTTTCATTCAAATGCATGAGTTCAGCCAGAGGTAAAGATCAGCATTTGTTTCTATGACGGGTCGAACACTGTACATGCAGATTCAACCACTATCCACCAATAAGCAAAGATAAAATCTGGAGGTGTGTGTGTTTGCAGAGTGTGTGTGTGTGTGTGTGGCTGCAGGAGGGAGAAGCCAGTTAGCTACATGTACGGGAGGTTTGCAGCTGTGAAAAACCTTGAAAGCCTGTGCTGCGTCCTTGCGTGTCACCAGCGTCCCCTCTGAGATTTAGGATGTCTGACACCTTTTAGCCTCTCTATGGATTTTACCTACAAGCCTCAGCCCGCTGTGACAGGAGCAGCAGTCTTGTAGAATTTACAGGGCGATGTTACGGGCCGTTCTGGGGAAGTGCCAGGAAGAGTAAAGGGAGCGCGGCCGACAGAACGGGACTGGAGGGCACAATATTGTTTTGGTGCTCTTAACAAAAAAAAGATGTCTCATTTACAATTCTGGCTGTGATCACACTGCAGTGAAAAAGTGCCCCAATTCTGAGGCTCGTCCTCGAACGTGACACGGATCTCTAACACCTGTGACCTACATGTGACGCGGGTTTGAATGCTGCTGTTAGATCTGCCAGCACTGACTGCGTGTGAAGTAAACCTTAGAGGACTCAGTCAGGACTGTTAGTCTAGTTTTGGTGCTGCTTCACTCGGCAGTGTCCTTCATGGCAAGGAGAGAAACAAAAATGGCGACAAAGCAAACAAGTTAATTTGATAAATGTGGTCAATTCAGGACTAAAAAGCTCATGAAGTAACCGAAATATGACCAAAACAGCTGCAATTGTCTCATCATGTGTCTGCGAATGTGTTTTTCGATGCACGTCAGGTCACACTGCTGACAGCTACAGGCTTGTCATTTCTGATGTTTTAAAATCTGACTTAATATTTAATCATGCAGAAAGCTTTGGTTTCATGTTCTCTGAGATTTCTGCTGCCACCCCAGCACCACAGTCACGTCACTTTTATTTACAAAGCTCCAAATCATGACACTGTGGAGAGGAAAAACTCCCCTTTAACAGGCAGACAGCTCGAGCAGAACCAGGCTCTGGAATGGCAGGATTCAGGTAAACAGAATTCTGAATGTCTTGCTCATGTTTTCTCAGACAGGGCTCATTCTGGTCTGCGTCAGTATTTGATCACCGTGCTGGAGACTTTTCGGTAAAGCCATGCATCCCTCCATGCTCACCGTACCTCCTCTGCGCTCATGGTGTCTGACAGGGGCGGAGGACAGGGCTCCTGGAGAAAAGAAGGAAGAGACAGATGAGACGTTTGTCCATGAGAGATTTTATAAAAGCGTCCTCTGACACTCGGGTCCTTCCACGCCGGGCTGGATGTCACCTCTGAATCTCAGACGAGGGGAGCGAAGTGAAAGGAAGTCAAAGGACAATCTGTTATTGGTTGATCAGAGAATTCAGTCAATCTGATTATTCAGCTTTTACTCCTGGTTTCACGTGTTTTCAGCATTGAAATATCGTTTGAATGTTAAGTCTAAAGAGATAATAACTTACTAAAATACAACATTTAATCTAGAAATATCTCAAAATTGGATTTCAGTCTTTTCGCAGCAATCGCGACAAATCACAGCTTTCCTTTGTAAGCAGGCTGCTGTCATCCAGTTTCCTCTGTTCATCTTTCACCCCCGCAGCACATCCAGCAGCTCTGAGAGCAAACTGGATGCAGAAGGTGAAATTCAGGCCAACACCTGCTGTGACCTGTTTTGTAAAATCTGAATTTATTAGCGACGCATCCCTCATTCATTCTCTCGCTGTGGAGGCAGCTGCTTCTGTCCTGGAAGCAGCAGAAATAACGTAAACAGAGCGCAGTGATTGTCCGGTCGCAGCAGGGAGCCAACTGAAAGGAAGGTGTAGCACACTGACATGATCCTTTGTTATATGTACTCTATCACTGTTACAGCAATTCTATGAATGCAAGAACCAACAAGCTGCTGACACTATCACAGCAGCCAGATAAAACTGTAAAGGTCAGCGTCTGATCAGCTGCCATCTGCGGCTGCTAAAGCAGACAAACACCTGAATTCAGCCACGGTTTGGTTTGATTGTTGGTAGCAATTTCCTACTGTGAGTCTATTTGATATTCAGGGCTGTGGTGCTGTGGCTCGGCGCTGTAGAAACAATCCCCCTGCAGGAACAGGACTGGAGCCAAAAACATAATAGAGAATCAGACTGGTAATTTACAAGCCGCAGCAGTGGGCACAACAGAAATCAAATTCTAATCTTGCAAGCTTACAAGCATATGCTTCTTTCCGACGCGGTTCTCACTGCTGCTCCTGTAAACACATGACATGTATTGCTTTCCCCGTGAGCCAGGCTCACCGCCAAGCTGAACAATACCTCTACCTCCAGTATCTGGCTCCCCCATTTCCATATGAGAGAAGGTTGGAGAAAAGATGCTCGACTTCGGGGAGCGTGTCTGAGGATGAGGAGGCAGTTGTGTATTCATGTGCCTCTGTCAATCAGATAAGTGTGTGTGCCTGCCTGAATAGAAAGCAGACCCCGTAATGAAAAATTCACCCGGCAAAAAATAATGGATAAATATTTATATGC
This sequence comes from Chaetodon trifasciatus, assembly GCA_037975065.1. Lineage (NCBI taxonomy): Eukaryota > Metazoa > Chordata > Actinopteri > Chaetodontiformes > Chaetodontidae > Chaetodon > Chaetodon trifasciatus. The sequence continues at coordinate 230,727 of JBBMOE010000093.1, forward strand.
TGGCAGTGCCAGCGTGAGGACATGGGTTTGGGAGGGTTTTGCCAAATGGATGGGGGGTTATTTGCATTTCAATGATTCTTAACACAAGGGAGAATTTCTTGACTAGTGAGGACTCTTCAGACATCTCTGAACAGCTGAGCGGAGAAAAAGGCACAAAGGTTCACAAAGACACGAAGCACACAGACGTGCTGAAACGCAATGTGAGTACACACCGAATTTAAATGCATTTTCTGTGTCAAAGGATGCTTAGGACTGGACAGACATGCAGTAAAAGTACATTAAAACACACACGTTTGTACTTCTATCCCAGCATGCGTCCCCCCCAACCCTGACCCTAAGCTAAACCTAATCTAACACACCCTTAAAACCGAGTCTGAACCCTCACACAGCCTTTGAAGTCTGTCTGAAAGTGAAGACCAGCCAAAATGTCCACATTTTCCAGACATGTCCTCACTGCCAAGCTCTAAAATTCAAATTGGTTCTTACAAAGATAGTTATACAGACTTAAATTCATTTCTGCCTTCCCTAAAATTAAACCACCGTCCCAAAAAGCGACCGCTGCCCCCAGTTAACTGGTACTTTTGTCTGCAATTTGTCCCCGAAAGCAGCCTACGTCAGAAACAAACACACACCTGTGACTGTCCCTCGGTCTGTCTGTCCTTAGAGGTGAAGAGACTCCTGAGTGTTTTCCTCACAGACTGCAGAGGACCTTTTTCTGGGGGGAGAGAGAGGAGAGGAGAGGAGAGGAGAGGAGAGGAGAGGAGAGGAGAGGAGAGGAGAGGAGAGGTGAAGGTCAATAAATTATACAAATGCAGGTTTGAAAGACTTCTGCTGAAAATAGCTGCAGATGGAGAGACTGCGAGCGACTCCTCATTGTTGTTGCCTGGATGGCGTTTGACTGGGAGGCTGCCTGTTGTTGTGTGTGACGGGCTGCTGAGGAGTTTACTGTGCCACAATGGACNGAGTATAGGAGAGGAGAGGAGAGGAGAGGAGAGGAGAGGAGAGGTGAAGGTCAATAAATTATACAAATGCAGGTTTGAAAGACTTCTGCTGAAAATAGCTGCAGATGGAGAGACTGCGAGCGACTCCTCATTGTTGTTGCCTGGATGGCGTTTGACTGGGAGGCTGCCTGTTGTTGTGTGTGACGGGCTGCTGAGGAGTTTACTGTGCCACAATGGACAGTCACACTCCATCTGGTCACTTGCACTGAACATGCTGCCAAACTGTCCCTCATTGCCGTTCAGGCCGCTAAGTTATTAATTCCAATCTTCTGACATCTGCCGAGGTCTGAGACAAACAGACTTGTTCCAGTCAGTGTGGCAAACAGCGTGAAAGACTGACAAATTAAGAAAATAGATCGTTCTGACCTTTTATCCCGCGAGCTAAAAGGCTGGAGGGACATATGGTCAGCGGCAGGATGCTGCCAGCTCTGCAGCCTTGTCTGTTAGCATTAGGAAGTTAGCGCTTCTTCCCACTTTCTGGTGCTCAGGGAGGAGATGAGAGCCAACGTGACGCTCACAGAATAAAGACATGTATGGCTTGTTGCTGTTTGACCTGCACATGTTTTGTTGCTGTTGTTCTACAGACTGTATGGCATAACGTTGCTCCTCATGGTTAGATTCATTCCTTTCATACTTCATAAACGAGATGTGTTTGTGTCCTCTGGGCGTGAATGTACTTAACACATACGAGAACCTGGCAAAGGTTCAGAGACCATCTGGGCTCTGACTAAACGCTGAGTCACATCAGTTGACATATTTTTCTGAGAAGTTAGAGAAGTAGAGAATAAATCCTGTCACGTCACCCCGGTGAGAAAAACCTGTCTGAAGTATCAATATTACTATGATAATGGTAATAATACAATACTTTCACTGGCCAGCTTTGACTCTGTGTCAACTGAGATAAGGAGAAGAGAGCAGAGAGTTTGATTTGTTTCTACATAAACATGCAGGCAGCAAACAACTTCAGCTTCATTTGAGGGTTCACAAACAGGTGAGAGTGAGTTCAGTCTTTAGCCTCTGTGAGTCTGGCAGAAGCTGTTTTCATCCCATCCCATTAACACCATGTTAATTCCATTTATTCCTTTTCCCAGAGGCAGCTTGTGCAGAGATAATGCATGACTATGACACCTCTACTGACATTAAACAAAAAAAAAAAACTAAAAATGTACTCGTCTCAGCTCACCGGGAGCAGGAGCAGTGTGGTTTGAAGAGGACTCCTGAGGCTTCGACGGAGGCAGGGGGCCGTTCCTCTCCTCCTGCACCGGGCTGCCCTGCAGACAGCAAACACACCGGGCCAAGTGAGCCCTGTTAATGAAGCACCTCTCAGCACAAATGGTAGGCGTTTAAAGAGGGTATAAAGGTACAATGAGCAGCACATCACAGGAGTAACCGTCTGCTGCTCACTGTGCTTTTGCAGTAGCTTCCTTTGGCTAGCTGCTGTTAGCTCAGTTAGCCGTGCAGCTACTAGCTGACCGGCTGTGGCCCAGCTGAGCGCTCAGAGCACCGAGGGGCAACAGCTGCTTGAAATCAAAGGTAAGAAATGAGCGTCCCACCTTCTCTCCGTCCTCCTCTTCCTCCTCGTCCACAAAGGCGAAGGATTCCCAGCTGTGTTTCTGAGACTGGTTCTGCTCCTGCAGGCTCTGACCCTGAATCCAAATCCAGGTAAACAGATCAATACAAACTGGTGATGTCACTATATCTGAACTGAATTCAATGTTAACTCCAAGCAGCTGCACTGTTTCACTTTGTTTCTCCTTCTGGCCCTCTGAGGTGAATTTTAATCATCTAAATCTCAGGTCGTAGGACAGGATAGGATGAGATCCAAGTCAGAGCATTTAAATCCAGAATTACATGTCAGATAGATTCAAACCACAATATTTTAATGGCGTGTGTTCATTCATTTTCTTCGTCTGGCATGGAACTGACTACATATCACAGAGTCCTTGAGTAAGACCACCATGTGACAGTCGTTCGGTTTCTGACTGTCCTCACCTCCATCAGGAGCCTCCTCTCTGGGGACAACCACCAATCACAGAGAGCCAGAAGCTCCAACCTGTCGATGCTGCCCAACAGGATCATTGAATCTAGAAGCAGGAGGACAGACACAGGCTGAACTACCTCGACTGTTTTCATGATTTCATTCATTCTGGAAGACGATGGCGGTGACTCTTCAACCTGGACTAGAAGACAACCGTTCAGAGTAAATTCAGAGTGAACTCTTTTACCTTTCGAGTCGACCAGTGGGATGGATTTGAGGGAGGAGGAGTCCAGCAGGAGCTTGACTTCTCTGTAAGTGGACTGAGACGATATAAACTTGACTTTTGTCACCATGATGTCTTCTACAAAGATGTTGTACTGGCTGTGGAGCAGAGGCAGACGCAGACACAGAGCGAAACAACTTGTCAACATGTTTTAGAAACATATGCAAATTAAAAAAAAGTAAATGAGCCTTCATCATGAACACAGTTGTTGGATATATAAGACGCTGCAGCTGACCATTCAGCAGCTCAGCAGCAGTGGAGGACTCTCCGGAAACATCTGCCAAGTGAAATCAGCACGAACCTCATGTGTCCAAAGCCGAGCTCCGGCAGGTACGGCAGCTTCTTCACCTGGATGATGGAGTCATAAAGGGAGGGCTGCAGGCCCTGCGCCACCATGTTGGCCAGGATCACTGCCACCATCATGGGCAGGATGTGGGAGATCTGGCCTGTCAGCTCGAAGCAGATAACCGCCGTGGAGACGGTGTGAGTCACAGCTCCGGTCAAAGCTGCCGCTCCTGTCGGAGACATGGGACGGGATGATGAGGAGAAGGAGGGGGGAGAGGAGGAGGGAAGGATGGAGGTTAAAGAAGAAAGACAGAAGAGGAAACACGAGGATGGAGAGGATGAACAAGATGTGAACAAACAGCAGGCAGCAGGGACACAAAGGAGAGGAAGACGAGAAGTTTAGGACAGAGGGATGGAGATTTTTACAGAAAAGATAAAGAATGGATAGAGTAAAACAGGAGAAAAGAGGAAGATTATGTGGGCAGGTGAAATGAAGGAGGGACAGAAGAGCTGCATCAGAAAGGAAAAGGACAATCAGACATGAAAAGAGTGAGACGAGGAAGAGGAGAATGGATGAGGGAACAAAGAATAAGGTCAAAAAATACTGAAGAGAGAGAAGGATAACAGAGAGAAGGATAAAAGGGATGAAACAAAGGACAGAGGAGGAAGGGAAGGAGTAACATGAGGAAACGAGGGGGGATCAAGGGACAGAGAGGAGAGATGGGCTCTGTAGGGCAGCAGCAGAGGGGCTGAAGGAAAGCCACGTTTCTGGGTCAGCGGCTGAGGTGAGGACGGCAGAGGGAACCCACAGTGACATTTCACTGTCACAGCAAAGTGGCCACATGCTCTGATGGAAAGGAGGAAGAGGAGGATGAGGGAGAGGCTGACAGAGAAGGGGAGGGAGAAGAGGAAGATAAGGTGGGGAGGACAAGTTGACAACAAGTGACAACTGGAGGGCCACAGCGGTTGACAGGAGAGGAGGAGGAGAAGCTGGAGGAGGAAGAAGATGAGGGAAGTGACAGGAGAGAAGGAAGCTGACAAGCTGAGGGTGCAGGAGGCTGACAGTTAAGGAGGAGGGGGGAGGACAGGGAGGTGGCAGAGGGGAGGCGGATGTGCCTTGGTTACATTAGATTCTGTGGTAACTGCTGCTTCTCAGACTTTATCCACGCATCTTCATCATGACTGGAGGATGGAGGGAAGTGAGGAGAAGGTGTAGATGTACTGACAGAATGTGATAGAACTAAAAACAGGGGGGTCGCTCAGAGGAGGAGAGGGAGACTAACCAATGACTGCGTACCCTCCAGGGATGATGCGGTAAAGGATGCCGTCAAACACGATCCCATGAGGAAACAGGGTGGCCATGATCTCCCCGACCAGCCTGCCGAACGCAGCTCCTACAGGAGGGAAGGAAGGTCCAGACGTTTCAAACTACTGAAGCCAAATGTACTTTCAAAATAAAAGACCTGAATACATGATGGTGTCGAGGAGGGCCAGAGAGTGGAACACCACTCCGGTTCTCTCTAGAAGCATTTTACTACAATGAAATAATCACGATGTTAAGTCTGAGACATCTGTAGACAAACAGACACATCATGACAGCCTCTTTTTTGGTGTTTATCACCAGAGCAAACAGAACTAAAGCCATCAGTGTTTCCTGTGACAGCAGATGCTGCAAAGGCTGATGAAAGAAATCACTCCCGACCGGATTATGTCCAAAATATCATATTACGCCTGTAACAGTCACTGCCGTGCTTTTATTTTTCACAAACGGTCTCATTTAAAAAGTTTGCAAATCTCCTGCTTTGTGCACCTGTTCTGCGTGACTGTGCAAAAGGCTCTGAGTTTATTTTGCAGTTGTTTACAGCTGGTGATGATGAATATTTTAAAGTGAAGCGCCGGTAAAGGTCACGCTCCGAAAAACAGCAGATGAACCCCAAACTACCGCAGACACTGATTCCTGAAACGCTGATGTGAATAATAAAAACTCATCTCATATGAAAGTTAATGAAACATGGACCTTGGGAACAGAAAATCAGTTTGTTCAGATGTTACTAATTAAACAAGGGTGAAAACGATGTTTTCTAACCGGAGTTTCGCAGCAGTTACTCTGCAGCACGTTTCGAGATTTCAGCTGCTGAGCATACAAATTTCAGTACAAAGCTGCTTTGCTCACCCAGTATGAAGACAGGCATGAAGGCCCCAGATGGAATGGGCATGGTGGTGGCCACTGCAGACATCCAGAACTGCAAGACAAGGAAGGTGAGACGCCAGTCAGACTCAGAACTGCTGACTGATCGATGTTAGAAACCACCAAACCAAGGCCAGCAAACAACGTCGAGTCATCGAGTCAGATATGAGGAGTTTCTGAGCGCCGCTTACAGCCGATGTTGGTCAAAACTTCCTGTCTTGTGCTGGAAGTTTGTGTCTGAACTCAACGCACCGTCAGTGTCGCAGTTTGAGGAGCTGAACGATGAGCCAACTCCACCTCCTCTTTCAGGAGCAAACAGCTCAGCAGCTATTCTTCTCCTTTGTTTTCCTTTTCAGTGATATCTCCCTTGTTGGTTCAGGTTATGCACCTAATACTAATCAGATCCCTTCGAGATGTTGTGTCGCACAGCTGCAGCAGTGACGTAACGTCGTTGCGCCCTTTGAGCTCTCGTACTTTCTGATTTTTGCGTTTGATTGGGAGAAAAAATCGTATTTGGTCACAGCTTGATGAGTTATGCAACCATGTGCATGCGGTGGAGGAGGGGACCCAATCACCCTTGGGTGTCCTTGAGCAAGGCACTTAATCAACAGCTGCTTCAGTGTAGCTGCAGCGTGCGTGTTGCTCCACTGGTTGGCTCCCAGACGAATACGTGGCTGTGATGGTCTGAGCTGGTGAGAAGCTCAGAGGTGCAGACTCCTCTGCAGGCTGCATTAAAGCTAACCTCGTCCATCACATATCACTCACACCGTTTGCCTCCAAAACATTTCTGCATTCATCACAATGTAACTTCAAAACAGCGAAAGACACGTTTTGTTCTTGGCTGCAGAGAACTCATCAGATCATAATCACCTTTACACAGACTCTGGGTTTTCGGTGTGTGTGTGTGAGTGTGTGAGAGCTTCACCAGCGTCCCCTCACAGGCACCATGCCGAGCTCTCTCCTTCTGATTCGAAGGGATTGGCAAGAAACACTGTTACCATTTCAACAGTCCAGATAACTATTGTACGCATCGTTTGTCACCATCGTTTGAGAACTTAATTACCGCGGTACAAGATAAAAACTCATTAGCACGTCTCTCACAGGGTGGCTGCTATCCTGTGACAGAGAGGACTGCGCTCACACTCTTTAATCCTGACAGTCAAACACAATCATGCAGAAACACACAGCGCACTGAAACGGGCACACGCAAGCGTTCGGCACACTCTTTCATCAGTGTCACGAGCGCTGAGGTAGACGGGAGCAGAAGCCCTGACACGCAAATTTAACTCCGCCGTTTGATCGAGAACGACGCGGAGAGCGAAAATGAAGGGTGGAAATATAGCAGTGCAGATATGTGATGGACTACCAGCACCTGCGCCGATCAATACGGCCCAGTTTCATGATTTTAAGCTCATTAGCTTGCGGTAATTTGAGCCGCTGCAGCAGAAAAATAATAACAAAATCAATAATAAATCAGCACAAATATAATGTGGTTCTGCTCCTTCAGGGCTTGAACCTCAATAAACAAGATGCTTTTAGGTTTTCTTTGAAAGCTGAATGGACACAGAACCAGAATCAGCGACACGTGGTTGTTTGAGACAAATAAGACCAACTTTTATGTCAGCGGTTGAGGTTTGGGTTAGGGTAAGGTTGGGGTGAGCAAGTAGTGGTTAGGGTGTGTGTGTGTCACTCACTCTGTTTAACTGGGACTAAACCAGTACAGTGTGAGACGCTGAGCGACAGGCTTTAATACTCTGTTGATAATATTATTTCTGTGGCATTTCTGTCTAATTTGACCACAAACAGAACAGAAATGAAAATGTGAAAGATGTGTTTGGACATGAGAGCGGCTTGTCTCCAACTGTAATCTCAGGAAACTACACGGTCGAGTTAGAAGCTGATTGCTGAAGAATGGTTAAATCCCAGCCTCGTAGTGGTTTAACTGGCCAGAGACCTGACGATGCTGGACAGTACGACATGGATACTAGGAGCAAACACAGGCCAGCTTTTGTATTTACTAAGAAAGAAATCTGCTTGAACACTTTCTCACTTCCCTGCTCGAGCTCTGGGGAAGCTGCAGATTTTCAGCAGACTGGAGGCGGAAACGACTCGGTGCTGGTTTCTGTGGCAGCCAACAGACTGTGGGCGGGCTGGAACCGAGTATTTACAGACCAGACTTTGTCTGTCTGTGTTTTTCATTTATGAAACACTTGAACTTGGAAGGTCTGGTCACACCATTTCTAAATAAAGAACAAGAGTGGGGGAGGGCGGATTGACAGAAGAGCGAAAAGCACTCTGAATATCAAGAGTCCAAACACGAGGAGGACGATGCTGTGCCTTCACAACGGCTAATGGTGGTTACACCATTATCTCCCAGTGGGTCAGTGCAGCAGCATAAAGTACTCAAGCACATTAAGCAGTACTTATACTAATAAAGAAAAAGGATTAACCTGTTGGACTTGAAACAACCTCAGTCTTTACTGTCCTGTTATTCTGCACACTGAACTGTCTGCAGGGGGACATCAGACCTGAAGACGTTCAGCGGTGGCTGTGAAACGGTCTTCACAGGTCCACTTTACCCCCGAGACTCTTGTGTCTGTGAATATGTCTGACACCTGCGAGGACCTAAGCAAACGTGTCATCATCGTCATCATCATCACAGGTGAAAAATACCGTTTGAGGCATGTGGAGATCTGAGAGAATTACACACACTTCTACTTATTTTTGAAGGAGGCGCCTCATTAATTGTTAATCGTGTTGCTGCCAGTATTGGTGCTCTCTCTCTCTCTCTGCCCGGGTCTGATCAGGTATAACTGTTCTCAGCTCCTTTCCGATGAAATCCTCCACTCTGAGATTGTCTGGGTGTTAATGGAGGCACTCATTAATCTGTGTGGGCAGGAGCAGTCACTGCGCTTCAGAGACGTCGTAAAAATGGACGTGACCGCACGGTGCCTGCACGAGACCTTTGACTCCCACCAGACAGCTGTGTACAAACCTGCGTTCATCACCTGTGAACCGATTTATGAACCTGAACTTGCAGCGACTAATTGTTTTTTCTAGCTAATTGTCTTTTTCCTGTGATTCAGTCAAAGCTTATTGGGGTCGTTCTCAGTGTGTTAGTGATCGTTTGTCCACCTGCGAGCACGATGTGGGACGTTTTCACCACCAACCCAGCACCTAGACCAGATTTATGTGTGTGTCGATGCAACTAACGACTGAGATAGCACAGACTGTAACTCTCCAATGTGTGTGTGTGTGTGTGTGTGTGTGTGTGTGTGTGCATAGCTGCTTTCAAGAAAACATAAGACTGCTAGAGCTGCTGGCAGCCTGCCAACACTGTTGACCTTGGACAGGAAGAAAAGGAAGACAAAGACACACACACACACACACACACACACACACACACACACACACACACACACACACAGATGTCCCCGTCACCAACACACAACATGAGTGACCTGCAACAAATGTCCCTAATGAAGAAGAGGAGGAGGATGACGAAAATGCTGACGTCAGGTGGAGCCAGGCACAAACACACACACACACACACACACACACACAGTCACACACTTGCACCCACACACATACAGAATCCCAACACTTACACGAACACACACAGAAACAATGACACACACTTGACCTGCATACAAACACTGATTCAATCCAATAAACACACACACACACACACACACACACACACACACACACACACACACTTCCCAGCAGCCACAGACCTTCATGAGGAAGAAGAGCAGCAGGATGAGGAACACACTGACATCAGGGTGCAGCCAGGCGGCGGAGCGACCGAGGCCGACCGGAGGAGGAGATCCTGAAATCTTCGTCCATGTGAAGTTGTCAAACAGGGAGTTGATGCACTCCCTGGGCATCAGCTGGAGAGGAGGAGGAGGAGGGAGGTAGAGAGGAAGGAGGGATGAGGGCAGAGAGGAAGGAGGGTGGAGGACAGAGCGGGAGCAATCGAAGAGAGATAGACAGAGAGGGAAAAAAGCAGGGAGAGGAGAAAAAAGAATGGCATGAGAAGCAGCAAAGAGGGAGAGAGGAGAAGAGGAGGTGAAGAAAAGAGAGAGGAAGCGAAGAGGAGAAAGATGAAAGATGGGGGGTGTAAAGGAAACTGGAGACAAAAAAGGGTGAGAAGGGAACGAGAAAGAAGGATGAGGAGAGAAAGAGAAACTGAGTGGCGGAAGAGGAAGAGGAAAATGACGGATGTGAGAGGAAGAGCAGGGTGATGAAGAGAGGGGAGGAGGCCAAACAGAGAGGGATGAAGTTTAGCGACAAAGAGGAAACGGATGAAAGAGAAAGGAAAGAGTAAAGACAGAAAAAGGAGAGACAAAAAAAAGTGCAGGGAGGAAGAAAGTCAAGAGGGACAAACAAACAGGAAGTCATCCAGAACGCTGGAAGCAGACGGGGACGGGTGGCCGTGTCCAATGACTCACTCTCTTTAGATGACTCATGAATGACTAATTCACTTCAACCATTTTGCTCCACATTTGCATAGATGCCTCTGAATGCGCTCGCAGGCACAAACCGCCGCGCCTCCCGTCTCTGAATGACGCCGCCGCGGGGGGAGAACAACACCAACGTCATTCCGATTTTTCTACTTTTGTGCTTCCTTGGGTTGAGTCGAGGCCCTGAAACTCCTCGCTGGGTGTGTGAGCGGAAACGTTGAAAGGCTGCTGCTGGCCTCGACGCAGCGCCGTGTAATAATAGGCTTTCCTGTACCTTTTTGAAGTGGCGGGTTCACGTCTGGTTCACAACCCGGGTAGCATTTAATCTCCCCTCGCTGCGCTGCTGCGGCTGTCACTCAGCAAGTCGGAACGGAGGGATTTCGCTCCCCAGAAGCCGCGCTACGCTTTTCAGGGGCCAGAGGCGTCAGTCAAACACAGATTCATTTTCTAAAGTGAAATTACTGAAATGAGAGATCGCATCGCTCCGCCGCTGCGTTAAAACGACGCTGCGAGTTTGTTAGAAAAGTCTGAGACACCTGTACGACGAGGGTGTGAAAGACACGCACCGACGGCACGAACAAACAAACAAAAAAAAAAAAAAAACATGCTAAGGTGTTGCTCGCTGACATATGCACACATTTAAAAGAGCATGTAACACACACACCTGGTTCACACTAAGCGTTCTATTCTGAGCACCTGTGAAACACATGATTAGCTCTCAGCTCGGGCGGGTGAGCTGTTGATATGTGGCCGCCTGAGCTTTTACCCTTAAACTCCCTTTGAGCGCGCAGCACAGAGGGCTGCGAGGCTACGATGCAGCTGCCATTCACGGATAAACGCTGACATCACAGTGAGGCCGCAGACGCTCATGAAGTCACTGATGGCGTTCAGAATATTCGAGTTTAGATTGTTTAAAACATGCGTGTCCCACTTTGCCAAACACTGAAGAAGATGCAGCTTTGTGTAAACTGAGCACTTCTTTGAGATTCTCAAACACTGACGAGGATTCATCCCAGCACACTGACACCATCGCAAGATCAACTTTTCAAAGGTTCATGGAGCAAATGAGCAAATGTTCATGTGGGCGGCTCCCTGTGGCATCAAGAGATCCCATTTTGGAAAGAAAAAAAACAACAAATCCTGTGAAGCAGCATCAGAAAATGGAACACAGAAGGCTCATGCTGATCAAATCTACTGCTCTGACATGATGCTTTACGCTAAATGAATCAAGACTGTTTCCTGGTTACGACACATCATGGCCACAACCTGTCAGTGTTGTTCTGAAGCAGCGTAAACGTGCGTGTTGTGGTGTTTTAAAACATGTTAATGAGTCACTGCTGAGGTGGATTTTACTGCTCTGCATCAGTCCGCTTTGCACGCTGGTACAAACAGATTCACGTTCCCCGCATTCTGCTTTGTTTACACGAGAGGCAGGAAGGAAAACAAGGTATGAACTCTGACCTCTCCTGCCATGAACTGTCCAAACCCGGGAGGGAACGTTAAGGTGGCGATGACCAGCGTTACCACGGCAGGAAAGATCAGCCGGCTGCAGGGGAAACAGGGAAGAGCTTAATTAAAGAAACAAACATTAGTGATTACAAGGATCGGATAAAAACTGTAAACACAGTAAATCTATAAGCTGTGATTCGCAGGTCAATACGTCAAATTAAAGGTACAGCAGGGACAGTACAGTAAACCGCCACACCTCCCCCCAACAGTCCGCGACGCCCTTTCCAGGGAATAAACCATCACTTCTTCTCAGGTCTATCCCTGTGATTCTGTTCTTAAGCTTTAAAAATTGCAGCAGAAATTCAAAACATCAACCCCACCGACACGCCGACACTCACTATTTGGTCAGGAAGCTGGTCATGGCGTTGTGTCGCCTCATGAACAGCACCACCTGCCTGTTGAGATAGACGAAGAACGCCCCCAGGAACCCACACGAGATCCTACACAAACAAACAAACAGACAAACAAAGGTCATATGAGCCCAGTTAAGACACAATCTCACCATCATGCATGCACCTGTACAGTAAGCATGTATAGTTCTACATGAATATTTATACGGCAGATAGAAAACACACACACATCTCCACATCGTCTACCACGACATCTATGAGACATGAGGCCAGGGCAAACCGCATCACGACATGACGGCGGCCATGACGGTGTTCTACGTCCCTCTCTCTGCCCGAGGTCAATGATGAGCTGATAATTGGATTCTCAGTGCTTCAAATGTTAGATTTTACATAAAGTTTGACTTATTAACATTTTTCCATCTTGTGGACACACACAGAGCCCGCATGAGCGCACAAACACGCAGCCATGTGTGTCTTCATCTCCAGTCGCTCACCCGATGATGGCAAACGCTGGCAGCTCCTGCAGGTCAAAAGGGAAATCCATGCGAAAGTTTGTCCTGAACAGAGCTGTGATGGTTACTGGAAGATGAAGGAAATGTGAAGAGGTGGCATTTATTAAACTGCTTATAGTGATAGATACAAGATGAACAAAGGTGATTTAAAAACTGGATTTAGTCTCATAACAAATGTGATTTTCTTTGCAGCTGCAGCTGCTGCAGAGTTTTTTACAGCGAGGTAAATAAATGGTACATCATCTGTGTTTTGCAGTACTGTTCTTCCTTGTATTGCAAAGTAATGGGAGAACGTCGTTCCGGTGAAATGAGCAGACATGTCTCAGTCTGTCTGGAATCAATTTAATATTCTTCTGAGAAACCTCAGTAACATGAGCCAGGCATTAAAATAACCTGCTGCGACATGGTGGAGGAGGACACCATCTAGTGGAAAATGCATGATGTGGCCACAGTTCATACACTGAGTCAGTGCCACTGAAGAGATGTGACAGTTTGCTTGGTGATGGTGACTGAAGTGAGGGTGCCCTCTAGTGCATAAAGAGAAAGGGACATAATATTGTCCAGCATGTCACACACAAATGCAATATTCATACTGTGAATGTCGATATGTAGATGAATACCTGCGTCTTTGTTGAACACAGATAGCACTCTGAATATGAAGGCGCTAAAGGTCGCAGCAAAGTATCCTCTCCAGTAGTTTCTCACGGCAAAGTATGTGGACGTCACCTCGATGCTGAAGAGCACACCTGGTGGAGAAAGACACAGAGGCATGAAGCAGACGGACAGTAAGTGAAATCAATGCACTGATCCACAGCTAAAGAAAGGGACGCGCAAACAAGCCGACGCTTCCTGGAAAATGCCCTCCCCAGCTTCAGCTTCCTGTGTGCACAGATGTCAAATGAGTGGGAAAGTCCTAAAGGTGAAGGTGTGATTATGACTGGTGAAATACACAAATAACTAATGCAGAGATATGGCAGGAGAGGAGAGGAAAAGGCTGTGTACCTCCAAGTGGAGTGCCGAAGCAGCAGCCCACCCCCACAGCACAGCCCACTGTCAGGATGTCTGTGTAACAGTATGGGTTCTACTGATGCAGAGAGGAGGAAGAGGAGACAGGATTGACACCATAGAAAACAACATGTAGATGAGGAGGCTCTCATGCAGCACACACTGTTTAATCACACATAAAAGATAAATGTAAACGAAAATATTTCCTGACATCAATTTACCTGATAAACTCCTGAAAAGAAGGACATGAACCTGCTGAGAACTGCAGCACAGATACTGGCAATGTGGACAAACGGGCCCTGAGTGGAGGAGACAGACAACAGGAGAATGAAACATGATCATGTTAATAAGCAGTGCGCACAGTCCAAGACCCAAAACCAGCCCGCAGTCAGACTAAGTATAGGCAGAGGCTGATTCATTCATCTGTGTACAGATATGGACTGAGTTCACCCACCTCTTTGCCTACAGGCATCCCGCTGCCCAGGGCAGCAGTCAGACCGATGACCTTAGCAACAAAGGCTTTGAGGGTTAAATACTCCTTCAGCACCACACCTCTCAGGATGGTCTTCAACTCAGGGATACCAGAACCTGAGACACAGTGACAGAAGAATTCACACCGGTGTGGAGTACAGTCGAACATTAGCAGCCGTGTGAAATGATGGACACAGACACACAATCCAGCTTAAAGGACCATAAGCGTAAGTCTTTAAGACGCACCGTCCTGGTTTGATTATATTTCTTCTGCTTGAAACAGTGCTGAAGTGAAAAGGGTATGAAATAATGTGAACAATGTTGAAGCTGAGGGACATATTCATCCATCTTGGAGGGTTTCGACCGCAGGTTTTCACACAAATCAAATGTTACAGCATCTGATTTCACTGATTCGTAAACATGAACATCATCAATAAATTGTGTTTTGATGGTCGGAGTGAAAACATGGCCCCTGTGACACGAGGTGTCCACAGAAATCTGTCAAACTGACTTCCTGAGAGAGTTACCAGGCCACACAAGTGACCAAAAACAGCTGAGCACAGAGAGGCATGAAAACAGTGGCATGAGGAGAAAAGGGGGTACAGACCGATGGCTTGAGGAGAGACCAGGTGACAGAAGAGGGAGGAGAAGAGGATGAACATCAGGGGATATGAAACCCAGGCCAGGAACTGCAGGGGGATGTTCCCCCTCAGCTCCCCGTAAATCCATTTATAGGCTGAAGGAGGGAGGGACGGAGAAAGAGACGGGAGAAAAACAATGACGGATTTACTTCAATGGCTTCTGCTATGCATTGTGGGTTCTGTAGTCTTACCTTGCAGGCTCTTTGCGCTCGCATAGTCCATCGTCCAGCTGACCAGAGCCATCGTGATGCCCAGCAGAACCAGGAAGATCCAGTCTTCTCCCAGCCTGGTCACGAGGAATCTCTGGACCCGTGCTATGCAGTCTGACCACAGCAAACATCACAAACACTTCAAAAAAAGGAGCATCCATCTATTTTTTCACCACTTCCTGTTTCCTCAGGTCGCTCACCTCTACACTTGGAGTAAGAGCGTTTCTTCTTCATGGAGGACATGAGGTCGGGCTCAGCTGGTTGCCCATCGTCAGCCTCTGCCTCCATGTTGGACTGACGCCTGTTCCTTTGCCTGCTGTGATAGCCGTGCTGATGTCCGTGTCGACCGTGGTATCCATTTTGACCATGGCTGCGGCGGCCGTGGCGTGTCCTCCCGTGGCTGCGCGGATGGTTGCCATGTTTCTTGATCTGTCTCTCTGTCAGCAGGCGTGTGGCCTCCCGTCTACCAGAGCCTCCTTGGTGCTCTTGGTACTCCCCATACAGCTGTCAATCAATCAGTAAAGCCATCCATTAATCACTCAGAACAGACGACAACAAGTGCTATGAATACCTGGCATCCATTCATTGGACACAGACGTGCACAGGTAGTCCCTGAGCGAGTGAGAACGTGGAGTGTGATAGTACTCTCCCTTTGGCAGCCGAGCAGAAAGAGTCCATTTTAAAAATAGCCGGGACCACGTGTTGACCCAAACAGCTCCAATGGAAGCGGAAACATGGGCTCTGCCTCTAGATTTATCACCTCTGGACAGACTCCATGAAAACTGCCCGAGACATCTGGGGAACACATTAATTCTCATCTGTCTCTCCGTCTCTCACCAGCACAAACGTCTGTTTCAGTAGGAGATGCCCTCTTGCATTCGTCTCATCCTTTATGGCAAACGTGATGTCTCACATAGGTCTCAGTGCATATGCACATTCTTCTTCTCCTCTACATCCTGAATAAAGATACGTCATTAGCCCCTTTCTGTGGCTTGCTATCATCACAAATGTCTCTCATCTTTTCCAATCAAACAGGAAGAAAAAGGTAAACAAGTGCTCTTTAATGTTGCAGGTGATCAGGTGGATCCGTGCAGGTGACGGCGTCATGCTCACTCTTTAACTGGGAACTGCTGTGCACGACTTTGGAAAAGAAAAGGACAAACGGGCGGCCACCAACATACGTCCACGCCTTTTTACTGCTGTGAATTCCTCGTGTTGTCTTCACTTAGAGACTATTTCTCCACAGGAGGACAGAGGACTGACAGAGAGCTTCATCACATGGTGCGACAACAATCACCTGAAGATCAGCATCGGCACAACCAATCAGCTTGTGGTGGACGACAATGCTTCAAATATGGACGCCGCTGCAGGAAAGCTAATGATTCTTAAACGTGGACGGCTCATACGCATCTTTAATCTTAACAATCGGCTCAGTTTCGAGGTGGACGCCAAAGATTAGAGTCACCAACTCAGGATCTGACCAAATATGAACTATGGTCACAATCATGTGAAGTTGACCTTTGACCTTTTGGATGTAAAATGTCACCACTAATTAGGCATTTGTGTGAAGTTTTGTCATAATTATCACGTGAAATCCAAAAATCAGCCAGGTCACAGTGACCTTTGACCACCAAGCTGGAATCAGTCCATCCTTGAGGTCAAGAGGACGTTTATAGTGAAATGTCTGAAGTGAAATTTATGACCATAAACACAAATAAAAAACATACAAGTGGTTATTGTGTTCCAGCTACTCTTCCTCATTCCATGACTCGGAACGATAATCAATCTGAAAGTATTGATCTGCACCAGCACCGTACCACAAATATTCGATCAGGCTCATCCAGCTGCTGTGACCGGCGCTGACGTCTGTGCAGTAACCTTTCAACAGCTTCAAATTCAGCAGGTTCACGGACAGATTGACAGATTGATGGATTGGTAGATTCACACACGCGTGCACACACACACACACACATACACATACATAAGGTTCTGGTGGTGCTGTGTGAGCAGAGATGTCCGTCAATGGGCTGTGAAACCTGAGCAGCAAAATACACAATGTGCTGTAACTGAATGCCAACACACAACACAGACTCAAACAACAGACGCCCCACAGATGACGAACTGGCAGGCGTCTGCGCACGCGCACTACGCACAAAGCCGAGCGAGACCGCAACCATTTCTTGAGAGCTGAAATTTTAAATCTGGGAGAAACGTCGCCCTGCAGAGCCGGAGGGCCCCCCCCCTTTAACGTTAACGTCTTAATAGCCCTACGCAGCGGTTAACTTAACTGTTACTAAGCCAACGCTGGCTGGGGAAGCTTTGCTCACATAAGGTCACTCACGTAAGCACATCTGATTTGCTGCTGCTGTGTTGTGCCTCGTAAACTGTTGTGGTCCGGGTGGACCGACGTGCCATTTCAGGACAGCTCATTTAATGTGCGGTGTCATAACGTTATATTGGTCTCATCACCTACTGTATGTGCTGTGTTTTCACTCACATCCACCTGCTGTGCTCTGTTAACCGGCCCTCTCTCTCCCTGTCTCACCCCTCCATATCTGCATGTAAAGTTTGTGACACATAATGTACGACAGGTAATAGTAGTGACGGTCAACGTCTCCACTGTATGGACTAACCCAGCCATATTTTAGCTATCAATCCACCAAACAGTCTATAATCCGGACAGTGTCGGCCTATCCTTTGTAATGCGGTGGGAACCAGCTGTAACTTGGGGCAGCTTGCTAGCTTCAGTCTGAATGACACAGCAGTAAAGACTTCATTCAGTCACTGTTATGTCTGGAAGAAAAATGTTGTTGTTACGCAGCTAACTAGCCAATAGGCTACATTAGCTAATTATAAAGCTGCATAACACAAGCAGCACTTTAGATGCTCACTCCTCAGCAATGATTGTTATTAACTTTGAGAGCAATCACGATGATTAAATATACGTTGTTTAACCCACATTAATCTGATGAAATGATATAAAATATGCCTCACGCAGTCTATGAAAACATCAGCTGAGGTGAAACCAGCAGGTTTACAACATCAAAACCACTGAAATGAAACATCTCTGTTGGACTCGGTTGAGACGGTCGAGTTGTTTGTTTGGAAACGCAATCGGCTGCTCGTCACCATGCGGCCGAGGACAGGAGGCCTCCAACATGGCCTCCACAGAGTATGTTATGTTGTCAGACATCCATCCTTCCCACACTCTCCCTCCATTACCTCTTTCCACCTCTCCTTCCTGTTTTGACCAGTGAAACTCTACTCTGCACTAATCACTTGTACTTCTTTACCTCCTTCCTCCGTTGCCCCCTACTCTCCTTCCTCCCCCGCCCCTCTGCCAGTGAAACACTACTCTGAGCTAAATTTAGTGCCGGTGTGATCCAATATTCCTCATTACACTTCCCACACCTCTCTTCCTCTCTCTCGCCATCAGAGTACCTTTCAATGCCTTATCATATTCCTTGGTTTCTCCCGTGTCCCTCTCTTTCTCTCTCTGTCCTTCCAGTTGTCTCTCAAGGACTTAGGGTGAGGAAGTATAAACAGATAAAACTACTCCAAGAAAGTGAGTTGCCCCAATATTCCAGCTGAGTGTACCTGAAGCTCACAGTTATAGTTTCTGATTTACTTTACACAGAGGCATCAAACCTAGAGGGGATCAGGGACAGGAAATACCCCAAGAAGGACAAAATCCAAGCCAAATACCTTAAATGTTAACTTTTGTTCTACGTAAAATAATCTAAAATTGGCTAGATTTTTGGTGGCTGATAGAAAAGTATTGAGGTTTGGTACCCAGCCCCAGTTCTCAACATCAAATGCACTCTCATCCACAGACGGAAACACTCATCAGTAAACACAAATATACTACACAGTACTACTACTAGTATGACCATAGATTTAAAATAGGTAATGTTACACCGTTAGCTAAATCAGCTCCTCCTGACCGCTGACAGTTAAGACGTTTTTTCTGGTGTTTTCGGTCAGTTTCTTGCATTTTTCACTCTAATGAACAACAGCCTTTGGTAACTGACAACAGCTCTTCGTTTGATCCATTTGAACAAACGTAAACAATGCAAAACACAAGCATTTTGAGCTTGTGTGTTATAATGCTTCCTATGCAGAAAATCACTTCCTGTCCTCCATCCGCAGTCTGTGATGTCACATGCAAACAACCTTTCAGTGCCACCAGCCAAACTTTGCACTTCATTTGGATGGAAACCCAGCTCCTGTTCTGTTGCTATACTGTCACCATATCAACAGTTTTGTACCAACTGATATGTTGATGGTGTTTGAACTCCGCTGAATGTCTTTTGTCCGTCCTGTGATGTCCACATACCTCCGCACAGAGCTACATGCTGAATGTGAGCGCATACCGTGATAAGCTGTCATTTGAAGTCAAACCTAATGCATATGAAGGTCTTCTAAAATAGAGAGGGGTTTAACTCCATACATTCCCCACATGGCTGCCAACTCTGCCCCAAACATGCCCTGTGTTTGCAGCAGGGGTGTAATTACTGTGATAATAATCATCATTATTACTGATTATTAGAAAACACAATCACACACGTTCACAGAGGTGGAGACACACAAATTCAGATTTTTAAAAAAGGTGCGAAGACACTCTTGTTTATAGTCGCAGCCCCATGAGTGACAGCGTAAACATAAGGGTTACCAAGTCCCACATGGCCTTCAACAGTGCATTCTCACACACATAGACACAGACACACACACACACACAGGTTAGATGACTTTACACTTCCTGGATTACCCACCGGCATAGGGTTTCAACAACCATTAAACTCTATAGGTCACCACCATCATCAGCGCTCACATACCAGCCAATCAACACCGCAGGGGCTCTGCAGCTGTATGGATTAGTCCTTGAGGATTATACTGTCAAATGCACCTTTAATATTGCCTAAAGTTGGTGAGCGACACTTTATATATAAATTACACACACAATGCTGATTAAGCCTATTCCCACCAAGCGAATCTATCTGTATTTCCCCTCCCCCACAAAAAATGTATGTTATATCGCACTCATGTCTATTTTTCTGGTCTCTCAATGTCAACAACATTTCGGGCTCTTTAACAGAACATCCCAAAGCCGTGATGAAATCCTCCAGATGTTCTGAGACATCCTTCACGCCGCCTTGTCCAAAAACATACATGTCACTACACGAATGGCGAGGATTAGCACCGCTGCAAATGCACGATCAGATTTCCCCTCTTTGGAGCACAGATGGACAGACCACCAGCACACACGATTGAACACACACCCGCACAAATATGAACACACACATTCTGTAGATGAACACAGATGTACATGGAAGGTACGCACACACTCTCACACATAAAAACATACAAACATTCTGTGTTACACACATAACAGACGTCCTTCCTATATGCGTTGAGACCAATCAGGGCTTAAGAAATGAGGTGCAGAAAGGGTAGAAAACAGGTGGCCGATGGGCCGAGAGGGAAATAGCAAGATAGCGATAAAGTGTGTGTGTGCGTGTGCGTGCGTGTGTGCACGAGTGTGTGTGCATGCCAAGATCAGGGGTGAAGGAGGTGCACAGCGTCTAAGCACCTGTTGCATGACCCTGTTGTTATACATCAGCTAATTGGTCTTGTCCATGTCTTGAACTCACACTCATACACACACACACACAGTATGTGGATCATTCACATGCACACACACACACACACAATAAGTTAGCCAGGCTCCATCCATGCACATGCAGCTTGCACTGCCAATACAGGTGCGTCATGCAAGAATGACACAGAGCGGCTCGACTACGGGAATGCAACGCAGAGAAATAAGTTTGACAACAGGACGAGGTAGAGACAGACAAACGGACACCGAAAGACAGAGGGACAGACAGAGAGAGAGAGAACAGGAGGAAGGAGAGAAGGACACAGACCAGGGTTTGCTTGTATCTCAGAGCCTTCCTTTCCGACGCATCTGCGGCCATTGACACACTGTCACTGACCCAAAAATAAACCCACCCGCTCACCGTCTGTCTCAGCATTACCAGGACCACGCTGGACGCCAGGACGCTCACACACACGCACACACACGCGCTACATTGCAACACAGGGACAGACATACACATGCATGGATCCACACACACGTATTCAGACATGGTGTGAACTAACTGTCCCCCTGTGAGGTGAAGTCAGCAGTTAACTACAAAGACCAAATGCCAGAAATGTCAAAGTACTGCACCAAACGCTTCCTGCTCAGTATCTAAACAGAAGCCTGTGGTTGGTTCAGAGCGTACAGCGGGGTCCTGTGATCTCCACGATGCAGGAAACATTGATAGAAACTGATAATACAACTAAAATCAACTGCACAACGCAGAATATTGCAGAAAAATCGCTGAATTCAGAGAAATGAAAACAGAATATGGAAAAAAAATGAAATGGATTTCATAAGGCTGTATGTTTAAAAGTGAAGCTGCAGCAGCAGACCCAGCAGTCAGATCAGCGTGTGTGTCCCTACAGCGTCTTCCATCACATCACCCACTGGATTTTCAGAGGTTACTGGTATTACTGGTTTCAGCTCAGGAATATTCCTGCCATGGGAAAATGTGGAACTACAGTCCTGGATGTGCTGTGTGCTGCTTTAAATGCTTTAAATTTAAATGTGCTTCCTCTGTGGTCCAAGCCTTAAATCACCTGAAGTGACTGTTTTCCTACCAACACTGAACAACAGCTGTCAAGGCTGAACATGCATTAATAGCGCCTTTAAGCTTATTTAATATGACTATGATACTGAAGGTAGACAAATCAGATTCCACCAAACATCAGAAAGGGGATGAAAAGCAACCAAAGTAAAAAATGATTTTGTACGCCATCAAAAAGCATACAGGATTTGTGTCGTGTGGCTGTTTCGACACGACAGAAACCAGAAACAGAAGTAGTTTACATAACAATACAGTGAGAGGACAGAGGCGGCTTTAGCCGGCGTGTCAATTCAGAGCAACCGCTGAGGGTTCAGTATCTTCCTGAAGGAGACTTTAATGCAGACAAACAAAAACTGCAAATACCTAAAACAGTGAATCTCTCAGTACACTGATCTCGTGAAAACACTTCAGCTCTGGATGGATAAAGACGAACACAGGTGAAACCTGACCACAGCGCTATCAGTATCTGTGGGTGTGTCAGCACACCAGCGTGAGGAGGTGGGTGGAGGCGACCCGGCAGGTGAAAAGTCATGATCGTTCAACGTGAGTATTGTCTCCACACAGCCAGCGTCACACCTTTCAGCTCAAACAAAGTTGACTAGTGCACTGGAGCTGTTTTTTTTAGTATCTTGCATGCATGAACACAGTAAATAAACTGGTTGTTCCTACCACTGAAACATTCAGGTGCTGCACCCCATGAACGCACAACCTCAACCACAGCACCTAAGTCCTCTGGAAGCCGAGGGAAACGCCTCTAAACTGGGGTGGATGATATGGCCAAAATTTTCTAGTATGGTAGAGTGATTGTTATATAAATTCAACCAAGCAACGGTTTAGAATAACCATACTGTACCGTACGTCATCACGCTTGACTCAATAAAACTAATTTTCTATCTAAATGGAAGCTCTAAGGCAACAGAAGTGCATCGTCCCCACTAGCTGGCGCTCTCAGGTCATGTGAGAACATGGTAAGCAGTCCTGCTGCACAAATCACATGACAACACGACCGTCAACCACCGAAAAGCGTCTCAATGTCTCAGCACAGCAGCAGCTTCAGGGCTCGTTCATTTGAAACATTTTCGATCAAGACAATAATCTTTCAAAAGCCTCCCTGTGAGGCGAGGATGTCCTGTTACCTATCTCATGTCTGACAATATCTGGACAATTGTCTTAACATTTTTTTATTTGTTAATGCAGAGAAATGTATCTTTCCAAGTTGTCTAGGCT
Source organism: Chaetodon trifasciatus (assembly GCA_037975065.1). NCBI lineage: Eukaryota > Metazoa > Chordata > Actinopteri > Chaetodontiformes > Chaetodontidae > Chaetodon > Chaetodon trifasciatus. The sequence goes on from JBBMOE010000093.1 coordinate 253,541, forward strand.
GTTTCATTTGTGTATTACAGCGTATTCATTCGTTCGGACTGATGTTGTCTAAGACACAACATGAAGGGCGGGGGACAGACAGAAACGTCATGCTGCCCCTCCACTTAGTAACCCTGAGTCTGTTAAGTTGACAAATACAGCCAGCTGTCTGGAAACACACACACACACACACACACACACACACACACACACACACACACACACAC
>JBBMOE010000093.1:253996-293997 GCA_037975065.1 Chaetodon trifasciatus
GAGAGGGAGAGACTGGAGAGAGAGAGAGACATAGAGAGAGAGAGAGAGAGAGAGAGAGAGAGAGAGAGACTGGAGAGAGAGAGAGACATAGAGAGAGAGAGAGAGAGAGAGAGAGGGAGAGACTGGAGAGAGAGAGAGAGAGAGAGAGAGAGAGAGAGAGAGAGAGAGAGAGAGAGAGACTGGAGGAACAACACAAATGAGAAAACACTGCATGCTGGTGACAACAAAATAGAAAGAGGCACTCTGACATCAGGGCTACCTTCAGCTGAAATGTGGACGTCACCACACGCTGCTGCAGACTGACGACGAAAAAATGAAAACTAAGGAGGTGGACTTGAATTTGTCTTACACGTCTACCCTTAAATGGCCGGCGGGGAAAGCAAACTTCGCGTTTTTGGATACAAGCAGCACCACACTTTGACACCTGAGCAGTTCTAGAGAGTTGGCCAGGTAAGACGGGAAAAACAACCACTGAGGGAAGTTAAATAATGTGGATGTGTGACTCAAACTCAGCAACTTAACAGCGACCAGGTCCCTCAACTGTCACATCATTTCCACATCTTTGCTTCCTTATATTTGGTTCGCTCACTCACACGCCATATTGACGTTCGTCTGTACTGTCATTACTCTCTATGTGTCCTGGTGCATCCTTTTTGTGTAAAGAAAATGTGTGTGTAACCACATTTTGCATGTGTGGGCGGGTGGTGGCATCACTGCCTGACTGTGACATTTTGGTGTCATCATTGTTGAGTCCAACTGTGTGTTTTGACGCAGTGCTTCACTTGTGTGTGCATTTCCACATAGAGAATGTCTGTGTGTCTTTAGCAGCAAATCTTAGTTTCTACTGTCACAGCGTGTGTGTGTGTGTGTGTGCGTGTGTGTGTGTGTGTTGATGCAGGAGAGTTATTCGTGCATGTGAATGTGAATGTGAGAGAACAATGCAGACAAACGGGTTCAGTGGCATGCGTCCTTTGTGAAGGCTAATGCCAGCATCGGTGTGTGTTGTCTTAAAAAATGCTTACTACATACCAGTGTGAGTTCACAGAGGTGTGTGTGTACATGCATGCTGTGAGTCACACCTGAAGTACACTCTACAGTCAGATTTTCCCATGTGCTGAGAGGTGAGGATGACGCTGCATTATTAGCACATGAACCATGAAATCATGGCGATGTGCTCGTTTTGAGGGTCTTCACTCTGACTCTGACTCCACCACAGCAGCCTGTTGTGCTCACTACATGCTTTTAATGGTGAAACAGTCCTTCAGATGACAGACAGGGATGAGGCAGGCATGAAAACAACTTCCTAAGTGTTATCTCGCTGACGACATACAAGCTGCTCATCGACGAAGAACTTTTCTCTAAACGCCTTCAGTCAAGTAGAGGAGGGACGTCTATTAAGTGCTTCGTTGGATTTCATTGATGCGAAACCTCAAAATGTGTGTGATGGTTAATCTGAATTCAATATTTTGAAAAGCTGAGCACTTTCTGTTCTATTCAGCTACATTACAAGTCTAACAGAGTTTAGAAACGGTCTAAAATTGGTTTTACAGCCAACCCCAGACAAGCAGTGATTCGACCAGACTGACAGAAATCTCATTCTTGGCTCCATTTGTTAAAGAAATGAGACGGACATGAAGACAGCAGGAGACGTGTTGAGCCTATTCCTCGATCCTAAGAGGGCATCCTTCTTGTCAACCTGCTGATAAGAGTGTGTGGTTTACTTCTCGTGCAAAATACGGTTGTTTGAAAAGACCTGGGACGCAAATTCAAATGTACGGGATCGAAAGTGCTCAGGGGTGATTTCCATAAAGGCACACAGACACAGAATCCCTCCCAGTCAGTCCACTCTGGTTCCCTGTAATGTCCAGTTCTCTGTCAGTTATGATTTCATGTGTTTCACTTCCCTCAGCGTCAGGGTTGAGTGGTGTGACCTGTCCCTTCAGCTGTATTTTGACGGTTTGTGATGATAATGCACCTTTGTTTCATCTCTCTTGTTCCCATTTGGAGCCTTACAGCTTCATTTATGAAAGTTAGTTTTACTGCTGCTACGTTGGCTTTACAGTGACTGTCTTTCTTAGATAGTGTCACTTATGAGTCAAGCTAATGTTTGAAAACTGCTCATATGAGGAATAAAGGTTAAAATAATAATAATAATAATAATTAGGATTTGTCCAGCTCTTTCAAAACAGAGTTAAAAACGCTTTACAAGACAACCTCAGCTCAGATCCTCAGGCAGGGAGTCCCTGAGCTGAGGGGCCTGTCGCCTTCGGTCCTGATCTGGGACTCAGGATCAGCCTTCAGAGACCGGGCTGAGGATCTGAGGAGGCTCCCTGGCTCACGGGGGAGCAGCATTACAGCTGAGAGCTAAACCACAGGAGTGTTTTAAAAGTGACCAGTACAAGATTTAAATTGATTCTGGTAACCAGTGAAGAGAAGCGAAAACAGGCCAGACATGAATGTGAAGAAAATGATGTGATATTAATCTGAAAACTACACGCCCGACCGAGTCAGCAACTATAAAAAGACAAACAAACAAACAAACAACTCTCCTCAAATCTAACAACCAACCAGTCAACCACTCCTTACGCAGAGGGGGGGGGGTCACTGAACCAAAACAACAACATACTGCGTGGTAAAAATAGGACCTTTGAAATGAATAACGCAGTTCTCGGGAAATGTTGGGATAAAACATGTGAGGTGCTTCATGTGTGATGTGAGAAGTTTAATGGGCTGCTGAATGCCAGGTTATCCTTGAAGGCTTTTATGGATTTTGGGTCACTGCTGAGCGACGGTAACGCTGATCTCTGCCTCTCTATTATCTATGAAACTAACACCAGGTTGAGTACTTTAGTAGTAGTAGCTTAGGGGATTTAGGCTGGCTGCTGAGCAGAGGTAATGTTGATCTGTGCTCCTCTCTTCCTCTCCAGCATGTCATCCAACTCCACGGCCGATAATCTGTGTGCGCCGGACGACAACCTCTGCAGTAAGGACACGACTGCTACTCTTCATCATCGTTTCCTACACTTTCTGCTGTGCTTCCTTCCTCCTCTCATTTCCCCTTTTGCCTTTGTTTCTAACCCTCACCCCGTGCTCATACTTCAGTATTTGCTAGCTCACGTTAGTTCTGCCCATAGACTGCATAACAGACGTTCTGCCATCTTGCTTTTTGGGGCAGACTCGAGGGGTGGATACGCATTGCGATGCCTGATCCTGACTGACTGGTCACTGTGGTAGCAACTTGTCAATCATAAATAACCAGCTTTATCGTCTACTTTACTCTAAATGGGACCAAAATTTAGGAAATGAGCCTCATGGCAGACTGAAGAAGACTTGAAAATACACATTGAGACCATTATAAAAAATAAATCAAGTGAGAGGTTATTCCTCATTGACTTGTTCTTACAAACAGTGGAGTCGCCCCCTGCTGGTCAGCATAAAGAATGCATGTTTAATCTTCTATTAGCTGCTGAATAAAAAGTAATCAACAGGTTCATTGATTATTTATCTGTCTATCATCGCATTTCAGTTTCCTGCCTACTGAGTATTTTCATTAAATATGTCATAAATACAAGCAGCTGCCTCACTTTGCTGTAAACCTGCTTCATCAGCTGACAACAGACAGACGCTGAACACTTCTGTTGACCTACAGCTGCACGATCTGTGAACCAGTCAGTGAACAAAGGGTCTGCTTCACAACCATTAAAGTGACATAAACAGAAACGATCTCTTCAAGTCTACAAACAAGAACACCACAATCATGTCGCGACATCCATCCTCAGGTGATGTCAGGTGAGGGCCTGGCGCTCTGGTGATGTGTGATTGCACAATCACATGGAGTATGTGCTGACTCACACATACTGATGGGAAATCTTTGTGATTGGAGTTAATTATTAAGTTATCTTGCTAATCTTTTCAGCGACCGTATCAGTATTTTGGATGTTTTAGTTTAAATCACATTTATTTTACATTACAGTTGAACATTTCCTGAAAAGTGCCATCATGTTTAGGACACCTGGTGTGTTCTTCCCACCTTCTGTGCACTAAACGGTTTGTTTTATTAACTTCTGTGTCATATGAAAGTTACACAGCCGCAGCACATACTGTTTAAAATTAAACTGCACTTTGAGCTGCATCATAATGCGATTACGCTGTTTTTTTCAGTACAAACAAACTTTTTTACCTCTTCAAGTAAAATACTGCCAGGAGCCCTGAACACACACGAAATTACTCACCTACAAAAATGTACCTCAGTCATAATCGCTCAAAATATTATCTTACACAAGCCCTGAGAGGTTTAGCTTAGTTTAAGCTTAGCTTACTGCTAGGCTCATATATTTGCTCAACTATCCAACTGCAGTTAATTGGGTTTTAACAACCAGAAATGTTGGACTTTTTTATTGAGTCTTTGTGAAGGAGAGTTCTTGAAATTATAAAGTCAAAGAAAATCTTTAATGACAATGACAAGAAATTATTTAAGCCCTCACCACACCTAAGAATGTGCCACAACCAGAACACGATCACACAACCACAACACAGACCAAAGGCTTCCACTGCAGCCTTCTTCTTTCTAACAATACTGGATCCACCTCAGGATGTCAATAGCAGGAGGTGTAAGATGAGGGATTTGAAAGCAAACGGCGAACACGCGTTGTGGTCGTGTTACGTAAGCCTGTAAGTGAAGGGTCAACATGGAGGACAGACGTGACTAAAGATTGAAAAGACTCAGTGAACTCAGGGGCAGAGTTAATGTGAACAGAATGTAATACTGAGTAAAACCTTGTGTAATCAGGGAAACACATATTTCCTGCTCAATGTTTAAATAAACTCTCGGGCACAGCTGCTCCTTAACGCAGGTTATCAAACGACCGTCGCCGTCTGAAACTCTTATTCTCTAAATGTCAGTGCATGACTCATCCGAGCATGTCCGGGCCAGTCCTGCTGTCCAATTATGGTCTAATTGTGTTATGTTGACAATGCAGAAACAAAGCAGTAATACAGAATTTGTTTCATTATCAGCCAAGTAAGGCAGAGGCAGTGAGCAATGCAGTAACATGTCAATGACGAGTAATTATGATAAATGCTGTCCACAAATTATGCAGACTCAAAATGGCAAAAAGTACTGACACGAAGACAAAAATATATACATAATTTAAAGTAGGCTTTCCTGCAGCCCTACGCAGAGCTCTTAAACCAAACCTGCACAACTTTAAGCACAGTTTAACTGCCAATCTTCATACTTCAACATCGCTCTGAGACACAAATGCATGCCAACAATTCACAACAGGGCTGAGGACTTGAGATCTCTGTGCTGTCTTAACTCACGTAGAAGAGGCAGGTGACTAGGACGTTCCTGCTGTGTGACATTCTTCCTAATCAGGTCAACTTGTCCCGTTGAACACAAATAACTTTGTACTACACAGTCTTGAAAATGCGCTTCCTCCTCTGGGACCTGACATTCGCACACGACCGTCTCTCTGTCTGTCTCTCTGTCTCTCAGTTGTACGGGAGTATGAGCAGGCCGTGATCATCGTCCCCACACTGCTCCTCCTGGGCACCCTGGTCACCTTACTGGCCGTGTGCCTGATGAGGTATTGCCACGAGTGGAAGCATACACGGATCACAGTCCCTCAGCACTACCACAGCTCATCACGCAGACACACACAAAGGCGCAGCCACAGACTTCACCTACAGGGCATTGATGGTGAGCAACTGAGCATAACGTGCCTCTGAGTCCAGTTTTCATCTTATTCTAGTTAGATTTTTCATCATGACTCAAACAACCACAGATGCAGATTTATCATTTATATGTCTGTCTGTCTGTCTCTCTCTCAACAGCACCCCCAGGGATAAACCCAATGGAACATGAAGAGCTGCCAATGTCAGTTCAACAAGTGCAGCAGCACGTCAGGCCAACTCTGGCTGCAGTACCACAGACGTCCACAGAGAGGCACCACGGAGCGTTCAGCCAGGTCACAGCCCTGCCACTGTCCTTCTCCATCAAGCCTGACGACACAGTCAGCTTCTACAGAGCCCGCATGGACAACAGGGACGTCATCCTGAGGGTGCTGAAAGGTAAAATCTCTGACTTCCACCTGCTCACTCGCTCGTTTCTTCCACAGTCTGAGTAAATGTGAAGCAGGGCGTTTCGAAAAAGAGAGCGCTGATTCTGAGTGAAATGTTCCCGGTTGAATAAAAGTAAAAAAAAAAGTCATCTAACCTCTTCCTCAGAACCATCGAACAGCAGTGAGAAGCATCACTTCCTGGGTTTCGCGTCCTTCGTGTCAGGACTGGGGCCCCACCCTTTCCTGCCTGCGCTGCTGGGAGTGGTTTCAGTGCAGTCGCCTCTCATGATGGTCGTGGAGGAGCTGCAGCACAGAGACTTGCTGGCGTTCCTGTGGAGCTGTCGACAGGTGCAGTAATCTATTAAAAAAGTTTCAGAGACAGACTTACATTGTGGTTTGTGCACCTTTTAAAAGGCAGTATTTAAGACCTTGTAATGCCATCTGCACCTGAACCATCTCATGTCACGTGGGCCACTGGTGATGAATGTTCTGAACTGGTCACTGAACATCTCTACCAGCTTTGTCCTCCGTCATCTCTGAAAGTAGAACGCTTCAGACAGCAGACAAACCTTTACCCAGGTGGTAGATGCTAATGTGAATATTTAAATTGGCAGGAAAACAATCAGAGGTCATCATATAATTATGAAGGAACATTCAGTGCAGCCATTGTTTGGGTCACGTTGTGCAACACATGGATGGTTTAGAGTAATTTAATATCTAAAATGTCAGGCGTATTCGTTGCCTTCCAAAATCAATGAACAGATGTGGACTGTATAACTGCTCTTGGCCTTTTGGGGGGGAGTACGTGGCAAAATATCCCACTACTGAAAGAGAGACACCATTATCCATATTCACAGTATTTGACAGGTTAAGTATGTTCACCTATTTCTAAGACACCGGCACACTGTCCTGAAAGACGTATGGCCCTGTGTCGTAGCTGCTTATGATCACAGACAGAGAGGTATATCTCATAACATGAGACAGGTCTGACAGTCTGACTCCATCCAACCATAAGGAGACTGTCATTTACATGTTTTCCCTCTCCTTCTTTCTCCTCCTCTCTCACTGAAGGATAGCACAAGCATTGACATGACAGAGAAGAGGCTCTTCACCATGGCAGGACAAGTGGCCTCTGCTCTGGTTGGTTAAACTGCTGTCTGTCTGTCCTTCTGTGTGTTTGTCAGTCTCTCACTGTTTCATGTACCAATACACTGTTACTTGTGGGAATTACCTGGGAGAGGAACCTCACTCTCCAAGTCCGTCTGTATCTCAGAGCAAAAGACGTCTGAACAATTCTTTCTCCTCAGGTTAAGATTACATTATGCTGTCATGTTAAACAAAAGGTTATGCAAATTATGCAAAAGTATGAACACAATACAAACATCAAAGTTAAGTCTCGCTGATGTTATTGTAGGGCTGAATTTGTCTGCTCCTCCACAGCCAGGTCCTAAAAGTCTGCCTCACTAGCATCCCTCTTATAACCCTGTCTTTATCTGAACATGTTCAAGGAGTACCTGCACACTCAGCACTGCATCCATGGCAACGTGGGAGCTCGCAGCGTTCTGGTTGGTGGAGATCTGACAGCAAAGCTGTGGGGACTGGGGTCGGCCTACCGCAGAACAAAGGCCCACTCGCCGGTGGACATAGAGGACATGGAGATGAGGAAGTGGCAGGCACCTGAAGTGCTGGGCAGGACAGCCATCAGTCAGAAGAGTGATGTGTGAGTGTCCACGTCCTCTGTAAGAATATTAAATGATGCATTGAAGACGGCTGAACACACCACATCATTGAAATGTCCCAGTAAGAGTCATCAAGGAGGGATGTTCCAGATTATTATCCCAGTTAATCTCAAGATGTAATGAGTAGCATGTTTCAGCACCATGTTTAACATAAATACATAACAACAGTACACAGTCTGCTTCACACACTGAGATTAGCTGGCAAACGCACAAACATTATTATCCTTTGATGCTCCAAAACTCAAGCTGGGATGGGTAATGAAGGCTCAAAGGTGTTTTCACAAACCACTTCACATTTCTGGTACACAATTTAATCAATGAACAATTTGTCCACACGAATGTTGACTGAAGTATCTCTAACTTAAATGTCACTAATGTCATTTGCACTTATGTACTATATGTAGTTCAACCTGAGACCAAACTCCAATCCCTTTTACTGACATGTCCTCTAACTCTTCTTGACAGGTGGTCCTTCGGTATCCTGCTCTATGAAATGGTCACACTTGGTAGGTGTTTTGAAATTCTAGATACCTCCAAGAGAAACTGTGTAGTGAACCATAGAATTGGACTACATAATGTTTAAGTGAAATGTTGATTACTGTTACCAGCAAAGAATAAGTCTGGAGATAATAGATAATACACTAAGAGCCAATGACATAAGTACTTAACCAAATTCTTAAAATTCATACAAAGGGGCAAGTTAATTATACAGCAAGACCAGACACTAAATAATACATTTTTATGAAATGTAGATTCAGATGTCCTAACCCTCTGTGTGTATTACAGTTGTGGAGGAGCCTAGAATCTTTTTCTAGTGCATGTTTGTTAATACATACTTCAATCTGATTTCTAACACTCCCGTGTGCACAGGTGACCCACCGTTTGCTCAGCTCATGGCGACTGAACTCCTGCAATATCTACAAAGAGGAAAACACCTAAAACGGCCAGCCACCTGCTCAAACTCACTGTAAGAGGAAAAGCCCCAACTTTGCAAGCAATGTGCAGGGGTCTTAATCAGCTTCAAATCATGTCGTGCCAGCATGTATCTCAAAAAGTGTCATCTTTATTTAAAATCTATAGTCCAATATCAGAAATTACCCATTTCCCTCAGGGGGCTTTACAAGCATGACATTTCCTAGCGATAAACCCTGGCTTAATACATCAGCCATCACTGGCAGATGTCACACAATGCTGCAACAAGACTTTTGTTTTTTCAGTACCCACCAATCAAAATCCTCATCACAAGTATTCGCAATTATCAAGTATTACAAGCTGACGTTCAATGGTTCTAATTTCATGGTTCTAATTTTTAATTCTTCCTCCAACTGAAGACCTTGGTGGGTTACATATACTAATTGAAAATCAGCTGGCCATAACTTAAGTTGTATAGAACTGGACAGGAAAGCACTGAACACACAGGCAAGCTGGTTGAGCAGGAACATACTGTATAGTTTAGCCTAGCTTACTGTAAGCTAGCTCGCAAACTAGCAAGATAACTATACTATCAACTTTTGTTTCATTGTTGTTGTTTTCCTTCAGCCAAGGCAAATGACAAAAAAAGATAATTTAAAAAAAAAAAAACACATTTAACTTAAAAGTCAACCTGCTGAATTAATTTTAGAAATTTACCTAACGACATAACAGTTAATGGTCAGCTATATGCTAGCTAGTTCCAACTGTCGACAGCACATTGCTAATGAGGGACAATACATTGGTAAAATGTTGGATTAACCTGCTATATTTCTACACTAGTCTAAGAAAATAATTATATATTAAAAATGTGTGTTTTTCACGCTTTTACCCTGGTCTGTAGGAACTCCATCATCAGGTCCTGCTGTCAGTGGAATCCACAACAACGTCTCTCCGTGTCGGAGCTAATTAGAAAACTCGAGGCGGGAGAGAAATCAGCCAATGGGAGGACAGTTATCAGAGTGCCTGAACCACTGAACATCGAGAACTACCTCAGGGAGGCGGGATATGGAGAGGCATACAACTATGCTGTACTCTAATTGGCTGAGAGTGTCATCAGTCAGTCTGCATTGGCGCTGTTGTTGCTGCCCTTTGTGGACTGTCTTCACACTGAGGACTGACAACTGCTGCAAGAAGGAAGAATTCATTAAAAAGAACTTTATTTGGGGAAAAAACACATTATACTTATTTCTTGTACATAAAGCAGACATTGTGTTTTATATTTGTTGGCACTTTTGGAACATTTAACATGCATTACAAAGCACTCGTTTTGTATGATTAAAGACTAATATATTGATTGTAAATATTTCTTCTCTTGTCAACTGTGGTCATCCACAAGACTGTAATGAAAGAAAACAATGCATCCTGGACTTTTTAAAGCTTTTCAAGGTGAACAGCAGAGGTCAGGGGTGCACTTTGCAGCAGTGTGAAGGTACCATAATACTGCACTATAAAACTAGGACTTCTTCAATTTGATGTCTTCTATACGGACCATCAGGTGATGATGACTTTTTGCTCGGTACCTGAAAGCTTTAGCTGCAGCTTTTTGCATCATTATTACACAGGGTATTCAAATGAAAACTGAAAAACCTCTGGCAGTTATTTGTCTTTATTAAATGACTCGGAAAAAAAAACTAAAAGTCAGCTGGAAATGGAGTTTGATGAACCACTGGAATTAATGTCAATGGGCAATGAAGTTTGGTCTAATTCTGTTTAAAATCAAGATTTCTGCTGTGTCACTATCATCTATTGTAAACCACATACAGCTTTATCTACAGGTGTTATACCGTATTCTGTAACCTGAACAGTATTGTATACCTTAAGTTGAACTGAACCTTAGTCCTGAAGAGTCTCTGACACCTAAGCATAACCTGAGCCCAAAATGATCCTCAAGGACTGAAGTTCTGATCCAGGTCACAGTCTGACACAATACAGTGTAGCACCTTGCATTAAATGAGTTAGTAAAGATTACAATTACACTGGACCAGAGTCAACTATAAGAAAATCACCATAACCACAAAACAATAATATATCAATAATATGAACAAGTCCATTCACTGAAACCAGTGATAGTTACCAATCAGTCCTTCAGCAGAAACTGGGAGTGCATTTGAAGGTAAGTGTCTTTTCCAGGCCAAGTCAAAAAAGAGGTAGAGTCGGGGTCTGGGATTTGGGTTTATACCCAAATGCTAGACCCCGACTACCGCTGTGGCAGGAGAGGGGTAAGGTCAGCAGTTCTCAGCTCTGAGCTCCTCCATTCAGGGATCTTCATACAGTATAATGTAAACTGTACAATCAACACACTGTCAATAACTTTTACAGCAAATGAGTTTATGAGTAAAGTGAAAATACATTTCTATTTTAACTTAACATTGTTTGTAGGTTTAAATGGAGGCTAAAGCAAAACAATGTCACATGAATCACAAACAACAATGTAAATATAGTGTTAAGAAAAGATGGACTATTATGTTATTATTCATTCACTAGGAAATAAAACACCTGACAAAACATAATGTCGCCTCAACAGCTCAGGAGCTTCACCAGCCAGAGAAAACACTAATTAAACACAAGATGTCCCATTTGCTTATTCTATCCATTTATCAAACAGCTTAACTTCAGCTAAGCTCTTCAACAGTCGGCTAATGACTTCATGCTAATGCTATTAGCTCCAGGCCTGTTCAGCTGAACTCGCTAGCTTAGCAAAGCAGCTCCTGGCGCATTTATTCATTTCTCACGTTACTCATCAGTATGTGAAAATGGCCTCTCTCACACACATACACAGACGGCCACACGACTTCACAACAAAGTACACGCTGCTACCGTTGTGATTTGACAACTTTAAACAGTCTCGTCAGTTTATTATTATCTGAGTTACATTTTTACCGCTCAGCTGCACATCCTCACCGTCACCAAGCGTCTCACTTCCGTATGCGGGCAATAGCGCGCCAAAACTTTTGTACTGGGAACGATATGACCCGCCCTCTTCTGCCTCTGATTGGCTAGTACTCGTTGTCTCCGTTGGTTGGATTGGTTAGAATTGGCATGAGGCGTAAGATTGGTTAGGATTACAGTAAAAGGAAAGCCAATCAGAGGCAGAGTAGGACGGGCCAAGCCGTCGACATCCGGGTGACAAAACAATTTAAAAGCCTAAGGTGTCTTGCGTTCTGATTGGCTAGGCACTTCCGTATTTTTAACTCATCGTGACATTGATTATGAATCCCGGCAAAACCCGGCATGCCAATATAAAATCAAAACATTAAACCACAATGAATCATCCATCCTTTGTAGGTCCACTTCAGAAATAAAAACACAGGCAGCGCAGTTTTAAAACAGTTCCTTGATTATTTATTTGCATGATAGTATTGTTAGCCTTTCCACGTCACACTCAGTCCCTCCAAGATTTTGCAGTTTTTTTGATTATTGCAAGCAAACACGTTTTAATTCTGAAGTAGCCTCATTATATGTATAAATAAAAAAAGGCTTTTTGCAGAATCCATTTATTTCGAGAGAAAAGTGCTACTTTTTGAGAGAACGATGATTGAATAAACAGAGTCAAGGTGGTCTGCTTGTTAAGAAACATTAAACCAGTAATCACCACACAGCTGCAGTGATTTGACTGGGAAATTGTGGCTCACATTTTTTTTTTTTGGTCTTCACAATATGCAGAGGGATCCGCTGATTTAAACACTCCAAAATCCTGGGGCGACTATCACATATAAACACACAGCTATCAAAGATTATTATCCTTCTCGACAGAAAATACTGTAATAGCCACAGTCACTAACAATAAAGCCAAAGATAGCTAGCTAGAAAGGTAAATACTGTTGGTACACGCTATGTGACAAAGCTATGAGGAAGACAGCAAGTTTCCTTGATCAAGGTAGCTACTATTCAGTCACGCTTTTTGGGAAAGGCAACAGATGTCATTGCTTGAAATAACAATTGTAAAAAAGTAAGCACTAATATAAAACAAGGAATGATATGAAAAGCAGTTAAAAAACAGACAATCCTCATCTAAACCTATCGTAGAGACTAGTGAGAAAGGCCACAAGGTTCACAGAGAGATAACATGAGAGAACTCCTACAGTAAAAAGCTTAAACAAGGCAATCCAGCAAACAAATGTGCATTTTAATATAAAGGCAATTTTTTACACTCATTACAGTATAGCTTAAGGTATTTCACTCACACACTCATTCATTCAGGTTTGATTTTTAGTCATCCGTCATAAACACAGGTCCACATGTGGCTGCCGGCTTATTTCTCTTCACAGACTTTCTGGTTTTGTTTGTGAACGCAGCTTGAAGATGCTTCGAACTCTTCTTCATCCTCACGTTTGCCACTAAGTGTCATTCTTCATCTGTTTCAGCATTTCTTTTAAACTTCACGTCACTTCGCAAAATCAAGCCGTGACGTTACCCTTCGCTCAGACACACACTTCTGTTAGATCAGGAGCAGCTGGTTGTACCATTTGTACCAAATCCTGAAATCGCCTGACAGAATAAAACCGTCACACATTTTGCAGATTAGAGTCCGTTTTAAGAGGAGAGTCAACAATAAGTCCCCTGTTAAAAAACTTAAAAAGGCTGATCTCCTGGAGTGAAAAAATCTTAATGTGAAAACAGTTTTGGAAAAGCATTTTGCTGTAGCGTCTCATGAACTGTTGGTGTGCTCCGTGTGTAAAAACCGGGTCGAGATGTGAGAAAACTATACGCGACATCAGCCTCACATGAAACGTCAAACGCTCTCCGAACCTTTTGGGATTTGGGGTGAATTTCTGCAGCCGGTACCCTGTAGTTTAACTCCACCCTGTCAAGTGTAGAATAGGACACCGCCAAAATAAAAGCGTCACCTTTTAAAACTGATAATGCCTATTCGTGCAAAAACATCATCGTTTTGAAAGTTTTTACATACATTTACGTTTTCCTTACAAAATACTTCCTGAAAATAAAACTTGTGTATCAGTCAGAATAAAATTGGCTGATATGTAAGTTTTGGGTAGATTTTAACTAAAGTCTGAATGTTTCTTTGCTGCGCTTCTGTCCTACTTCTGTGCTGACTGCATCTTAAATCAGAGGAAGAGCTGTGATCAAAAACACATTTCAGGAATAACGTGAATAACGTGTTCGACTAAATGAGATCGTCGAGAACATTTTCCTCAGAGACGAGATTTCAAAGCCAAAGAAGAGGGAAAATCTTCCAGAAATAACTTAACTAAGCAGCGTGTTCATCTGTAAACTTATTCAGTGTTTTCTTTCCTTTTGGTTTGTTGTATTTAAGCAGAGATATGAAATTCAACAGCGTGGGTCAAAGCCTACGAACAGGCGGCCCTGTTTGCACGTACAGAACTCTTAAAACGTGGGCATCCTGTGCGAGCGCTGACCCTGACTACAGAGGCGATTTCTGCACTGAAAATACATTCAAGACATTCATTTCTGCATCGTACAACACAGGCACAAGACTGAAATTGTGCATCTAAAAGCAAAATGAAATCACTCGGTAAAAACTGCAGAAATCGACTTTTCGAGAACGCGTAACTTCACCAAAATGTTTTTGGTAATCTTCAGCATTTTTGACTCACAGACACGGCAGACTTGCAGGGATCGATACTGTAACTGAGACAACACTTGAAGATGCGACCGAGTGGACAAATGAACACCAGACTGAAGTGCTGCAGCCCTGTTCGAGGCCGAAGAGCCTTGGCTTTGTTTGGAAAATGAACTGTACCTCATACATTCACCTGCAGGACTCTGACTGCTCTGGAACCAGTTCCACATGTCAACTGGGTGCGGACCAGGAGTTTGGGGTAAATGCTCAGGGCTTGACTTTGATCACGGCAGATTCACGGAAACACGGACATCAGTCTCTCAGGTTGTTAATGTGGGCGCAGATCTTGAGGGCAGGACCGAGCTTGATGTTCATGGTGGACATGAGATGCTCCTCCTTCAGCAGCAGCAGGGCCTGTCCGTCAATCTCCTGCGACAGGAACTGGGAGGCGAGCTCCTCACAGCCTGCGAAGAGGAGGAGGAGGAGGAGGAGGAACACAGACAGAAAAATGGAAAAGGAGGAGAAAAACGAAAATAAACCAGGAGGGAGGAACAAAGAAGTGTGGAAGAAAACAAGAAAAGAGCAGAAGTTCATGATATTTTAGCAAAAATGAACATAAAGAACTGGTCCTGCATTGCTGATTTCCTCCATTCACTGATTGTTTAGTCTATAAAACGGTAAAATATTGCTTGTTTTGGCTGACATTCTTGACATCCAAGAAGGTGAAACTAGTCATTTTTAGGCATATCTGCTAAAAAAATGTCATTAATGATGAACGGATTTACTGTAAAGATCTTCCAACCTTGTAGTGAGGAAATAAACTGGGACACCTCCTCCACGCTCCACTGGCCGGGGCTGGCAGGCAGGCAGCTGGGTGCAGAACTCTCCGTCAGGAGCGGAGGAGGAGGCGGCTGGTGGCAGGAGGCCGAGGAGGCCGGCGAGAGGGACATGGGGTCGTCTTCATCCTCCTCTCCACTGGACTCCTCCTCTGAATGGCTGGACTCTGAACGGCACTGCGGGGAGGAGGAGACGCAGAGGAACCCGTGAGCAAGGCGAGGTGTGTGTATGTGTGTGTGTGTGTGTGTGTATGTGTGTGTGTGTGTGAGTGACATTCTTAATGCATATAACAAACATGAAAACAACAGTTGGCAGCATCACAGAGAGCAGAGTGATTCTAGTTGCGTCCTTTGGTTGTACATCCTGCAGTGTCTAATTGCAGCCACTAGGGGGCAGACAAGCTTAACACAAATGACTGAAAACCTCCACCTCTGAATACGCCCAGCCCACTGTCTCATTCACCAACTGTGGCTGATTCTACTTGGCGGTGTGTTCACACATGAAGTGATTTTACTGCATTTTGACTTCACACCATGTGGCCTAAAGTATGTGGACACCAGTCTCCATGCACTGGTCCAGGGCCCCTTAGTTACAATTATGGGAAATCTTAATGCCACAGTTTACATTGATATTTAAGACAAGTGTCCTTCCCAGCCTCGTGGCAACACTTTGAGGAAGACTTTGCTGTTTCAACATTACAATGTTCCCCTGTACAAAGCCAGTTCTTTAACGAAACGGGTTCCCAGTTTGGTGTGAATGAGCCTCACTGGCCTATCAGAGCCCTGAACTCAACCCCACACAACACCTTTGGGATGATCTTAACCTGGAGGTGCAGCAGATTAATGCTCATGGTTTAAGAACAAGATTTCTAACAATCATATGGGTGCGATGTTGGGGTGTCCACACACTTTTGGCCATGTAATGAAATTACATTATTCTATCCTTACTAACTGTGCAATCTTCTGTTTTTACGTCTCAGAACAGTCATCTGTGGCGTCCACACAGCCCCACCTGAGCGTTCAGGTACCTGCCACAGTCTTATTACCTCATAAATTCATATAATAAATAAAACAGGTGTCAGGTGCAGGTCCCTCTCACCTTCACAGGTATGGGCCTCCCTGCTATCTTGGCACTGGCTATCTCTGAGCTCGTCCTGCGGGGAACCCTCCGCCTGGTGATCCCTCCCTCCTCGTCTGAGTTGGAAAGGTGGCCGTGGCCTTGATCCTGATCCGGAGCGTGACCTTGACCTTGACCCTGCCGCACGCAGAAGTTCTGCCTGAAGCTGACGTTGTACCTGGGGAACCAATACATACTGTATCGTAGACAAAGAGTGACATATACGGTACTGAAGCCAAGACGAGCAACACATACAGTTTTTATCTCTTTGCACCATACTGGGTATATAATCCATACACATGTAGTGGGCAAAGGGACAAATGCAAAGCAGAAGCAGAGAATGTAAAATCATGTGCTGCCTCAAACAATGCAGACAGTGCATTGTTCACATAGTGAGACCATAAATACGATGTACATTTCAATATGGAGAAAATCCAAAAGAGAGTGAAGGAACAGAACTAAGTGGACTGCACTGCAGTTTGACATGGACACAGACGTACGTGATGAAGTGGCCTCCAAACATCCCATTAACACATGAGAACAGAAAACACACATGCTGTGAAACATACAGCTGCAGCAGCCACCTGAGAATTCACACTGTGCTGCCGGACTGCTCCTCCACCATCACTGATTTTCTCTTTCAAACGTGACACAGATAAGCGCTCAGCAGCAGTGTTTTTTCTAACGTGGCTTCCGCTGCATATATTAGATTTCATGCATCTTGAAGTACCTCTTGGCACAAGACATGGAGCAGAACCTTTTGGTGCCTCTGAACTGGCTGGCAGGAGCAAAGTTTTTACAGTACTCACACTTCAGCACTGAGGGGAGAACAGAGCAGATGGTAAGGACATATTCAATGACTGTGCACATAAAATCCAAGAAAACACACAGCGGATAATGAAAGCAGCTTTAGCTTGTCGTCATATCACAACGAGAAAAGAAGGCTGTGACGTTTCACTGAGCTGTTATTCTGCCCTCCAGTTAAAGTCAGAGGTGGGAAATTTCCATCTCAAAGGTGGTGATTAAAGCCTCGGTGCGTTCCTGTGGCCCGGCTCAGACAAACAAGGCTCATTTTTCGAAATTATGCTAAATAGATTTGGCAAGGTTGACGAGCAAATTAGCACGGACGGTTAGCTTTAAGTGCGAATTAGCACGTAAAATTCATGCCTTTGCCTTTCAGCTCCAAAGAGTTTGGATATATTTTATGATGCTAAAAATCCAATTTCAGTGTGTTTAGAGGATTGTCGATATTTTAAAGCATTGATTAACCCAGAACATATTGGGGGAATTTTCCACCCTCAAGCCCGTCTGGAAGGCAGCAGCTCTTTCAGAGCAGTTTGACTGTTACCTGTCGCTGTCGTAACAGTCTCTGATTGGTTCGTGTCTGGACTGTCATTGGTTAAATCCTCACCGGTTGAGTCCTTTACTGAACCACATACCTGTCAATCAAACACAAACACCAGTAAAAGAAAAGCGTCTTGTGCTTGAGAGATAAGAGAAACTACAAATCCCATGCACTCACAGGGAAAGGCTCCGCCCCTTCCTGGATGACGAAGCCCTCGATGAGGTGCGTCAGGACGTTCGGCTTAACCACAGCCTGGGGGGGAGGAGCTCTCTCGCCCTGGCCGCAGACCCCACGGGACACTGCCAGCACTGGGGAGGGAGAGGAGGCGGCCGGAGGAGGAGCACCGCAGCCTGGAGGCGGGGGGTGAGAGGAGCAGTAAAAAAGTAAATATTGTGTTACAGCAGCAGCAGCGAGCCTGCTGAGAACAAAGCAAATAACTCTGTTTCTATGCTGTTACCTGCTTTGATGGGATTGGGCGGGAGTGCTGAGGCGTGATCTCTGACTGGCTGGAGCCGTGGAGGGGAGGGGCCATCTTCGTCATTGGCTGAAGTGGAGTCTGATTTTCTTTTTAGTGAGCCAGTCAATTGTTTTCCCTAAGAAATAAATTAAAGTCAGTGTAAACAGCAGAATGGATGAAAAGACACCAACTTCTACCGGACTCATGTAGACCCTCAGACCACCTCAGACCACCTCAGAGTGACACTTTGTTTCCAGAGACCTTTTGAGAGTGTAGGAACCCAAAATCATGTTTGCCTCAGAGGGCTGAAAAATCTGTACAGTATTTAGACACCCTGTATTTAGAAAGTACTACAAGCAGTACTGCGAATGAATGGAGAACTTGTTTCACAGGCAGAGTGTGAAATCCTGACTAATTAGCAGTGATCAGCTGACCTGTGGCGTCTGACTTTCCGATGAATCTCCATTAGTGGTCACACCAGCTGATGCTCCTCTCTGCTCCTCCGTCGTCAAGGGGAGGGAGAGGGAGGAGCGAGACATGGAGGCGGGAGCAGAGGAAACAGTGGGGGACTGTGAGGAGGCAGGGCACGAGGCCAGGGGTCCATTCTGAGCCTGTCCAGAGCTTTGATTGGCCTGCGGATGCACCTGAGAGACCTGAGCCAATGAGGGGGCCTCTTGGGGCGACTGAAGAGTCTTTAGCCCCACCCCTCGGCCCACGACCCCGCCCTCTCTGGAAGCGATGGAGGCCACCATGGTGAGCAGGCTGGACGAGCTGCTGAGGACGGTGGTGCCGTCCTGGCAGCAGCTGCCTCGAGCCAGAGCCAGAGCCTGCGTGTTTCCCAGCGTGCTTTGCCTCGCCCCAACAATTTGGACCGGGATGTGTGGCGGCTGGGGGGGCTGGGCGGAGCCACTGGTGGGCGGTGGGGCGGGCAGGATGGGAGGGGGGTTCCTAGAAGGGAGCTGGAGGGGCAGGCGGAGGCCTTGCAGAGTCTTGGGTTGGATGGGGATGGGCCCGTTCCCGTGGCCCGTTTTCTCCGCGCTGAGCGACGTCTTCTGCAGAGGCTGCACCACCAGCGTCTGAGCGTTGACCGCCGGTTTGATGGTCGCCGTGCCAACAGGATACCCGTGGGGCTGGGATGCCGCGCTGGACGTCAGGACCAGAGTGTGTGCTGCTGTGGGAGCTGTGGTTCCCGTGGTGAGAGTCCGGGTTCCGTGAAGCAGGAGCTGGGAGAGAGGGATGGAGGAGGTGGAGGATGAGGAGGAGGCGCCGGAGGTGGAAGAAGGGTGGGCTTTGAGGTTGGTGGGTTGAGGGTACGTGGGGATTTTGATGTGGGGCGGCTGGGGCTGAGGCTGGCTGGGCTTAGTCGGGGACTGGGAGTTTGACTGGTGGGAGGGCTGGACCAGGGAGTACGCAGCTGGACAAAGACAGAAACACGAGATTCACACGGACGTTTGTGACATTTAAACATCTTTTAATTTCATCTGACAGAGTACAAGTTTATCCAACATCACTGTTAGTCAAGCTATGATTGACGTATGAGCCTCACTTCTGAATGTGACCCTGTTAGCAAACAGAAGCTGGAGTGACAGTTTTCAGGCTGCCCTTCCTTTCCTTCCTACCTGAGTCGCTCCTCTCTGGGGCTTCAGTCTTAACACCAACACCTTTGGTGCTGGACACACCTCGCATGGCCAGATTCTGCACCTGGAGGGACGGACGGAGACAAAGACGAAATACAAGATGAACAGGGAGTCCGTGCAGTGAGGGGTCAACTGAAAAGACTCAAATCGTCCCACAAACCTGGTCGTTATCCGATTGGCCGCTGGACGAGGAAGTTGGCGTTGTTTCCTGTTGCTGAGCCTGGGGCTGCTGGGCGACGGTCGCCACCGCAGCGGTCGCCGTGCTGCCAGGCATAAAGATGAGCTGTGAGGAGATGGGCGCCCTCAGGGAGCGGTTGACCTGCAGGACGACGGGACGACAGGACGGCGGTCAAACACACAGAAGCTCAGCCAGTGCTGGTGTTTAATCAAAGGACACACACTGATGTGCTGGTGACGTTCGTGTCAAACTCACCCTCAGGTACATTTGTCCCTGCCCTCCTGCCGTCCCGCTCAGCAGCACCGACTGGCTGATTGTGGACGTTGCCGAGGCGCCCATAGGACGGCTGCTGGTTGTCGAACCTGATCCAGACGTCACGCTGGCCTGTCAAAGGATAACGAGCGACTTCAGTGAGAAGAACTACAAATCTTAGCTTTACGTGACAGAGAGCAGCCAGCAGGACGTACAGCTGTGGTGCTGGTGGTCTGAGACGAGCTGCTGCTGGAAGGACTTGACTGACGACTGGCAGCCAGCGTCGCCTGAGAGGAAGAGGAAGAGGAAGAGGAAGAGCTCTTAGTTTCAGTCTACTTCAAATAAAATCACAAGTTTAATGTTTGCACAGGCTGCTGAACGCAACTCCAAACTGCTGGCTGGCAGCAACCAGTTTAACTAGAGATTACTGATCTGGTGACCAGTTTACAGGTGATGGTGTGTTCTGTGTGTTTTAGTCACACCACATTTGACCATGAGGACACAGAAAATGACTTTTCTTCTGTCTGTTTGCTCTACTGTCAGCTGGTTCATCAGGATGATGCCATTTTATTTTTGTTCTGTGCTTCCTGATTTACACACAGTTTGTTTCAGGGTTTGCATCAGGGTTGCAAATCAAGTGTCTCATTTCTTATTTGACACACGAGCGGCACCATGAGCGACATGACATACACACACCTTTACCTGTTGCACGGCGGCCAGGTTCTGCAGCTGAGCGTTGTTGATCTGCTGTTGCAGCATCAGCTGCTGGAAGTACTGAGCTGCATTGGGCTGCCTCTGTAACGCCTGCAGGGCCTGGACGGAGGAAAAAGGAAGACGTGAAGAAGAGACGGAGAGGGAGCAAGAAGGATGATGAAGGAGAGAAGAAGAAACAGAGAGGAGGGAGAAATTCTAGATAAAAAGTGAAGGCTTAGGGGAAGTACAGTGGTATGAAAAATGAGAGAAGAGGAGGAAGAGAAACGAGGGCAGAGGAAGCAGAGAGGGAGGGATGCTGCAGCAGAGCGTAAAGCCTCCCGCCAGCTGCCTGATGTACGAGCGGGGCCTCGTACAGTAATAAGTTGAGGGATGAAAGCGAGCGCGGCGGGCTGGATTAGTGCGCGCAGGGTGACAAAGACAGATGGCGGCGCGGGGTGACAGAAGCCGAGGAAGATCCCGCACAGCCTCCGTCAACCCGGCACAGCTCAATCAACTCGCCTCCCTGCTGCACTCGCTCTTCATCACTTTCTGCCCGTGGGTTTACACACAAAGACAAACGTCCTCCTGATCGCACACGCAAACGAGCTCCTGTCACACGTCGACAAACATCCAAATTCTGATTTTTTAAACCAAAAAAAGAGTGAAAATCAGTTTGCATGCAGCATTAAGCTTTACACCAACCAAACGTTTAGCACCTAAATCCACTAGACACCGGCCACTTTAAAGCAAACAGATTTTCTGATTAACCTATCGGAAGCAGATTTATGTTTTTAATCTTTCATCTTCGCGAGCAGCCAGAAGCTTCCTGAAGTCTCATTTTGTTAAGCGGAGACCTGAACCACATGTGCGATCCGCTCCCCAGGCAGGCAGCCTACTTGTGGTCTTGTTGAATGCTCCAGTTAAACATTTGTGACATCTGGCAATAACAACACCGGCTGAATCTTTTCATTTTCCTTCACCCACAATCCTCAAGCTCTGCTGCCGGACCGTCATCGTCTGGGCGAACGAGACGGGCGGTTTGGTGAACTTTTGAGAGCGAAAGACCAAACAGGACGGATCATTTAAAGTCCAGAGAGGAAGAAAAAGCTGCTGTTCACGTGGAGGAAACACATTTCAGTCGAGTGACAGTTACAAGTGAATCCTTTCAAAGTTTTATAGCACGGGTTAGTGTCCCAGTGGATAATCTCAAATACAACTACAGCAAACCCCTGACAGAGTTAAATGAGACTCAACAATGAACAGAAACGCTAAAAACACGACAGAAAATGTATGAAAATGCATTATTGTTTAATATTAATGAGGCCTCACGAACTGTTTTTTTACGCCTTTTTGACACTGTGAAGTGTAAACAAACACACACACACACACATACCTGCACAGCCTGTCTTTCATACAGAGACATGGAATTCATTGGAGAGGGGCGGGAGCTCGTCCCAGATGCAGCGCTCCCATTGGTCGAGGCCCCCTGCTGGT
Source organism: Chaetodon trifasciatus (assembly GCA_037975065.1). Taxonomy (NCBI): domain Eukaryota; kingdom Metazoa; phylum Chordata; class Actinopteri; order Chaetodontiformes; family Chaetodontidae; genus Chaetodon; species Chaetodon trifasciatus. The sequence continues at coordinate 276,321 of JBBMOE010000093.1, forward strand.
TCTGCTCTCCGTCCGTCTCCATGGCTGCTGAGGAGACAGAGCGGACGTCCGTCAGTCAAACAGAGAGAGACACACACGGCGCTCCGTCTGCGAGAGGCCAGCTGGTGAGAAGCAGCCGTCACGTCCCTGACGAGACGGACACAGCCATCCGCACACAAATCAACTGTTTGTCTTCAGTAAGGAGAAAACTGACATTTTTCAGCTTCGGTTGTGTTTGTGGATTAGAGGATGCCGCCGTGATCACTATAATTTATCTTCATCAACTGCACAACGTCCACAAAAAAACTCCAATTCCACATATCAGTCTAACTGGGCTGCTGGGGTGTGAAGGCTGAACGTCAGGGTTCAGTCTGACTGATGCTCAGCTCTTATGTTACACAGCAGAGCCTGACGGACGCATCAGATAACTGACACTGGGGCTAAACGTCAGCGTTCAGACCAACAGACGTGTCAGCTGAACGGGGGTCAGCCGCAGACTGAGAGCTCGACTTCAACACAGTTCGACTGATTCAGTTCTTTTCAAAGTGACGCAATACAATATTCTGGAGTCAGAGGAAACATCTGTAACATACCAGCTGATCTGGACTAAATTTGGCACCTCAGTTTTGGTGCCTCTGACTTTTTGGCTGACATTTACGCCACTACTGATGTATCTGAAACGACCCGACTGACAAATCTACCCTACCTCTAAATCTGTATTTTTTGCAAATGAACACACCACAGCAGTAAAAGTGCACATGAACGCACCACAGCAGAGATTAGGGCAGAAAAAGTGCACATGAACGCACCACAGCAGAGATTAGGGCAGAAAAGGTGCACATGAACGCACCACAACAGAGATAGAGCAGAAAACATGCACATGAACGCACCACAACAGATTAGATTAGACAATGTGCACTTGAACGCACCTCACCAGAGATTACAGCAGAATTAAAACTCTTTGAGAAAGTCTGGAGGACAAGCAGCCTTTGGAAAGAACAAGAATCAATGCACGAACAAGAAGAAGCAACAGAAATCAGACAGACGGTCCGACTCATTTTTCTTTCCATTTTACCTCCTTTACTCCCCTCAAACGACCCCCCACCCAGGAAAGAACATTTGAGACTCTTCTCATCTTCAACTCTGCTCAGCTTTCAGAAACTCTCTGATTTTTGTTTCCACAAACGCATCAGACTGTTTATTTCTTTGTTGTTCCAGTTTCACCTCCTCTGGACGAACCTGTTTACATCTGATGATCCATCCGTTTCATCCCTGCAGTATCATTATTACCACACGCACGCGCACGCACGCACGCACGCACGCGCACACACACCTCCCGTCCCAGCGCGAGCAGTGTGCCACCTTCAGCCTCCACCAGCCTCCTCTTTAGCTGCATCCACCCTCGGACACAAACACAGAGCTAGTGTTAGCCAGCTACCCTCCACGCTTCAGACCGGTTAACGCTGGATCCACCGGAGGCTACTCCTCCTAGCATCCCGCTAACCGCTGCTGCTGTCTGGCTCGTTAACGGGGGCTCTCGGTCCGTCCTTACCGTCGCCGGTCCGGGTTTCTCAGCCTGCTCCTGCACCGGCTGCCCGCTCCAAACCGTCTGCAGGCGTCGGGGCGGCCTCTGGAGCCTGCTGTTGTTGCTCGGGTCTCTTTGCTGTGCAGGACGGCCGCAGCAGCAGCAGCAGCAGCAGCAGCGCTTTTACCGTTTTGCATAAATTTGCAGCTGATGTGTTGTTGGAGGGCAACGCCTCCTTTTTCCGCTGCTCTGCCTTTTCCGGCGCGACGGGATGACGGAGCAGCAGGACGGAGAGAGGGGGACACCTTCCCCCCGTGCAGGGCCGGATCCGACCCTCCAAACAGGATTTCATTATCCCCCCAAATGTGCGCAGAGTGTCTTTTATCGTGATGCGTTTAGGGACCGACAAGCTGCACCAGTGTTAGAGCGAGAACAGCTTGCAACGTGTTCCAACATGTTAAAAATATTCCAAATTATTTTATGAAAGTTGAAATATAATAACAATAGCTATATCTAAATCTATGCACTGCCTTGTTTGTGCCACCAAATTTATAACAGCAAACCCAAACTGTCTCATCTGTTGTTATCAAAAAATTGGTATGAGGCCCTCAAATCCCGACGTGCCATTCAGTGTAGGCTCGAGTCTTTATGGCTGTTTTTGTTAAAATTAGGGTGGTTTACATGGTTTTCATACTTCTCATATGTGATGCTGTTTACATCTTAAAGCATCTAGAAAACAGGCTACAGCATATTGTCTGATATTTAAATTCTTGGAGTTTGTATTTTCATAATTTTCCTTAAAGTATATAAAGATGAGACACGACTTTAAAGGTCTGGCTCAGAACTAAGAGAAGAACTTAAGTCATCAGTGAGACAATAAAACATGCTGAACGTGCTTTGTTACGGATGTCATGTCTTCAGATCTGACTTTGAATTTAATCCTACAGCTGACTGTTAAATGTGATCACTTAAAAATCATAGCTTCACTGTTTATGATGTGCAATATATTTACTTCAAGAGCTCTTCCACTGCACCCAAAACTCAGAGAAAAAAGACTCTTGGTCCACATTCAGCACATGTCTTGTTACATCATGAATATTTTATTTAACAACTGTGGACAGTACAAACACAGGTGAAGCAAAAACAGTTGGGGTGCATCACTGTGTGGCACAGAGACATGTTAAAAAGCCTGGATATTCACACTGAGGCTACAGTGTTTGGTTCATTTCCATCAAACACAAAGGTCATCACCCAGATCTGACTCCCTGAACGTCCTGAAAACATCTGAACCGCCACCACAGAAACAGCAAAGCATTCGCGTAGAGTTTGTTTTTCAGTGTCCAAATTGTGGAGGCAAAAATTTTTCAGCCTTCAAAAATTCTCTTTTCGCCGTTTTTCTTTCCTCCAGGTGTGTGAATGTGGCGCAGCACCTGTTAGCAGAACCTGCTGAGTGTGTTTCATTAAGTGAAAGTGAGGGAGTGATTTCGTCCGACACACACGAGCGGTGGGAAGCTTTCTCACGAACACACACATCGAGTGACAGTCAGTGAACGCGTGAGGCGCAGAGAGGCACAGGTAGCAGACTTACAGTACATGATACTCAAACAAAGTACAATCAGTACATTTATTTACACAGTCACAGATCTGGAGCAGACAAACAGTAGACAAAGCAAAGGTCACAGCAGCTGATGGCGGTGAGGCGTTTCTCTATGACTCATTCATTTCAGAGCAGATTTGTTATATAGTAGTTTGGGTATTTTGCCAGAGAAGGATGACAACATGGCGGCCGAACACCTGAAAACCACGAGCAGCTCTGAGAGACGTCTGATTAGGCACGCAGATAGAAGTACGTAGCTGCGACGGAGTGAAGAGAAAGACAGGAAAACGAAAGAGAGGAGGCAGATTGACTCCTGTCGACGCACAGAAGGAGCAAAATGTGCAGATTGAAAGAGGTTTTCAACTAAAATCAGCAGACGGTTCCTCCCTTCTTCAAAACGAACATGTGCACCCCAAAGGAAAAGAGTCCCAACACACGCAAGTCAACATAGAAATAGTGCTCTTTTAAAAAATACATATTTACACATGAATACTTATACTCTCCTATCTTTGTACAGGGACAGCTCGTACATGTGCATACAGCAGATGGCTAAGGTTAGGAGCGGTGTGCGCCTGGGTCCACGTACATGTTTCAAATCCTTTCATGTGCTTTTGTGATGCGCTGAATTCAGCCGTCTTTGAGAAACGAGTTAGCTTGAATGGACTCTGACCAGGTGAGAAACACACCTCTGAGTCGTCCAAAGTGTGAAAATATCGATTCTGCCAGGATGACCAAATCTCTGCTGAAAAAGGCTGCTGGTGAGTGTTTCATCTGCAATCCTTGATTCACTTGTAAATGGGCAGTTTTACCTCCAAGCAAATCACGACAGCCTCTGCTCAGGGGTGTGAGTCAGAGAAAACAAGCTGCGATTGGACCCTGGAGTCGGCCTCAGACCTGCACGTCACACCAAAAACAAATTCCTCCTGGTCAGAAGCACCATTTAGGCCTTTAAACCTCCCTTATTAATCCCAATTCTCAATCTGCGTCCTCACCTTTGCCTCTGAGACGCCTTCGCTTCACCTCTGCGCTCAGAGAAAAAGAAAAGGGCACAAATCTCGGAGGTATTTGAAACTGTGATATCACAAAAGGCAAACCCGGCCGGGCGAGCTGAGCAGTAGAAAGCGTTTTGAATCCATGTTCGACTCAGGTTTGAGGAGCAGTGTGGGCGTAGAAGCGGGACCCTGCAGGAGAGGCTGACCACAACACTGAACACCACCATGAGAGGAGGCCATCGAACACCTCCTTCAGTGCAAACACAGCACGTCACGATCATCCACAAACACAGCAACACACAACGAAGCCACCACTCCGACCATGATCCCCTCACTGTGAGAAATGTCCACCTCAACAGGGACTTTCACGTCCCATCACAGCGTCTCGCAGGCGTACGATTCTTAAAACAGGAGAAAAATGGCAGCAGAGCGACATTTTTCACCTGTTTTTCAGTCGGTCATCGAACGCTCCACCTCAGCATAAATCACCTGCAGTGCATGTCCAGATAAATATTTCTCCAGTGTAGTCAAAAAATAAATAATACATAAATAAATAAACATACTCTCAAAGTGCAGCATGAATCACGGCAGCAGAGACGGTGATTTCCCTCTTCAGTGATTCACGCAGTCTCCACAGAATACAGAAAATACACCTGGTGTCAAACACCAAACATGCTGTACACAGTTAGCAATACAGAAACCTGTGAAGGCTGACATGCTGCAGCAGACTTTTCAGACGAAGCGTCACAACGTAGAAGCGGTCTGGTTTTGACAACACGTGACGAAACACTCATTTAATCATCATCTAAATTTCCATGTTGGAATACAGAGTTTGCTAAAAGTTGCAGCTCAGTTTGAAATTTCGCCATCTATCGACTGCGGCGGCTCTTCAGTGAGCACGTGAGGCAGCTCGAGGCGCTTCAGAGCTCACGTGGTGATACAAACACGCTGTGTTCAGTGTGTTTTAAAGCGTCTGAACACACTCGTCATGTTGCGTCGTGCTAGCATTGAAAGAAGTTAGCGCACCTGAAGGTTTTACACCAAAATACAGCTTCTTTTCAAGAAAAGCTAACTGACTTTGAAGGCAGATTGTAGTTTTAGTTCTTCAGCAGTGTCCAGGTGCCAGTTTGCAGGTGGTTTGGGTTAAAGCCCACACAGAGCTAACGGCTAACAGTGAAAGTTAAGACACAAAGAAAACTGTTTTGTAACATCAATAATTAAAAAATGTGTCGTCTTTTTGTCTTTAATTCAACTCTACACATGAGGATACAACTTCAAAGCTGGCTCCAGGTGCAGGATCAGCTAACAGGCTAACTGACATCACATCTTTGTTTTCCTCTCATAGCTTTACCCTTAAAATCACTAAAATCACCAAAGTCACACTGCTTTTAAAATGAAACCAAAACTTCAATCTGGTAACTTCAAGGTCACTTTTCTGAATCCACCATGACTTCCTGTCATGCTGCCAGTCACGTAATCATGGTGGAACGACGCTCCTTGTTTTACTTTAACATGAAATTCACACAGAATCCAGTTTATCATCAGCACAGCTGAAGAGTCGCTGTAGTCATTTCTCCCTTTGTGAAAATAAATGAATCAGATTAGACACTCAAACAGGAAGCATTCAGGACAGCTGCTCCTCCACTAAAATCTAGTTTACCTGTTATTTCTACAGTTTGAGCTGCTACAAGGTTGAAGTTTCTGTATTGATTGCACATTTTATACTCTTATCTATTCTAATAACAGCCTGGTCAGATATACACAGTCGCTCAGGTAAATATCGTTTTAATTACGATTCAGCTAACTCGACATAAAGCGCTGTTGTGCTCGCTCACGTCTACGCCAGCGATTGTGGCTCTAAGGCTTCGCTTTGCTGCTTTACAAAGTGCATCTAAACAGAGCAACAAATGCGATTTACAGCGTTTAACCATCAATTTGAAGTGTCTGAGCTGCACGTCATGTGATGACGGTAGCGCTCGCTGTCGTCTGGAAAGCATCTCGATTATATACTTTATATAATAATCAGTTTCTATGATAATAAATACTCTTTCTCTTTAACAAAAAATAGACATTGCACTTAACCCTACTGTGATCTACATCTGTAAAACAGTCCTCAAATGCACAAGCCACAGTCATGATTTTATCAACACAAAGACCCTCCAGTAAAGCAATAATCCACAAGATTTAACAATAAATCCACATATTTACTTCTATGTAGTTACCTAGAGATGAATCAGAAGCAAATTCTCTGGAAATGTAGTTTGTTTGGAATAAATGTGGACCTGAGCACCGACTTCACCATCCGAAAATCCAAGAAGAAGCAGCACGGGACCACAACAGGAGCCGTTAGCACCGCGGACGGCGCGGAACTGAACGAAGCTGAATAAACTTGTGGATTAGAGCTTCAACCGTCAGTGAGTAAACTTAGCACGACCTGTGGCTGCTGCTGACTCCCCACCCTGAATTTAACGAGCAGGAGAAACACATCTGAGGTCGCACGTGTTCACAACATGGCAATTAAAGTTCACTACTTTGGCATTGCTAAACGCTGAAGGCAGAGCTTCAGCTTTAAATTCCCTTCTCGGCTCTGTGATTTGAGAACACTTCTGAAAACACAACACGAGCGAACATAATCAAATACAACCCGATGACACTACAGCTAGAAAGTTATATTGCACTAAAATATCCACTATAACAGGAATACGGGAATAAAGTTGCATGGTCGCGGCCCACGTCGCCTCGGTCTCACCACACGGACCTGAACCCTCTGCAAACACCTGCACGAAGGCTGCGCCGTCACCAACACGCTCTGCTTCTAGTCTGCAGTGAGTTCACCTGGACCTTTTTTCACCTGTTAGCAACAACCTCCATGAACACAACCTGTGTTTGCCCTGTTGGAAAAGTGTCGCCCTGACTAGACGCACAGCTGTCGTGAAAAAGACCCACGCCCGTAATGAGTGTAGCTTAACTCCTAGGAATGTACAGTAGATTGAATCTGTGGTTTTGTACAGCCGCCGCTTCCCTTTCACAGTTTAGGAAAGGAGGGTTTAAAAGAAGGAATCGTAGGAAATGTCAGAGATAAATAGGAAGTCTACGTAGCAGAAAGCATGACCTTTTAAAGGTCAAAGCCTATAAATTGATAATGCTGTTGTTCTCAGCAGGTCTATTATAAAATAATGTAGTTTCTATTCTCCCGAGGTGATAATTAACTACAATTTACAGCATTTTTGAAATCTGTGGTTCTTCCTTCATTTTTAACCCCCTTCATCATTAAATCTACACACTCTCCTGCACCGTGGAGTTTGATTTATCTTCAAGGGGCGTGCTCTCAGCCGCGGGAGGCGGAGCCGCTGCCGGCGCCTCCACCAGCGGGACCTTCTCCTTCACCGGCGAGGCGGGAAGCGGCACGGTGGTGCTGGCGCTGGCGGGAGGGTCCTCGGCGGATGAGGAGGTGGGAGGCGCGCCGCCGCTGAAGCCGCGGGCGATCTCGTCGAAGGTCTTGCCCCTCGTTTCCGGGACTTTCAGGAAGGTGAAGATGAAAAAGATGATGAGTAAGCCGGTGAAGATGAGGAAGACCCAAGGCCCGCAAAGCTCCTGAGGAGACGAAGGAGGGGAGTCACAGATGTTACATGTTTGCGTTTGCAAAAGATAAGAATAGAAGCCCAAACCCGGACGATCGCTTACCACTAGTTTGGGGAAGCTCATTCCAACCAGGAAGTTGGCCGTCCAATTGCAGCAGCCGGCCACGGCCATGGCCGCCGGGCGGGGCCCCTGGGAGAACAGCTCAGCCACGATGAACCACGGGATCGGACCGGGGCCGAGCTCAAACATCGCCACAAACAGCATGACAGCAAAAATGGCCATGTAGCTCATAACGGTAATGTGCTTCTGCTCAGACAGAGGGAGGAAGAGGGAGAAGACGCACAGACGAAGACATCTTTTATTTCAATTCAGTGATTCTCTACTGATCAGTGAGAGCGTCTGTTTGGGCTGAGCAGCATGGAAGACGAATACCTTAGACAACTTCATAGTGTGACAGTATGTCAGTGTTGTTTACAGCTTCTGTCAATTAACGCAGCTTTAAGAGCTTTCAGACATTCTTCTGCAGAGTTTGGGATTGGATCAGAGCCTGTGTATATGTCTCATGTCCAAACACTTTGTCTGTCCAGGACGGAGACGGGGCTGCACGAGTGAGCAGCGCTGAACTCACCAGCAGGAGGGAGACGGTCATGAGCAGAGCGCTGACCGCCATTCCACCCAATCCCAGGAGGTGCAGGGTCCTTCGTCCCGCCTTCTCCACCAGGAAGAGCTGGAGGACAGACACAGGAGGGAGTGAGACGCTGCTGAACGCTCACAAACACATGCAGGGACACAGAGGAGCATCCCGGCGTCACTCACGGAAACAACGGTGAAGACGGTGTTGACGACTCCGGCTCCGATGGTGGCGTAGATGGGCTGCTTCACGCCAGCTGATTCAAAGATCCCCGTGGAGTAGTAGAACACCTGGGGGACACAGTGAGGACGGAAAAGACAAAATAAGGGATGAGGATGTACATATTTTAGAATTATAGTATTTAAAGGTCCGATCCTATAATGTACCAAAACCCCCTCGTGTGTGAGGATGCAGGTGACATCTGCTTCCTCAGAGACGGCAGGTGTGACGAAGTGTCCCTTTGTACTCTCGCTGAACGAGCTGTGTTTGGTTTGAGTTATCACAGCCTCGATCTGCTCAGATTTATGAGTGTTACACAGTTTGGTACAGAGCTGTATCTCACTGGAAAGCTCTGTCACTCTTTATGTCTCATGAATCTATGTGAAATCTATGTGAAGCAACAGAGAGGCTAATATAGACGACGGATCTTTAAGGAAAATAAGGAAAATAATGAGATTTCTTCTTTAATGGTACATTTAATTTTAGCTACAATATATTTATAATAAGCTTGGTTTTGATTTACTTTTATGTATTATAGTAACAGACCTTTAATGTAATATGTACTGCATGTAGTGAATGCACTGATTATATTATGTGCATTAAAACAACAATACAGTAACAACTAATCTGTGTGTGTGCGCTCCTGATGGTCAGCAGCTTGCATGCCATCAGTGTCTGTGTGTGTCTGTGTGTGTGTGGGTGTGCGTGTGCTGCCTGTTGCTGACTCACGGCGTTGATCCCGGACAGCTGCTGGGAGAGCTGCAGCATGACGGCGATGAGGAGGGGCTGTCGGTACGACGCCGAGCGGAAGAGCTCGGGGATGGTCACCTTCTTCTCCATGGCCATCTTGGCGCTCTCCTCCTTCATCTCCTGCAGGTCTTTGCTGACGTCTTCGCTGCCGCGCAGACGCACCAGTGCTGTGTGGTGTGGTGTTTAGAGAGTCAGTGTAAAATTAAGGTATTTTAAGGTTTAACTTTAGCTGATTGTTAAAGCGGTTTGAGATGAAGAGCCACTCAGGGGCTGAAAGAGTCGGGTCTTATTGCTGAGCTGGGCCCCCCCTGGATTTTGCCTTTAAAGCCACCACATGAGGGCATCTTTGTGGTTTGAGTCCAGACGGGAACCCTCGTTCCACCTCTCTCTCTCTCTCCTCATCATCCGTCACAGCTCTGCACCGACTGGATAAAGTTCATCACAAACACCTGACAGTCACAGAGTCCATCACTGTGGAGCCCGAGCTTCACGTCTCTTTTTGTTTGTGTGGGATCAGAGGTGTGAAGGGGAAGTGGGTCAGTGCCTCAGAGCCGACCCTGACGGGCTACATGCTGAACAGATGCCACAACCTTCTGCCTGGTGGAGGACTCTCCTCTCCAGGCTAAAACACCGCCCTGACTCACCTGATCTCAGCCGCTGTCTCTTAACTACTGATTTCTCTCTTCCTCCTTCCTTTCTCTTCATCTGTCTCACATCTGTCTTTTTCAGGTTACAGTATTTCTCTGTCACTGAAGGAGCAACAGTAATGGTAGCAGTTGCAGTAATACTGTCAGAAGCAGCAGTACTGCATGTGATGTAGTATCATATCAGCAGTAGTAATGACCTCCCAAGTAGCAGAAACAGCTGCTACTATTAGCACTTCTGCTGATACTTAAAAGACACCTTTACTGATACTAGTAAAACAAGTAGCAGTGTTAGTTGTTGCAGTATACTAGCAGCAGAAGCAGCAGTAGCAGTAGTAGTCATAGAGGTTGTAGTATTGTAGTAGTGATAGAGAGAGTGGTTACAACAGAAGTAAGCACTGATAGTATTAGTATTATGAGTAGCTGTAACTGTAGGTGTGTTTGTAATAGTTGTAGTGTCAGTAGTTGTTGTAGTACTAGCAGCAGTGGTACAACTAGTACTAGTAGTGACAGTAATGCCTGTAGCAGAGGCTGTGGTGGTACTGCAGTAATGACTGTGGTAAAGCAGCGGGTGAGACAGCCGTGGTGTTAGTAGTAGTTGTAGCAGTGGCAGTAGTTGCAGTGGCAGTTGTAGTACTGGCAGTATGAATGACAGTAGCACCTGCAGTTGCAGCAGTAATAGAAGTAGCTGCAGTAGTGTTAGCAGTAGTTGTAGTAGTACAGGTATCAGCAGTGCTAGTAGTGGGTGTCTGTAGTTGCAGTAGTAGCAGTAGCAGGCGTACAGTGGCAGTACTGGCAGAATGAATTACAGTAGCTGTAGTAGTAGTAGTAGTAATGCAGTAATATCAGCAGGAATGGCAGCGGTGTAGCAGTATCAGTAGTACTATTATCAGTATCGCAGCAGTATTTGTGCGTACCTTTGCGTGCCTGCTCCTCCTGTTTGAGGTTGATGAGCAGGAAACGAGGGCTCTCGGGACAGAAGGGCAGCAGGATGCACTGCAGCACAGCAGGGGCCACAGTGAGGGCCAGCAGCAGGGGCCACAGCTTGGCCGAGCCCAGCAGAGCCTCCAGACCAAAGACCTGCAGAGCGAGGAGGACGACAGCTGAGTCAGACTCACAGCGAAGCAGATACTGTAGCATAGCACGCGGTGAGACTGCTGACCTGAGCTATCAGGATGCCCACCACCACGCCGAGCTGGTGGAGAGTGCCGAAGGCTCCTCGGAGGGGAGTGGGTGACACCTCGCCCACGTACATGGGAGTCAGGCCGGTGAAGAGGCCGCAGAACAGGCCGATGACCAGGCGACCGGCGATCACCATCTCATAGGAGGAGCAGATGGTGGAGAAGCCCATGAGGAGGCCACCGATCACTGCCAGGGAGTTCACCAGGAACATGGAGCGACGCCTGAGGAGGAGGAGGAGGAGGAGGAGGAGGGGGTGGAAAGAGAGCACGTGATTGTTCGGTGTTTAAAAACATGTATGTTAATGCAGTTTAGTGGATTAGCTTCTGTGCTGTTTCTGTTGATGAGGAGAGAGGGGAGGAGGCTGGAGGTGGGAGGAGCAGCTGAGAAGTTTGTGGCTGAAAAGAATAAAAATTGACAAGTTTATTGATTAACTGAGAAATAACCATCAGCGTGTCAGGACTGGTTGACCTGCATGAGTGTGTGTGAAGGTCAGGAGCTTTCCCGTCTAATTAGTTCATTGACAGACGAGTGTTAGTGCAGTTTGACACCGCAAACATGTGTGTTTCCGTGTGAGTGTGCGTCCCTGTGTGTCAAAATAAGGAGGAGGAAGCCTTTTCTATCACCAGATCCTTTCAAAAGGACACACCAACGCTTCTCAAGGCTCGAGGCTGTGTTAAACAGGCGGTGAGTAGCTTAGCTTAGCCTGAGGGCTAAAGGGGAAAGTGTGTTTCCACAGTGAACCCTGCGCTTCTTTAACAGCTTGTGGAAAACATATTAACGGCAGGGTTAAAACCAACAATCTGAAAGCCAGAAATGAAAAAGGGCTGCGGTTTGAGGCACAGAGGCAAACGGAGGGATGAAGGAACGACTCTGGGGAACATTAGAGCTGAGCAGTGGTCTCAAAACAGACACGCTTCATATCCTCCATTAGCAGTAATGGCTTGTGACAGTTGAGCTGAGCCACACAGGAAATACACAGAGCCATTAAAGGGAAATTAAAACACTCAGGAATTCTTCGTATTTACATTTAACAAGCCCCAAAAAAATCTACTTCCTGTGGTTTATACAGACAGGAACAGGTTAGCACAGAATCAAACTTCACACCTCAGCTGGTCGCGATGAACACATTCAATCCCCACCTGCCAAATCGGTTCGCCATGACGCCAACGCTGAAGGAGCCCACCATGCCGCCCACGCTGAAGATGGCGACGGCGACGCTCCAGACGATGGTGCACACCCCCGGGCTGATGGGCTTGCCATAACGCTCGACCCAGGTGTCGTTGAAGAAAGACCGCAGTTTCTGAAGGCGGCGACAAATAAAGAAATCGATGAAGGGAAGAAAAGAAAAAGCAGCTGGGAGCAGAAATCAAAGGGAGAAATGTTGATACTGCAGCATCTTTCCCATCTTTAGGAAGCATATCTTGTTTGTTTAACCTGGCTCATGGTCCTAATTGTCCCTGAAAGCAGAAATCTGGTCATGAGTGAGCTGTCGAGGTGTTGGTAGATGTACTTCAGCTCGGCTAGCTGTTTCCCCCTGCTTCCAGTCTTTATGCTAAGCTAAAGTACTTATACTTAACAGATATGACATTGAATTTCCCTAAATGTATGTAGCATCTAGCATCTTTATGCAGCTTTAGCCTCTTTTGAGCTCCCAAAATATTATCTTAACTTGATATAGTATGTTTAAAATCACGTCATCCAGACTTCACGTGACAGCGCAGACGTTTCCCTGCACAAACACCTGCTCACATCTGGAGATCTCACATGTTAGCGGCTGACCACCAACCTGCTCGGGAGCGTTGATGACTCCTGTGTTGTAACCAAACTGCAGAGAGCCGATGACGGCGGTGGCCAGAGAGAACAGGAGGTAACCTGTCACCTGCTTTTCCTGCAGCGAGAAGGAGAAGGAAGAACAGACGAAGAAGAAGAAGAGGAGATGGAGATGAATGTGGAAGTTAAAGGAAGGAGACAGAGAGAGATGAAATAAATCTGAAACCTGAGCTCATAATCTGATGTTCAATAACTGCAGACTGCAAACAGATGCAATAAACTGCATGTTGATGCCAGACAGGTGAGTGACGCAGCGACATCTAATATCAGATGACCCACACATGCAGCCACACAAGATTACTCAGTGTATTTAAAGTACTGCCACGACACCAACAGTCAAATCTAAAGAAAAAAGACTGTAAAAGCTACCAGGAGTGCAATCAATGATCATTTTAACGTTGAATTGATTAGTTGTTCAGGCTAGAAAACGCTCATCACAGCTTCCCAGAGGCCAAAGACTCGTCATCTACTGTCATACGTGGCAACGAAAAGCAGCAAATCCTCACATTGAAGCAGCTGGAACCAACAAATGTTTGATATTTTTGCCTGAAAAATGAAACGATTGATCAGTTATCAAAATGGTTGCCGTTTAATCATCTTTGGATCAACCAATCGATGAATCGCTGCAGCTGTAAAAGCCACAAATGAAGGTTTAAAACCAACATGATGTGCAGACTTTATGTTTGAGCTGCATGAAGAAATACATCTGTGTGATCGAATCTTTCTCTTGTTCTTGGACATAATCAGTTAATGCAGGAGAAATTCAATAGTGAAGCCGTCCATCTGCTCTGCGTCGGCCCCCGTAGCGCCGTCGATTCATCACTGTAATGAAATCAGGGCGAGCATTAAAGGAGCGCTCGCTGTCGTCACGGCGATCGGATGTTCGGACGTCTGAACGAGCCTCCATGAGATGCATCATGGATCATCATCATTAATAAATCAGCTTATCGCTCCCTGTACTGAGTCAAGTCCAAGCTATTTTTGTTGAATTAACTTAACATAGAAAAGAAATAATAACACTCTAATTTATACTGAGAAAGTTTAATTTTCCCTTTTTATGATCCCATTTCATTTTTCTGTTTTCTGTTTTTCTTACTTCTCGTCATTTTTTTAACTGTCAGAGCGACAATGTGAGATTGTTTTTACAAATAAAAGTCCTCCCGGATGAAAAAATACTAGACTTTGTGCTGTTTTTGCAGACTTCAAGTATACTTAAATGTACTCCGGTCCTTGAGTACCACTTGAGTAATACTTGAGTACACCTGAAGTGTAAATAGTTCTAAGTTTTACAAACTTGTGTACTGAAGTACACCAGTGAAAATCAGGATTCACGAGCATTCAACACACACATGCAGTACAATGGTATTATATCACCAGTGTGTTGGAAATATACTTAAATATACTTCAAATTTTGTGAAATAGTGTATCACAAAGGACTTGAAAGCAATTATACTTTTCATAAGTACACTTTACTACTATTAAAAGTATTTGTAATTTAGTAAACTTTTAGTAATATAATACACTTTCAAAAAAGTATGCTTTTTATAGTACTTTGAAATACCACTTTAAGTACTGCAGAATTAGTTTGTTCATTTTTAATACAATGAGAAGATTTAGAAGTACATTTTTAAAAAGTTTACGTCAAACATACTTTAAATTAACTACAATTAAGTGTACTTGTACTGCCTTTTCTACACTTAAATTATATTTCTAATACACAAAATAATACTGCTTGACCTTATAATATAGCATCTTGGGGCTCTGTATCAAGGTCGCAGGGAGCTGGAGTCTATCCCAGCATGCAATGGGCCGGATGTGGGATCAGGTTTACTCGTCAAGGAGATTTCTGGCTGTCAAACCTTTTTTTTGTTCACTTTTTCTCAAGTTCTGTAAGTTTTTAATGATTTTCAGACAGATTAGAGGTCAGAGAAGGTGAAAGTTTATTAAAGGCTTCATGATTGATCCACATATGAAACTGGTGGGAGGTCACGCGGGGTCACTGCAGGAGAAATTAGGCCACTGTGTCTTTGTTTCTGCTGATGTCTGTAATACAGAGACTCTGCGCTGATGAGGCAGAACGTCCTGCTGTCATATGAGACGGTGCAGAGACCTGGACGGGCCTCAGGTGATCCACCGCCCTTGGTGCCACAATAACAGAGCGAGGTCGGACAATATTAGCGAGGACTGCACTTCTCAGGATTCGGTGGGCGTCGACTGCTCGGGACCAATCAGAACGCGAGGGAGAAACGTGAATGGGAAATGAAAAGAAGGTCAAGCTGGAGCGGTTCTTTTACATTCAGTGGTCTGTGCATGAAGCTGGCAGCAGGCGGGCCGGACGCTGCTACTGTGGACGCTGAAGCAACGAGCCATGAGGCGCCGTTTAGGTCATAATACACGAGGAGGCGTCCTGACGGAGGAGAGAGATGGAGGATTTTGTGGTCCTGCACCTGGCTGTTCCCAACAACCCCACCCTCTGTCTTCTTCTTCTGTGCTTTCATTGTCCACTTCGTTAAATGTCTCGATGCACAGTTTTCAGTCCTCTGCAGCTCTCAAAGTTAATGAAATCAACCAGCCGTTCCACTGTTTTGCCCCCCCCCCCCCCCCCCTTCATTTGCATGCATCCCCTCAGGATTTAGGTGACATTTACGAGTGATCAATAACCCGGTGAGTCTAAAAGCCCCTGCATCTCTCCGGGTGCGTCCGCTGATTTGTCCTGTCGTGTGTTTCAGTAGCTTTAATGAACACAGGATGAAGAGTCGCATATTTAATCTGAAGAAGACGAGGTGTCGCGACTGTTTGTGCTGAGTGCTGATCGATGAGCGACAGGTGTTTTTAACTCACGTGCAGGTTTATAAGATTCTCTACTCACTTTAGATCTGGATTTAATTGTGAATAGCAGTAACATTGCTTTGTTCTTAAAGTTACTTTGAGTGAATGTGAACTAAGATGGAGAATAAAACCTACTTACTGATGATAATAAGCATAACATGACCACAGCCAGGTGAAAATCATGACAATCAAGGATTAGAAATATGCAATGGTTGTATAATTTAGTATAAAATGACGTTTATGCACAATTCATGATGCTGTGTGTCAAAGAAAATGCAGAATGTTGCCTTAATGACAGACTGTGTGATGTGCTTCAGTCTTAAAGTGTGACTCAGCAGCTTCTTTCTTCAGACTTTTGTTTGTAACGCAGACTCACTGTTTTAAGTCTGAAGTCTCCACAGCTGAGCTAAAATAACCCTGATGGCATAATCAGTGTTATTTCCTCTGACTTCTCAGCGGAGCCACAGACACTGACAAACACTTTACGTACAGAGCAGCACTGCTCTGAAAATCAGCCGACTGCTCCTTTAACTGTTCAAAAAAGCCAATGTCAGCGAGGTCGCTGGCCTTTGAAAGAAACCTCCAGCAGAAGAACGTCAAAGAAACGTCAAAGCGATCCTTCATCACATCATCACCATCACTTTAGAGTTAATTAAAGGAGGCAGAAAGAGAGGAGCCCTGAGCGCGACACAAGACCCAAATGCATCTCAATGTGGTGTCTGAGAGGCCTGCAAGCAGCTCTATCAACCCCGTGAGACACACACACACGCGCGCGCGCACACACACACACACGCTCTGCTATATTTGCAGTTCACCTTCCTCTTTCCTCTGACTGTCCGTCTCTGCTTTTTGTCAAGTCACAGTGACTCAGGAGAAATTACTGGTCACATGACGGCTCCCAGAACGTCTCAGATGAGGATCAATAACGAGAGTGTGTCAGACAAAAAGCAACACAGCTGCTCTTTAGTGACTTAAACCAGAGCGTTGTTTAGCATCTGTGATGTTTGGAGAGATGAAGGTCCGGCCTGCTGCTCTTCCTCAGTGTCCCTGTGAATCGTCCTGGACTCTGGAGACAAACCCTCAGTTCAAACAGCTCAGATCCTTCTTCCTCTCACCAATGTGGGATGTTTTGGCATTATTCAGCCCAATCATCACTCAGCTGGACTTCAAGCGCTTTAATCTCATCGGTCCGAACGTGACAAGGCCTGAATGTCCTGCGTTGAGCAGAAACATGATCAGATCTTTGAATGGCGGCTGAGAGTTTCAGGTTTCAGGCGTTTCATGAAGCTCCAGACAAACTTCTGCCTGTTGTCTTTTCTGCAGCGCCCACATTTGCTGAACAGATGTCGTGTTACTGCGGTAACCGTTGCCATGACGACAGGAAGAGATCACACCGTCCTCACACACAAATCCGACTTGATGCTTCGCATGCGGCTTGATGACGGCGTGAAGCAGCGTGGGATTATGGGATAAAAATGAATAAGCGTGCTCCATCACAAGAGAGCAGTACAAACAGCACAGCAAACAGTGCTAGCTGGCTAGCTGGCTGACTTCCTTCCTCACTGTCTGACGGAGCGTCCAGTGTTACAGTTACTGCAGCTGGAGGGGGTCAAGAGGACGCAACGCCACCGACAGGCGGCCGAATGAAACGCACCGTCACGTGAATAAAGGATAAAACGAGATAATTCAAGAGCACAACTCAACAAATAACGTAACAAAGGTCGAGCTGTTACACATGAAAACACATGATGTCGTTAAACTTTAACACTTTGACAAAACAAGCAGACAGAAAAGCTGGAGATCAGTCACATGACTACAGGTGTTTCAACTACAACTACAACTGCTGTGAGCCTGAATCAGGTGACTCAACCCTTCGTCCTCTGACTCCACACTCGTGTTTTTTCGTTGCACAGCGAC